>JAYESA010000007.1:11520878-12060878 GCA_036927795.1 Iris macrosiphon
AATGTAATGGCTTGGATATAAAGTACTTAATTGTCAACATATTCAAGTTGAAGATGTTGAAACCTGTATACTATCATTGTAGTCATAGGGCTTTGTTTGTATCTAAAATTTGTGTTAAGGAGATGTTGGATGTTAATTTCTAGCTGGCAACTTATTTCAAATTTATTGACGTATTATGAGGTTTTTCTTGCTTGAAGTTTGACACACTCTTCTCTCTCTCTCTCTCTCTCTCTCTCTCTGAAATGTTCAATGTTTTCCAACTTGCATGTCCAATATGGCATCTTAACTTTTTTTTCCTTTGTTTCCTCTCCCAGGGAAGTTCCGTTCATAGTTAGTGCCAGTTGCAGTTTGTATTCATATCACCATCAGTTCCAGCCTGGCTTAATAAATCAAGAATGTAATTATTTGTTCATCATAATTCACAGGGACCCAACTCTCTGAATGTACTCAAATAGGCCACTTCTCATATATACTGTTCCTTGATAATATATAGTAGGTCATTATATCTTATAGCATAAGAATTTGAGAACATTTCCCACTATAATAAACAACTTAATATAAAAAATTACAATTTTGAATGTGTACTGTATTACTGGGCCAATGTAGTCTTCGACATTCTTATGTTCATTTATGAAAAGGGTTTTGAGAAGAAGACTTGCAATTAATGACAGCTAAAACCTAAACAGAATATGAGATGGAAATAGTGGGACTGTAAACTATAAATAAATGGTCCCTCTATGGCTTATCCAATCTGTTTATAGCACATATTAAGATCGACAATAGTCCACTCTATGACACTTCCTAGTAATTGCATGCACTTATTGCCTTACTTACTCACTTGGTGTGAAATGTTTTATGAGCAAAGTCTGAACTTTCCAGTGTTGTCTTTAAGACTATTAATGTTTTATTTTATATTATACTTTGACTTTCTTTGCAAGGTTGTGTGTTTGGTTACACTTTTAAATTCAAGTTTTTGAGTTTAAGTGTAAGAAACCAACAAAATCTAGTTTGACAGCAACCACACAGAGTTTGCTTTTCAAAAAATTTTTTTTCCCAAAAACCAAATCTTAGAACAATGATTTTCAAAAAGTAGGAAAAAGTTATTTTCAGAAAAGATTTTCCAAAAAAATATTTGCCTCTCTCTCTCTCTCTCTCTCTCTCTCTCTCTCGCTCTCTCTCTCTCTCCACCTTCCCAAAAAAAGTTATCCTCACCTTGAAGAAGCTCCGCACAAGAAGGTCGGCGGGAGAAGCTCGCCTTGGAGGTCGTGGTTGTCACATTCCAGTTCCGCAGAACCGAAAGTCGCCACTAGACGTGATATCGTACAATCATAATTTGTGCTTATTGGCCGATTGAGAAACTAAGTTACAGAGTCGTCGCACAAGAGTCCCCAAGCAAAAAAGTTGAATCGACAAAAGACATATAAAAAGGAATAATTCTTTTTATTGATAACACAATAGAAGTTACAACGGCTCGAAGCCAAGATTACAAATCTCTCTCTCTCTCAATATAATGGATCATGCCACGAGGCTTACAAGTTGAGAACGATACAATAGGTGATGTTCCATACATTATGTTCCTTATACAAAAAAAAATCATCTCCCAGCCGCAACGCTCCAAAGCATCGATCCAAACTCCAAGCCTCCGCGCGTCCAAGCAAAACATCGCACCTGTGGAAATCCGGTGGGGGTGTCATTATATAAAAATGCACTAGTGAGGGGCCTCTCGTCCACTCAACAGAACCAACATGTACATTATGTGAGTGCACACAAACTATTAGGTAGTCTTTCTAATCTTGTCTTAGTATCAGTTACATGGGATAGGAACTACAGAATACTTATGTCACATGTACATAAGTGTCACGCAACACAGCAACATGGTTCATTTTACCAATACTTACCATCTGACATTCCCTGTCAGATACAACCAATAATACCGATGAGCAATGAAACAAAGAATCTATACTCAAGTGTCACGAGTGTGTCTCTGCAGAAGACAATCGTTAGGATTAAACTATAAGAAGTGTGAAGTGTACCAAATTTCTTGTATCCAATAACCTGCACGCAGATAGATATTAGCATGATGCCTAACTCCTATATATGAAAATCACTGGCACCACAAGTCATCTTGGACCGTAGATTGTTAGACGACGATCCTTTCAGCTAGCTATATGGAAGTTCCCGAATCACCTGGGCTATTACTTCAGCTAGCACCACTACCGCGCTAGTATGTCAGTACCGTTCTTCCAGGATGACACGATCTCGGTGCCCCTATCGAGAACTTTCCTTGTACACAAGTTGTCCAATGACTATGCAAATGCGTGAACATCTAGACTCTATACAAATGCATGATAAAACTGATATCTAGTATACCATCTCTCTTTTATTCTATACTTATGTAGCTCTTAGTCCAGGAATACTACCTTGGAGACCCAACGAACCCAAATTTTTTTTATGTTTCTATCTTTGAACCCATGAATGACTAATTGTAGTATTCCTATCTAAAGCTGCAACACTACCTTCATATGATACCTCTAATAGCAATGTTATAGTCTATGTGATAGGATGTGAAAATAATATAAAATTACGAATTATGTGATACAATACACCAACAATATAAAACATTACTTCTACAGTATCAAGTTAGATAGTTTATGTAATAAGAATAGGCAGTTCTACTTGCACAAGTCTAAAGTAGTAGCAGATAATTTATGTCTAAAGTAGCAGAATAATTTCTATCTTTTTTTTATCAAGTTATGTTACATGTTCTAGCTCAATTTCCATCGACCCACCTGCATATCCGACCGATTTGTTCCTTAAAATCCAAGCATGATCCTCTATTTTTGCATTGATAATCCTGGTCTTGTGGCAACTTCTCTATCGATAACTATACCAAAATCTCATATTCTGAATTCGACTTATTCTCATATGAACGACATTCTGATCTCGCACACAAATTCTCAGAACCGACATAGGTCTAATATGTAATGCCCATTGCTCAGCCAACAAGGTCTTTTGCATAGCTATCATATTCAACCAAAACACCCGATGAGATTCATAAGATATTTAGACTTATTGTATGGAATATCCCGTGAAACATCGAGAGAGAACATATGTAGTATTACCCACGAACGAAGTTCAAAGCAGAGAGAATCGATACGAGGCCAAGGACATAAAATCGTGCTTTGATACCAATATGTCACGTCCCGGCCCTGCAGGGGCGAACGTCCTTGCATGGGCGTGATGCCGCGCGAGCCTAAGTTGCGCCCGCACAAGGCAAGCACCGAAACGGCCAAAGAATGCTAAGACACATAGTCGAACAGATAGTCCCCAAGAAGCGAAAGTTGAATAAACACAAGTATAAAATAAAACCAAGCTCTTTTATTGAAATTGAAACATAGATTACAATGGAGCTAGGCCAAATATTACAATCGCCCAAGCTTTCTCTCTCAAAACAAAGAAACGTGAGAAGTGGCTTAAAAATTTGGGAATGATACAAAAGGTGATGTTCCAATACATTATGTCATGTATAAGTGCTTCATCTCCAGCCGCAACACTCCAAGCCTCTAGAATGAACTCTCCGACTTAGTGCGAACAAAGGGAACACCACACAGAACGAGCAGCCACGTACTCCCTAAACGTCTTGATGGGGCGAAGGGGGTTGTGACTCAGTTCCTATGCCCTGGGATTCCATCGCCTCCACAAAAGTCTAATCCCGCACCCTGCAAGCAATCTGGTGGATTATCAGTACATTGAATGCACTGTTGGATAGGCTTTTCGTCCACTCAACAAAACTAAATACGTTTATTTAGTTATGTGCACCAACTATTTGTTATCTTTCTAGTCTTGCCTTAGGATCAGTTTCATGGCATGTGATAAAAAGCTTAACTCATATTGCAGATATGAAGTGTCGCACAAATATGAGTAACACGACGCAACTTACCAACTTACCAATCGTCCTTCCTCATCCAAGAAGACATTGTTAGCTTTAACAGTTTAATGCAATCATAATATGTCATGGCACTACAATGCCACCGTATTGGATCATGGCACTATAATGCTACCGTATTGGGTCCTGATACTACAATGCCATCGACGTGTTACTCTTGAACTATATAGTGTACCGTGCATTCATTCTCTAAATATATAATTCGTGCATTCTTTAACTTGGACAATTAATGAGCTATATGCTGAGTGTCATACATTCGTTACTTGCCTACAATCCAATAACTCATACGCAGATTGCCTCAATCGAGCCAACCTCTATCTATATGAAGAGGTCACTTCCCTACAAGACATCCTGGACATAATCGCAGTAAGACGGTAGTCCTCGCAATCGCGAGTAGCGAGCTCCTAAACAAGTCCCAAACTTACCTATGCTAGATACAACTAGCACAACGACCGGAGTTTTGCCTAGGTCGAATCGGGCTTGGTGCCCCAACGGCTGTTTGCAGAAACTCTAACCCTTGTGCACAAGTTGTCCGTGACCATGCATATTCTCTTCTTCTAAACTTTCTTTTTTACTTCTCTTCTTCCAGAATTTTACTATGGGTGTAGTGCCCCGTTCCCCCTATTCGGGGAGCGCGGCTAAGAAATACTTGGTATCATTCAATCGAGACAGATTAAATCAAGATCCTTTCCTCGTTATGGATTAATTTCTTCGGAATCAGGTCCCACATTCAACAGATCGTGCCTCAAGGAAGGACTCGGCGGCAGAGTCGAGAGGGATATTTTTGTTGCACTGGTTTCTTTGTCCGTTTTTGATGCCGTTTGGTTGCTTTCTTGTTGGTTTTGTGACTTGCGTTTTCTTGAATGGTTTCGATGGATTCCATTGTCTTTGTTCTTTTGATTTTGTATTTCATATCGAACCCTTGGAGACCGAAGCAGGAGATATTGATCATCTGTTGGTGCATGCAGTTGATCGTGTAGGCGACGCACAAGCGGAGTTTTGAAGATCTCCCATTTTTTCTTTTTCGATTCACCAACTTGCGAGTGGCCTTACTCTTGAATTGCACCCTTATTCCAACTCTTCATTCCTAATAATTTGACTCGTTTGTGCATTTTGATCAACGATACCAAAAGAATAAAATTGAGCCAAGCTAAAAGAAGTAGACTTGAACACTTAATGCTTGTCACATAAATTTCTATACGGTCATATTATTGCGTACTTGTCCACTATACATGTATCTATTTTGTGTTCAGTTGTAGTTAGAACTTATTCATCTATAACTGTATAATAGGTAGAACATAACTTATGATTTGATCATATCAGCTAGTAGACTATGCCATCAGACTGTGCTAAAGTAGTTCATGTTAATGTCTTGAAATGCTTCGTATGGCAACTTAGTATTTATATCGTCAATGGTCATGGACAACTTGTGCACAAGGTATATGGTTCCTGCGAATGGTCGTCGAGGCACCGGGGCCGATTCATCTCGGGTGGAACAACAATTAGTCGTACTAGCAACTTAGAACGGGTGAGACGGGAGTTTGTAGCGGAGCTCGCTACCTACGCTGCAAGCATCACCGTCTACCCAGACTATGGTCCATGATGGCTAGTCAAGACAGTGATCCTTATGTATATTTAAACTTTACAAACTAACTATGTCTTCGTGGCAGGGAAGATCATGGTAAGTTTTATACTGGTGGTTCAGACGGTGCAGGTAAAGTCACCGAACGGTAGCAAATTTTGTTATGTCATTCCATTCTATCGTATATATAAAGAATTGAACTAAGGAAAGGTAGAAAGATCACATAATAATAATGTTGCATGTTCACATGAATACGATATCGATTTGGTATGTTGGGTTAGCTCGTCCTTCATGGTACTTTCAAAGTACTGACCCTCGTTGCAGCAGGTTCCCCGAGCCAAGGCGATGCGACGAGGAGCTGAAGCTTCCCCCAACCTTTCACTGATCTGACGCGTTTGTGTTTGTGACTTTTGGAGCGCAAGTACATAATCTCAAGGAGCTCGCACATACTTTTTTGAAGCTCCTAGGCGATGGTGCTAACACGCAATGTGTAAGAGATGTAATGTATGGATCGTCTATCTCATTTTGCGTTCAAGTTGTAAGTCCGTACGATATCCTTTTTACTTTTGAGTCAAGAGTAGGTAACCAGATGTTCATTATCAATAAAGATAACTTTTCTATATCTCAATGTGTGATATCTTATTTGCGTACTCTGTTGCATATATTCTAAAGTATATCATTATGCCTAGGCCTTGTGCGTGTGCGCCTTACACGTGCACGACATCACACCCGGGGGACGATTATCGATTTAGCAAAAATCGGAGAGTGACATATTGGTATCAGAGCATGACTTCAGATCCTTTGACCTTCGTGTCAGAAGAGTTTTCTTGAAACGGCCATATCCCTCCTAGTTGAACTCTTGAATTCGCTTGGCCAAAATGAGACGCATTCCATATAGTAAGTCCATAATATATTTTGAGACTGATGTAAGTTACTTTTCTTTCAAGGAACGGCCTCAGAGCCGGATGCACAAGCGCAAGTAGTGGCGCAGGTGCAAGGGAGCAGTTCCGGCACTTCGGGCAGCTCGGGAAGTCTAACAGCCGCGCCCTCTGTCGATCCATTCGAGCATAAAATGTGTTTGATGGAAATGCAACAGAGGCAGGCGGAACTATGTCAAAGACAATTTGAGTCCCGAATTGTGGCTCAATTTCAGGCACAGCGGACTCAGGCCGAGGCACGGCAGAAGCAAATGGATACCTTGCAAACGATTGTGACGACGCTCGTCACCAACAACCATTCAAAAACAACGGCCGTCGTGACAGTGCTAGTTGTAGCCGAGACCGCGGGACTTCAGGGCTCTAAGGAATCTTCGCCCTCTAAGGAATCTCCGCCCTCAGACAAGAAGGGTTCCATCCTTCAAATATCATAGTTTAAGAAGATGTGTCATTCTACCTTCAAAGGGACTAAGGACCCCTCCGGGGCGTTGGATTGGCTGGTTGAGTTAGAGGACCACTTTGAAGTGCTTCGCATGGATGAGACAAAGAGAGTTACTTGCGCTCAGCTTCAGCTCTGTTTAAACGCACATGATTGGTGGGATGTGCACAAACAAGCTATATTTAGTGAAGATAAAAAGATGACTATCTCTTGGTCCGTGTTCCGTAAAGCCTTCGAAGAGGAGTACCTTCCACCCACCATCCGTCGCGAGAAGAAAGACGAATTTACACATCTTCAACAAGGAAATATGACTTAGCGGCAATACGCCGCAGAATTCGATAGGCTTACAAAATTTGCTATGTCTCATCTCTGTGACGCCGAAAGTCAAGCTCGAAGGTTTGAGATAGAACTGCAACCTTCTATTCGTGCCCACTTCGTTGTCCCTCAGTACCGTACCATACGAGAGTCTCTAAACCACGCCCTGTCCCTAGAGTCGTAGTACCCCCCATTTTGCACCGGCGTTGTACAAAATTTCTATCACAAGCGCCCTAGCTGTAAACACCCTAATTTTTTAGAATTTAATTTTAGAATTTCAAATATTGGTATTTATGAATTATTGAGTTTAAGAAAGATTTTTCTGTAATTTTTAGCTAATTATAATAAATGTTCGTTTATGGATTTATATTTTTGTGTATTGAATTAATTATTAAAATAGTACAAAGCGCCCTAGCTGTAAAATTAATAATAAAATATTTTTTAATTTTTCTAGAATTTTTGGGGTCTAAAATTATTTTTAGATGGCCATATATATATATATATATATATATATATATATATATATATATATATATATATATATATATATATATATATATATATATATATTGTTTTAAATAAACCAACCCAAACCAAACCAAGTTAAACCAAACTAAACCGAACCGGACCCATACCCGAACCCGCAACCCAAAACCCACCAACCCGCTGCTACAGTGACTCCCGTAACCCCGATCGCTTCTCTTCTTCTCCCCACAACCGTCGTACCCCATCTTTTTCATCTTCTTGTAACCTCCCTCCTTCACCCCTATATAAAGACCACAGTAGACCACCCTCACCACCATCATCTCCTCTACCATCCCGATGAGCCACCGCTGTCGACGACGCCTGACCGTCGCCGCACGCCGCTGCAAAGAAGCAGCTCCGCACAGCCACCAGAATCCCGAGCACAACACACAATGAGGTACACTATTTCTAGTCCATGTATCTCTCTACACAGTTAACTAATTATCGACCCGTCGAATCCTATGCGAAGAACACATGACCCCCTTTGAACCCTTGTAATTAGTTCAGTGTATCGTGTCCTGTGTCGGTAGCAATTCGCGACGCAAAACAGGAAAAAAAGGACCCAGTTTGTAGGTCAGAAACTGTTCCAACCACCCATGTTCATGTCTGATTTTCTTCCAACCTAGTTAATATTTTTAAATTCTGCTTGAATAGTAATTCAGACAATATAACCGAGATATAATCTCTTTAATTAGTTTATTTTAATTTGTTGTATCCTGTATTTTATTTGCTGTTGAAATCTGTCGAAAACTTGGTTTTATAAACCCAAAATTTCCCGAAATGGGGTACAACCCGCTAAACGAGACGGCTTCATCGTGTGCAAATTATATCGAAAGGCGTAAATCATCAACGCGGATGTGTGGTATTTCGCGGAAGTTGATTTGGATGTGCGTGCACACCGAAATCAACGCATATCCGTCGAAAAGTCCTGTATCGGCTTGTTCTGACATTCGTCATAATTTTGTGTGTACTTATCGTTTCGCAACAAAATTTATGCCATCATATTCGCAACATTACGCTAGTCCTGTGACCCAAGTTTGGTTCGATTCTGAGAACGTTGATGAAACACTGTTTCGTGGGCCCCACAGTTCCACTTGACGGGCGATTTCATAACCGGCTCATCAAAATCCAGTTTTGAACGTTCCGTAGGGTTCGTATTATTGTTCTGGACTCATAGACACTAAGTTTGACGAATTTGGAAAATTTTATCTCTGGCACATTTTTTAGTGCGAAGTGAGCCACATGTGGACCCCACTTTGACCAGAAACTGTCAATTCTGCCCTGCGTCCAAATTGGACTTATGGGTAGTCAATCCTAGCTATTTCAAGTATTCTGAGAGCAATGATGATATTTGTTTCAGCATATGGAGGCGAACCTGGATATTCCACTTATATCAGAGCAATTGACGGAGCTCAAAATTCAGGCAAGTGTACCTTGCCAAACTTGCAGTAGTTCCTGTGATATTATTTGCTTGATTTATTTCTATATATATACTTTTGTGATGTACCTGTTCAACTTAGGACCGTGAGACATTGTTTAACGTCCGAACAAGATTCGGGTGTCGACGCCGTACGCGGAGTCGTGTAACGTCACTTAGAGAGTTGAATCCACGATCCTATATTTTTACGTGCTTGCTTTATCAAGTACGTCATACCATAAAACACTTGATACTATTCATATGACATTAACTTTCCTAAATTATTTGCGGTAATTCTGTATAGGCTCACATAATTCGTGACATGAGACTTGCATATACTTAAATATAATTATGACTCGTTGTATTAGTTAGAGGTCATGATCTTGCGTATTATGGACATGAGACGTCGTGGACATGAGACGTGTAATTACATTGGGTGGGGAGAGACACACAGGCTACAAGCTGATTATATACATATATACTTTATTATTGAGGTGCTTTAGTCTCTGTTCCAGAGCTTGGCCCATTATGTGATATTCTTGCTGCTACGGGCTCCCCAACACAGAGCTTGTAGTGGTTTTAGCCTGAGTACTAGTGATGCTCTCATTTGTATTTTACTTAGCTGGTTACATAGCTTATCCTGAGGATCTATTTTTATTTACTGCATTTTACTTGGCTTGAGTTATTCTTGTACCTTGCTATGTCCCCTGAGGACCTGGATCCGGATTATGTCCCCAGGTACAGCAGAAGAGGATTACCCCAAGATATATGGGACAGGAGCTGACGCTGGAGAAGTACTGGCACCAGAGGACGAGGTTATGCTAGAAGATTTCTCCTGAGTATTCTGTGACATACTCAGTTATTTATGCTTTCAGTTATTTCATATCTTGACTCATGGACTTATGTATTGACTTATTCTCTTTTCTTATTTTATCGGGTTGTTCCCCGAGACACTACATATGTTGACTTGATTATGGACTATTTTCTTTATCTATTATCTTGATTAGTCTATCATATTTAGTTATGTTTCTTTCTGTGGATGAGATTAGAATTATTCTGTGATAGATGTTGTAGACTATATTTTTATTTATTACAGCTTAAGTGTACTCTAACGGGCCCATTAAATTGGGTTTATCCATTGGAGTTGTGCTGTTGTCCATTGCCACGTGGCTAGTCCCTCGGTATTTTGGGACTGGGACGTGACATAGTTTTTGTGGTGGCCCATGCATGTCTACGATTATATTGCTTTAGTTTCAACTAAGGGACCAAGCTAGCCTGCAATTAGGATAGGAAAAATTATAGGATTTCATCCACATATTGACACGTTCTTGACCTCCATATCGACTTCAAAATAATTTCTTGACTTGCATCCTGCCTTGATTCCTCTGTGCACCTATTATAGTTTACTTTGGATGCAGAGTAATTGATTCACGAGCCAGCGACGAGACTTTCATGGGTACACCACAAGGTGTTGTGGTCACCTACAATGATGGAGTGAAACCATTGGGTGGAGATCCATCCACTCAATAAAGCAATCAAGCAGATCAGCATGCCTTGAGGTTTCGGCGAGACGATATTCCACCACTGACGCAGTTTACTCTACTGATGCCCATTTTTCTACCAGGATAGCCTATGGATGGTCAGCAGATATTCCAAATGTTCTACGCAATGATGCAAGCACAATAGCAGGTTCATCAAGAGGCCCAGCAACGCTGGGCAAAAAACTTGAGGAACAGCCTAGTGACAGCACTGGAGCAGGCGAACCCACCAGCTAGACGATCATCGACGGGATCAATCACTGATTTTTGCCAGCTGAAGCCCCGTATCTTTTTAGACAAGGAGGAGCCTACTGAAGTTCATGAGTGGCCTACAAATACTCAACACCAATTGGAAGTAGTTGAGCTTCCGAAGGAGCGTTGGATGAATTCCGTCATGATGCAGTTGACGGGAAATGCACATCACTGGTGGCTATTTGAGGAGAGACGGCTTGGACCAGATTAAGTCACTTGGAAGGAGTTCTCTAGACTTTTCTAGGAGATGTACATTTCAGCCATTGCCAGAGCGGAACTTAGGGATAAGTTTAACCGCCCCATTCAAGGGAACACGATAGTAGAAGTTATACGCAAAACTGAGTAAGTGTGAACCGTGCTACAGACTCTTCGGGACATGCAGAGCACTTACGGACCGTGCTACAGACTCTTCGGGACAACAAGTTATACGCAAAACTGAGTAAGTACAAATTATGGCTGAGCAGTGTATCTTTTCTCGGGCACATCATTTCTGCGGGAGGTATTTCAGTCGATCCAAAGAAAGTTGAAGCCATCGTCGAGTGGAAGCGTCCTGCATCCATCAGTGAGATTCGAAACTTCCTCGGGCTAGCGGGCTACTACAAGAATTTTGTGAAAGACCTTTCCAAGTTAGCATCACCTCTGACTCGCCTCACACAGAAGGGAGTCGTATTCGAGTGGTCCGTCGAATGCGAAGCCTCGTTTGAAGAGTTAAAGCAACGCCTCACCTCTGCCCCGCTACTTGCACAACCAGACGAGACCTCGAGATTCCAAATATTCAGTGATACGTCAGGACAGGGCTTGGGGTGTGTACTCATACAGCAGGATAGGGTGATAGCCTACGCATCCAGACTACTGAAAAAGTACAAGAAAAATTATCCTACGCGTGACCTGGAACTAGCGGCAATTGTGTTCGCACTAAAATTGTGACGACGCTACCTGTCACGACCCGCACCCGGAATTAGGGCACGAGTACGCGGGTACGTCCAGCCTACGCCGCAGCATCGGCGGTAGAACGCTGTCAAGGTTATGATACTATCTAGCCAATCTCACATAAGCATCCAATCTCCATAAGGAGGCACGGATGACACAAAATAATACGAACACATACTCAATCACATGACTACAGCACGATAAGATATCGAACAAATAAAATTAAATACAACACAAGTCTAAATATAATAATCTAACTCAACAATTATCCATGTCTCAACAAGTATGCCGGAGACAAATCCGGTACCAAATAGTCTACTAAAAGAACTAACTAGAAAAAAAACTAGTGGTTTCGGCTAAACCTCCCGAAATCACAACTGAACTACCAAGCCCAAGTTGCAGCTACTCACCATATGGTCCATAAAGTGTCGGACACCGGTCCTCTAAGGCATAGTCTGGAAAAATGTTTCCAGTCAGGAAGGAGCAAAGTACAATCTCAAATAATAGTTCCATTTAATTGATAAGGACTATAAAGCAATAAACAGATGATGCTAGATACTGAGAAGACAGTGAAATAATGTAATGGCAAAATAGAGAGACAGGCAATGTAAAGAGACATGCAAAATAGGCAATATGATACAGTCAGTGCATATATGAAATGGAGAGAACAAGGTACAGGATCACATACGGGTGATGTAGTATATGATTTAAAATAGAGATCTGTAATTTATTCTAAGTGTTTGAAATAGTAGTTTCAAAATGTGATCGGCTTGGGAACATGTACGAGAGCTATAGGGCCTGGCTAATCATATGTGAAGAGCATGATTAACACTTACATTGTTCTATACTGTAATAAAAGGTTATGATCACATTTCTTACTAACTACTTTCCCGCCCCCAACTAGTACTGTGGATCCAATCATGACACATCACGATACACGAGCAAGTCTAATCTATCATGTACGATGTCTAATATACATGTCGTGTACAATATCAATACGATAATCAATGTAACATCTCATGACTGCAGATCCAAGCTATATATTAGTCCGTGTAGCACAGTGTCAAGGATTCAAATGTAACATTTCTAGATTATTGAACTTATAGAAATTATCAATAATTGGAAATTATCAGAGAAATGTACTTGCCTTGGGTCCTTAGCTGGTGAATACCGAGGTCCTGTTCCAGAGTATCGTCTGGATAAACCAACAGCCCTATAGACATATATCAATAATTAAATTAATACGTATTTATGGGTATACCAATAATATATACAATAGGTATAAGTATATACACTAAAATATATGTTGTATATATATATATATATATATATATATATATATATACATCAATAAGTTAAAAATATACATTTCCATATAAAATATACCAAATAATATATATGTATATGTATATACATATATCAAAATACCTATTAAAATACGTACTATCATATAATATTTAATACTGAAACATACATTAACATATATTATATGTATACTGATATATTAATACACATATATATTCAATACGTATTTATACTAAAGTACATTCAATACATATATATATAATAGAGAAATACGCGATATATATATATATATATATACATATATACATATACGCGTATATATATATATATATGAAACATAGATACACTAATAAAAATACACTATATATTCATACAAACATACACTAAATAATACACAATGCCTATTATACGTATACACCCACACACACATATACGTATATATGCATTTAAAGCACATTTACTATACGAAAATATACCAAAATATACATACATATGAATACATATATATTTTTTATATACAATACATGGTATATTATACTAAGTTATATACTATATAAAGAAGGAGGGAAGAGGGGAGGAGAAGCTCACTGTGGTTGGGGGTCGGCTGGCCGGCCGGCCGGAGGGGGAGCTCGGTCGCCGGGCTGCAGCGGAGCAAGGTGGGGGTGATAGTGATGGTGGTGGACTCGACCGGGGTTGCCGGACGGAGGAGGGAGATGATGGTCGGGCTGAACTGTTTGGGACTCGGCCGGAGTAGGGTGCTACGAGGAGGAGGGGAAGAAGAGTGGGAGGAGCAGCGGGAATGGTTGGAGCACGCTGCCGGGATGAGGGCCGGACGTCGGGGAGTTGCACAGTGGAGGGGTTGGGTTGCTCGACGAGTGGTGGTGGCGTATGGGAGTTGGCCGGAGCTCGCAGCAGGGAGTCGGGGAGCTCGCAGTGGACGGGGTCGAGGGGACTGGGTGAGCAGTGAAGAGTGGGGAGAGTCGACGGAGTAGCATGGTCGTCTGGCGGCCGGAGTAGTTGGACAGGTCGGCGGGTGGATCGGCTGGCCGCCGGAGAAGATAGCCGGGCTCGGGGAATGAACGGGGAGGTGGTAACAGTGGTGGTGTTGGTGAATGAACAGTGAGTGAGGGGTTGGGTCCCCCCCCCCCCCCCCCTTTCTAGCAAATTCAAAAATTAAAAAAGAGGTGGAGAAGAAAGGAAGGAAAAGAAGAAGAAGAAAAAGAAGAAGAAGATGAAGAAGAAGAAGAGAAAATGAAGAAAGAAGAAGGCTACGGTTGGATAAGGGAGATGTGAGGAGGTGGGGAAACCTAGGTTTTTGGGGATTAGGGTTTCCTTGGGAAGAGGGGGTGATGTGACTTTAAATAGGGTAGTGTGTGGGAATGAAGGGTTAGGATGCACCCATTGAATGGATGGCCTAGATTTATCATGAGGGAAAAATTATTCATGTAGGAATGAGGGTGTTGACTAGTCAATGTTGGGCTTCTCCATTTGGTTGAACCAATGGGGTGTCGACACCTAATACAAATTTGCAAATTAGCCCCCTTAAATTTGGGTATTTGCACAGACGCATAAAATGACAAAAATTTGGTGGGCGATTCGGTGTTCGGTGTTTTGTAGGGTCAGGGGGTGCTGTGTGTTTGGTACGGGCTTAAATAGTAGGGCACTGGAATTAAATTGGGATTTACGAAATCAGTTAAAATGGTATCCTCAAATTAATTAGGAATAATTGTAAGCTGTGTTCTAAAATTAATTAGGAGGACATGGGACCAAAATCAGGTCGGGTCATCAATACCATTAGTGAAGAAGACTCAGAACAGAATATTACCCTAATTTGGGTCGCACAAAAAATAGGTCAAGATTGCCCTCCAATTTCGATTGGAACGCACAACGATACAAAATTGGAATTTATTTAGAAATTAAATAAACGTCCGCGACGATTTTTGTGCGGCTAAAAATAAGGTACAAAGAGCATAATTATGAGTTACAAAAATAGCAGAATGGAAGGCGGGCATGTCTAGGGCAAGATTATGAAATTTGTTGGAAGGCAAAAGCTAGGGTAGCGCTCCAATTATCGAAGCAAAGGCAATGCGCAATAATTAAATAAATTATGGTAGTTAATTACAACCTCCAATAAATTAATTCTAAATAAAACAATTAACCACATAATCCCATAATTCGGACAGGTGTTCATCTACTGGGCTTCTAGGTCAAGTCTACCAGCTCAAACATAAATGAACACTGTATATAATAATATATTTAATTACACATCTCACATAATTATTTAAATTAAATATACTTATCATACAATTACTTAATTGTAACTACCATAATATTAAATACTATAAAAGTAAAAAATATCTCTGTTTTCGGAACGTGGTAGTGACACTACCTCTATGGAGTGGCTTGCCGAATTTATACTGATTATAAAATCTTGAAGTACCTATTCACCCAAACGAACCTTAACCTACGACAGCGGCGTTGGATAGAATTAATCAAAGACTATGACTTGACGATCGACTACACACCTGACAAAAAAAATGTTGTAGCAAATCCGTTGAGTCGAGTGTTTGCGGGATCCTTGTCTGTTGATCACAAGTTACAAAGAGACTTTGAGGAATTAGACATTGAACTCTAAATTCGATATCGCGGTGCACAAGTTGCCCAGATGCGATTTGTACCCAACATATTAGAGAGAGTCATATCTACTCAGAGGGATGATCCATTCCTAAGAAAAATGCGCGAGCAGATTCTAGCGAGGAAGGTAAAAGACTTTACAGTAGATGAGAATGGAGTATTGCGAGTGAAGGGAAGGCTATGCGTCCCCAACGATGCAGAACTTAGAAAGGAGATCCTTGCGGAATCTCACTATGCAGCCTATACCGTCCATCCCGGGAGCACAAAGATGTATAAAGACCTTCGTACTATTTTCTGGTGGCACGACATGAAGAGAGATGTTGCGCTCTTCATGTCACAATGCATAACCTGTCAGAGGGTGAAAGCAGAACATCAGAGACCAGGCGGACCGCTATCCCGGAATGGAAATGGGAGCACATAAGCATGGACTTCATTATTGGCTTGCCAAAGACGCAATGGTGGAATGACGCAGTCTGGGTCATCGTCGACCGGTTAACCAAGTCAACACACTTCATTTCCATTAAAGTTACTTGGATCATCGATCGCCTTTCCCTGACCTACCTTGATGAGATAGTTCGACTGCACAGAGTACCAGTTTCTATAATATCAGATCGGGACAGACGATTCCTATCACGTTTCTGGGAGATCATTCAGTCAGCGATGGGGACCAAGTTGAAGTTCAGCTCAGCCTACCATCCTCATACCGATGGACAAATAGAGTGGGTGAATCAGGTACTCAAAGACATGCTGCATCTCTGTGCAATCGATTTAAAGTTAAGTTGGGATGTCCACCTACTATTGGCCGAATTTGCATATAACAACAGTTATCAGTCCAGCATCCAAATGGCTCCGTACGAGGCTCTGTATGGGCAAAAGTATAGGTCACCAATCTCCTGGGATGAAGTTGGGGAGAGTCAAATTCTTGGGCCGAAACTAATTGAACAAACAGTCCAAAAGGTTCGGTTGATCCGAGAGCGACTAAAAGTAGCTCAAAATCGGCAGAAGAGCTATGCCGACATTCGTCGTCGACCCATTGAGTTCTTCGAAGGTGACCATATGTTTTTGAGGGTTTAGCCCATGCGAGGAGTTATGAGATTCAGCATAAAGGGAAAGTTAAGTCCGAGATTCGTTGGCCCGTTCGAAGTCCTCAAGCGAGTAGCTCCCGCTGCCTATCAAAATGTATTGCCACCAGCCCTGTCAGGCGTGCATGGTATTTTTCATGTGTCACAGCTTAGGAAGTACGTGCATAACCCGAAACACATGGTAGATTTTGGTCAGCTTGATCTGTAGGCAGACTTGTCGTACGTCGAAGAGCCTATTCAGATCTTGGATCGGAAAGAGAAGCAGTTACGGAATCGTGTAGTCTCGCTTGTGCGCGTTCTATGGCGGAACCACGCGGTCGAGGAATCGACCTGGGAACTCGAATCAGACATGAAGGAAAAAAAATTCTCATTATTTCTTAGGGATAGGTTCTATTCCTAAGTTTCGAGGACGAAAATTTTTGTTAGTTGGTTAAGATGTAGTGTCCCGTTCCCCTATTTGGGGAGCGCGACTAAGAAATACTTGGTATCGTTCGATCGGAACAGATTGAATCAAGATTCTTTCCTCGTTATGGATTGGTTTCTTCGAAATTAGGTCCCACATTCAACGGATCGTGCCTCAATGAATGACTCAGCGGTAGAGTCGAGAGGGGCCTTTCCGTTGCATTGGTTTTTTTTGCCCGTTTTTGATGCTGTTTGGTTGCTTTCTTGTTGATTTTGTGACTTGCATTTTTTTGAACGGTTTTGATAGATTTTATTATCTTCGTTCTTTGAATTTCTTATTTCGTATCGAACCCTTGGAGACCGAAGCAGGAGATATTGATCATCTATTGGTGCGTGCAGGTGATCATGTAGGAAGCGGAGTCTTGAAGATCTCCCCTTTTCTCTCTCCCGATTTACCAACTTGTGAGTGGCCTTACTCCCAAATTGCGCCCTTCTTCCAAGTCTTCATTCCTAATAATTTAACTCGTTTGTGCGTTCCGATCAACAATACCAAAAGAATAAAATTTAGTCAAGATAAAAGAATAAGTAGACTTAAATACTTAATGCTTGTCGCTTGTCCGCTATACATGTATTTATTTTGTGTTCAGTTGTAGTTAGAACTTATTCATCTATAACTGTTCAATGGGTAGTACATAACTTGTGATTTGATCATATCAGCTAGTAGATTATGTCATCGCACTGTGCTAAAGTAGTTATGTTCATGTTGATGTCTTGAAATACTTTGTATGATAACATAGTGTTTAGATCGTCAATGGTCATGGACAACTTGTGCAAAAGGTATATGGTTTCTGCGAATGGTCGCCGGGGCACCGGGGCCGATTCGTCCCGGGAAGAACAACAGTTAGTCGTGCTAGCAACTTAGCACGGATGAGACGAGAGTTTGTAGCGGGGCTCGCTACTTGCGCTGCAAGCATCGCCGTCTACCCAGACTATAGTCCATAATGGATAGTTAAGCCAGTGATCCTTATGTATATTTAAACTGAGCAAACTAACTATGTCTTCGTGGCAGGGAAGGTCATGGTAAGTTTTATGTAGGTGGTTCAGACGGTGCAGGTAAAGTCACTGAACGGTGGCACATTTTGTTATGTCATTCAATTCTATTGTATATATATATATATAATTGGACTAAGGCAAGATAGAAAGATCACATAATAATAATGTTGCATGCTCACATGAATACGATGTCGATTTGGTATGTTGGGTAAGCTCGCCCTCACCGGTACTTTTCGAAGTACTGACCCTCGTTGTAGGAGGTTCCGCGAGCCAAGACGACGTGGCGAGGAGCTGAAGATTCCCCCAACCTTTCACTGATGTGACGTGTTCGTGTTTGTGACTTTTGGAGCGCAAGTACACAATCTCAAGGAGCTCGCACATACTTTTTTGAAGCTCTTAGGCGATGGTGCTAACACGCACCCAAGGTGGTTTGCTCTTTTGAAATATTAGTAAGGGATGTAATGTATGGATCGGCTATCTCATTTTGCATCCAAGTTGTAAGCCCGAGCGGGACTCCGAGCGAACAGTTGAATTCGCCAAGTTTGAATGTTGTTTGCACCGTTGCGCCGTTTGAATCATCTTGCTGAAATGAGCGGAGCGGGATGTTACAGCCATCCCAGAACTGTATTAGGATTTACTCTAAAGGCAAAGAAGAGCATGCAAAACATTTGCAGGCGGTGCTTCAGACCCAACAAAAACACCAATTATATGATAAACTAAAAAAATGTGAATTTTGGATGGGTCGTGTCCTTTCTGGAATATTTTTTTTGGCAGAAGGCGTGGTTATTGATCCGAAGAAGATTGAATCGGTGGTGGATTGGAAGCAACCCACATCCGGAAGCGAAATTCAAAACTCTCTTGACTTTGCGGGCTACTAACAGAGATTTGAAAAAGACTTTTCGGAATATGCATCACCCTTATCGAGTCATCTCACTCAGAAGTAAGTCATATTCAAATGTACGGACGACTGTGAAGCTAGATTTCAGGAGTTAAAGTAGCGGCCCATTTCAGCTCCAATTCTTATACAATCCAGATATTCAGCGATTCATCATGATTTGCTTGGGATGTGTGCTTATGCAGAACGAAAAGGTGATATCCTATGCATCAATACAATTGAAACAGCATAAGAATTATTATTCTACTAGAACTGGCGACGATCGTGTTTGCATTGAAATTATGGTGGCACTTTCTGTATGACATGGCTTGTGAGATCTTCACCGATCACAAAGGTCTTTTAAGTATATATTCATTCGGAAGGAATTGAATTGAATTGGAGGCAAAAGTGTTGCTCGGAACTGATCACTACCATTTAACTATTGCATACACACAAGGAAAGAAGAACGTCTAGCAGACGCTCTGGGTAGAAAGTTTGTGGGAGCGCTTAAGATTTCAAGAAAAACAATTACTATCGGACGAAAACTAGTTTCACTCCATTCCAAGAGGACTCCTCTACGAAACACCTTTATCACAGACGAGGCTAATTTTCTTCGGTAAAACTGCATTAGAGCATCCACAGTGGAAGAGATTTCAAGTGTTATATTTTGACTTTAATTAAATTTTGTAGTACTTGAAAGCTGCAGTGAACACTTGTTCATACTTGAAAAATGCTAGATAGTCAAAAAATACTTTAGATTTGGAGCGTGTCCTAGCCTATCTACATTAATTTTTGGGTCCACCAAAATTAACCGTTCTTTCCTAACATAGAGCAAAAAATAAAGAGAGAAAAAGGGAGGTAAAATCTTACCAAACATGGAAGCAAAATAAAGAGGAAAAAGAAGAAAAAAAAATAGGTTGTTAATTTGGAGTATTTATTTGGAGTGTACCATTGTATGCCAATATTAAGAAGACACTCCAAAAATAATAATTTACATAATTTTTAATAATTTGGAGTATGTGTTTGGAGTATTTTCACTGTGTATGCTCTTATAATAGTAAAGATTTAGGCTCTATAACCACCCCAACGTGCACTGAAGGGCAGGTCCGGACTTAATATAAGGACCATGAGGCAGTGGCCTCATGCCCAAAATTTTAGAGAGTATTTTTTTTTTTTTTACAGTGTATATAAGTCCTATGTAATTTGGGCCGTCTAAAAATCAAATTCGGACCAACTGGATAAATGAATTTGACCAAGATTCCGACTAATAAAGAATAAGTCCAAGCCAAAAACAAACTGTATGTCTAAAGTAAAATTATATTGTATGCTTAAAGCAACTGGTGTTCTAACATAGAAACCTTTTTTATGTCTTCTTTTCTTTTTTGATGAGCGAGACTTTGTCGGCGGAATCAACTTCTTCGTCATTTTCTTTGAGGTAAGACTTTGATTTTCTTTTAATATATAAACTTTATGCTTAAAGTGTTAAAGCAACGAAAAGATGTTATAATAGAACATTTTTAGGATATTTTTTAGTTAAAAAGACTTTTGTGGCCGTCGGAATCAACATCATCTTCTTCTTTTTTCTTAAAACATGAAAGGAATTAAACAATTAGTCCCTCCCTTTGAGGTGAGATTTTGATTTAACTTTTTACATATAAATTGTTGTTGTTGTTTTTTTATTTGTGGTTGATTTATAATTTATTGGAAAAATGTGTTATAGTTATGCCGAGTCAATTTAGTTGCTAGAGTTGGCGATTATGAGTGAATTTTGTTCCTAAAATACCTATTGGAATCAGTCTCCTTCCATTATGTGAGCTTTATAACTTATTTTAAAAAAATTGTATAAATTGTTGTTGATTATATTTATTTGTGGTTGATTAATTTATTGGAAAAATATGTTCTTGTCATTTGATTGCATAGTTATTTCTATTGAGATTGAAATCAACTAACATAGAAACTAAGAAATAATTTTTTTTATTTGTTATTGATTGTTTATTTGTTGTTAATTATTATTATTGTTTGTTGATTATTTATTTATTGTTAATTTGTTTATTACCATTATGAACTACCTGAACCATTGTTAGCTTCTTCTCTTCTTCTTTTTATCTGGAACATCAAATTTTATTTTTTGGAACATCTTCAATTTTATTAGTATTTCATTATAACTTATATTCTTTTGGATATTATATTATATTTATTGTTTTATTTCTTGAATTTTGGGTTGATAATAATATTGTATATGAAAAAAAATATTATATGAACATTAAGCTTTGAGGGCACCATTTTTAGAATTCGCTTCAGATCTCAAAATATAAAGTCCGACACTGCTAAAGGAGCTATCTGTACTCTTATGAAATAGGTATATTCTTACGAATAATATGATTTACTCGTACAAACAAATGGAGTCATGGAATTATTTTGGTAGTACCATGCATATATCTTCCATCTTCCATACTATAAAGCGGTTTCTAGACGGCTCAAAAGTAAGCCGTTTAAGCCGTAAGTAAATACTCAACCAATTAATAATTAAAAAATTCTAAAAAAAATTCTAACTGCCGTGTACGTGTTTTTCTTACGTAGAAACATCTTAAAATTATTATAATTACCTACACATATATTCAAATGTATATAAAAATATATATAACAAATTCAAATAAAAATATATTTAATATTCAAAATATAATTAAACTAAATTTTTATATCTAAACATATATCCACAGTTTTACAAACATATATATATATATATATATATATATATATATATATATATATATATATATATATAATTTTATTTAAATATATTCAAATCAAATTTAAAATATTTTAATATAATTTAAATTTTTATTAATTTTTTCAAAAATTTCAATAGAGTTTATAAATCTAATTTTTCAATAAATATATATATATATAACAAATCTTAATTTATAAATATTTAAACTAATTTCAACAACGTTTGAAAAAAAATGTTATATATATATATTAAATATTTTTAACAACTTTTGAAGAAAAAAAATTTAATTTTTTTTTACGTTCAGCGAACTTTCATTTACTGGTAGATATAGTATCCCGGCCACTTTTTGAGTATAATTACACGATCTTTATGATGAGATCGATTTTATTACTGCTAGTTGGTTATAAGCATTTTGATTGATTGGTTTCTTGAAGAATGGCAATACATGCGAGGCCAATCCAACCACTAAGTATGCGAAGCTCTTGGTTTCCAGCCTTCACAGTGCATATTGATGCTTTGGGGCTGGCATCTGTAGTCATAGCTAGCTAACCTAAGAAAGTATATTATTGCTATAAGGACAGTCCTCCTATGTAGAGTAACCTTCAGGTTCAGCATGATACCATCAAAGATCGCAGCCACGAAGGACCTCCGGACCGACTCACAATAAAGACAAAGGAACAACCAAAATTAGCTTCGGATAGGATAATCCAACCCTCCGGACCGACTCTGCTGTATGGTAACAAATAGTAATGCAGCATATATAAATAAAGAAATGTCTTTGAAGAGGCCGCATCAGTCTTCATGCTTTTTTTGTACTTGAATGGTTGTACACATGAAAAAGGAATCATTCATGGTGTCTTGTGTGTTGCAAGGCTCTAGTCTATGTATTTTGTGCTTGAAGAAGTCCTTGTTTTTCTAGTTGAATAGCGTGTGCTTGTGCCATTTGATGCAAGAGTGGTGATGGAACAGATGTTGGTGAAGCCCGGCCTTCAAATGGAGTTATTGAAAGAAGATTTTGTGGATGAACCATTCATGATGCACTTGCAGGATTATATATCCTTAGTTGCATGATTGTCCATTGTACATAATGGGATATGTAAATTCAAGGCCGGCCGGTCCGGAAGGTTGGATTGTCTTAGCCGGAATCGATTTTGGTTGTTCTTGACTCGTCCTCTTGTGAGGTTCTTTTTTATATCAAGGGAGTCGTTCGTGACTCCGACCTCTTGCAGTTTACGTTGGGATTGGAGGGTTGTCTAAGCAGAGGGGGTTGTCCAAGTCCGAAGTTTTATCTAGCTTACCCCAGAGCCAGCCCTATATGTAATGAAGGTCAAGGGATGTGTGGGCATAAAAATTTTCTAGGGTTTGGAAGAGGGAGAGGAAGAAGAAAAGAAATATATTGATTAATTAATATGGATAAATCGGATATGAGCCATAGGCTCATATTCCTATATGAGTCATGCGCATCTGGACTAACAGAAATGGACTAATACATCCCATGACGCTGCGTCGGTCGGTTCGATGCAAAAGACCTTAGTCGTGAAGTTCGAACAATAAGCATACGAAAAAATGCTACATTCTGGGGGTAGTGTCCACCCCTCATCCGCAC
This sequence comes from Iris macrosiphon, assembly GCA_036927795.1. Lineage (NCBI taxonomy): Eukaryota > Viridiplantae > Streptophyta > Magnoliopsida > Asparagales > Iridaceae > Iris > Iris macrosiphon. Next base: position 11,544,445 of record JAYESA010000007.1, read on the forward strand.
CCAAGTCAAGGAAGACCCGCAAAGTATGGCTACCCAAGTCTCGTCATACATATCCGAAAGTTGATGTAAACAAGGAAAAATATATTATGATTGACGGAAACTACCTGGTCAATTCTGTGAACCAAACTCAGTTCGATGACTTTGTGGATAACTCCCTTGCGTTAAACAAGGGATACAAATCACGCAACTCGCGCAATATCAAGCAAAGGGTGATCCATACCCAAGCTTCTGAGTCCCTTGCATTAAACAAGGGATACAAATTGCGCAACTCGTGCAATATCAACCAAAGGGTGATCAACAACCAAGCTATAGCTCAGGCCAAAAAAAACTTATTCCTTTGACGACGATGATGTTGTCAACATCTTGAATGCATTAGTTAAGGATGACAAGATCAAATTGCCCAACATTATACGTCATGAAGAGGCAGACAAAATCGACGATCTAAAGTACTGCATGTACCATCGATATATAAATCAAGCTACGCGAGATTGCAACCCATTGAAGAAATGCATCCAGCGACTGATTGATACTGAAGCTATCACCCTTCACAATGACGACAAGCCAGTTACCGCCAATGTGATGTCACTATAATTTGGTGACTTTCCAGTGCAGGAAGTTCCAGAGGCGTCATCTCTAAACCACAACTTAGGCTAGCAAAGCCTAACGGAGTCTTGTCGATGATGTCAGTGGTATACTCCTTCCTAATTACTGTGTCTAGGCTAGACTTTTACTTTCCAATTCCCAACAAGACATTATAAATGTACAATTTACATTCTTATTTTTCAGCATTGTAAAAATACAACAAGACGTTCATGAATTATTTCAAACTATTACTTGTATTCAAGAGTCTTGTATACGCAAGCAGTAATAGATCCACAAAAAGTCCCACAACGGACAAGTTCTCAGATCCAACGAAACGTTCTCGTTTAGATCAACCAAAATATTCTCTTACAAAAATAAACGGATTCTTAGAGCCCAGTTGTCCTAAGGATGTCTAATTTCTAAATTTCTACTTGGATTAGAGATATTCTACTTGCCAATAGAGAAAATGATGGTTCACGTCCATATTACCTCTGAACTATCATTTCTTCCATTTTCCCAGTGGAGCTAATCCGCTAAAGAAAACGATCATATCCTTCTTATCTCTGCATTATTTTTCTCACAAATATGCAATCTATCATGTCCATATTATCTCTGATAGTGTTTCACCTTCGAACTTGTTACCTGTTGTCACGTCCTTTCCCAGAATACTGGATAAATACGAGGACAGACATGGCCAACCACACCTTGCAAAATACTGAAGTAAGTCACAATGTGGTAAGGTTGTCTAGAAGACAAATGGGTGGACTCTAGCATGCTATAACGTCAGTCCTAAGGCCGACAAATCATAGTATCTCAATCCATCAACACAAGTACAAGATTATATCATATATGAAAGTAAATAGACGTCACAAATTATATACCACATATGATCATGAAGCTAGTGAATACATAATTCTGCACTAGCAGAGTATAAATATACATGATCAAATATACCAGTCATGGTCTAATATATACATCAGTTGACCGAAGTCAGAGAAGTGATCTAAAAATAAGGGATTAACACTGCCGCTTGTTAAAATATCACAAAATAAAATAACACTATGAGGGGTGAAGGAAGGAAACACACTCGCGAGCTCCGGCGACAGTCCTACGAGTGTGAGCCATCTTGCCAAAAGTGCGGTGGATCATGGTTCACCTCGGGATAAACTGGCCATACATAACCAGTGTGGTCAGAACCCCAAGCAACAAATACCATAAAAGAGTTCAAGGTGATAGACCAAACACATCACAACGTTCTGCAGAAAAGAGACATATAAAATAAATACGGATCGAGACTTGTACGGTACCAATGTACTTATCTCAAAAATATACTGGAAGAACTGATAACAAGTGCTATAAAGGAAAGTAAGACGACGAGCGACAATAGTGCATAGGAACTACTCTGGATCGGGACCACAACCCTTAAACTAAAAAAGGACCGGGGTTGTAGTCCTCCACCCTAGCAGAACTTTGCACTCTACCCACGCGCAAAAAAAAATAAAACTAGAAGAGTGAGCTATAAATGAAAGTAACAACATTCATTGCACCAAACAGCTCTACGGCTTGCTACAATTAACTAGATAGGGTTGTCACATGCCTTAATTACTAAATATATATTTTAAGAATATTGCTACCACCGACACTGCAGTCAACTCGGATGGCCAAGGGTATGCTTGTCGAGTAAACTTAAATGCACATTCAACATCACTAAAACATAACTTGTTACTTTGTCATAAACAGAAATTGAACTTGCAAGTATAAACTTAAACTTGTGATCATAAATTTGCTTTATAAACATAAACTTGTATATAAACTTGTCTTGTAAGTACCGCAACACGCGTAAACTTGGTCAGTCATGGAGTCCTTGTCTAGTAGGGTTGGTCCATACTGCATGGGGCCCTTAGAGATCAGGGTAGCCGGTAGAGCAACATTCTTACCTCCCAATGATCTAGGTAAATCTTATCTTGTTTGTTTAATCATTACTAAATTATTTTGAGTTTTCGAGTCGTGGACACTTGAGAACTCCCTAGAATGACGAGTCACGAGTATGAGCTTTTCATGAGATATCGTATTCGCGACACGTGATATATTGGGCAATACTCAAAATAGATTGTCCGATGCCAAATGCAATAGATTTAGGTTTTTAGGAGTGATGGTGATAAGATGACGACGAGGGTGATGATGATGATGTTGGTAATGGTGTTAATAGCAATGGTGGTGGTGATGACAATGTATGGTGGTGATGTTTATGATGATGATGGGTGTTGATGGTGATACGATGATGATAATGAATGGTGAGGAGTGATGGTGATGAGATGACGACGAGGGTGATGATGATGATGTTGGTAATAGTGTTAATAGCAATGGTGGTGGTGATGACAATGTATGGTGGTGATGTTTATGATGATGATGGGTGTTGATGGTGATACGATGATGATAATGACGACTATGACGATGTTAGTTAAGGTGATGACGATAATAACGATGGCGAGGACGATTATGGTGAACGATGGCGATGACGATGGTTTGATAAAGTGATAATGATGATGATAGTAGTGGTGGTGGACTGCCAGAGTCCGGCCAGGAGAGCTTCCGGTGAGTCATGGTGATGGTGAGGTAAGGACAATGGTGGTGATAAGGTAATGATGATGATGAAGATTATTGATGATGATGAAGATTATTGATGATGATGATCAGGTTGTGGCTGCTGACCTCCGGCCAGCGAGGGGGTGGTCCGGCCAGCTAGGGGAGGAGAGGTCCAGGAGGGGGAAGGCTGTGGCATAGTGGAGGAAGGAAGTGTAAGGAAGTGGCAGTGGTGAAGTTGATGATGATAATGGTGGCTGGGAGTAGGAGGAGAAGAGGTGGTAGGGGTGCTGATGACTCCAGCGACGGGGAGTCGTTCAGTCGAGGGTGCTCGACGGCTCGGCGAGGCGAAGGAAGGATAGGGAAGAGGAGGAGAGCGGAGGAGAGAACGAAAGGAGGAGGAGCTCGGGTAATGTCGACGAGAGGTGGTCGTATTGGTGGTGGTGCGGCACTAATGGCGTCGTGGTCGAGTCCGGCGGGAAGGGGAGGAGATCGACGGCCTGTGGTGGTGTGGATGATGGTTCGAAGTCGACGGGAGCGGCGGGTCCTAGTCTATATACTACTCCGGTAGGTCGGCTCGCGAGTTCGAGCAGAGGCGGGGGTCGTCGTATGGAGTCGACGCCGAGCAGGCGGGTGCTGTGGGTGTGCAGTGCAGCGGGTCGCTGTTGGGGATCCGCTCCGGCGAGGTGGCAAGGCAGTTCGTGGCTACTGCAAGTCATTGTTGGGGATCCGGCCGGGAAGGCTGAAGGAAGAGGAGGAGGAGGAGGAGGATGGAGAAGAGGTGGTGAACTCGGGAGGGCCGACGGAGCTTCTCTGGTTAATCGGGATGGCCGGGGTCGGTGCTGAATCGGGTTGGGAGAGGGATGAACAGTGTCGGCTATGGGAATTTAGGTTTTTAGGAAAAATAAAATATAAAGAAAAGGGAAGGAAGAGGTGTTTATATACATGTAAATTTTTGATTTGGGTTGACCTAGGAATTAGGGCTTGGTCAACATTCCTTGGGCTTGGCCTTGGGCTCACATGGGGATGCTTGGAAGGGCTATAATTGCATGATTAAAATACAAGGATGGGGTTAAAAATATACGAGGGCGATGTGCGCGCGTTGCACATGCTAAAAATTACGAAAAAATCTACGTGAATGGAAAATTGAGTTTCTTCATGAATTGTCCAATAGTGGGGACACTAAAAGGCATTTTTGCATTAAAGCCCCCCAAAAATTAGAAAATTGCACAAAGGCAAAAATTAAATTTAATTAATTAAATCGAAACGCGCACGATGTTCTAGAATTAATTAGGAGTACATGGGATTTAATCAGGCGGGACACAATTGTCTGTGGCGTAGAGGGAATAGTGTAGAATATTAATAAAATTTGGTTTGCACAAAATAGTCAAGATTGTGTCCTCAATTTCGATTGGGACGCACAAGGGTACAAAATTAGAATTTATTTTGAATTAAAAAATAACGTCCGCGACGTTTATTGTGCGGCTAAAATATAGCATCAGAGAGAAATATTATAAATTGCACAAGGGTCAGAATAGTAGGCGGACATGTCTAGGATGAGATCATGAAGTTTTAGATAGGCAATGGCTAGTGAGGTACTCCAATTATCGAAGCACGGTAAGGTGCACTACACGTTATTTAATTATTGCATAATTAAATAAAAGCCGTGTTCTAATTCTAATTGGGTTCAAACTAGCCCTAATTTCACTATCTAAGCCAAGTAGCCCTAATTTCGGGTGAGGGGGTTTACACTGAGTGATGGGTCATTAATGCGTGTCAGAGAAGTGACTAAAAGTGATTGATGTTATATGCCATAAAAATCTATCAGGGAGAAAAAGACAAAAATCATAAAAAGATGTGTCAAACAGTTCAGAGTCATGCGTCCAAAGGAAATAACTCATGGACGTATGAACTGCTTGCCTCATAGGTCTCTCGGCAGCATGGATATTCTCTGGACTTAGTAAATTTTTCATTCATTCAACGAGTGAATACACAAGGAGTTCAACAACTTAATCACAGAATACTGCGTAAATAAGCAGTCATGGATCCAACAAGATGGACACATGCTGTCAGTATATGACAAGGAGCTCAGGCTGCATAACCCTCTCGGGCCGCATAGCACTCCCGGCCGCATATGTCTCTGGCTGCATGAAAACTTTTTCTTCTCCAACAGCAGGTTCAGCCATGGCTGAAAGCTCAAAACGAAAAATTTGTTTCCTTCATAAAATCTCCATTCTAAGTCCAAATCCAGCAAACGAAAGTTCAAAACTGCAAAAAAGTAAATGCTCTATCATATGGAACTATTGGTTTTCAAAAATAACATGTTTTAATAGATCAATACCAAGGAAAACTCATAAAACTCATAGGAAACCCTAACTTGAAACTCGGATCTACTAAAATCTGTCCATCAAAACCAAAAACACCAAGAACTATTAATGATGAGGAACAAATGTCACGCTCCAGTCCCAAAAATACGTAGGACTAGGACACGTAAGTATGCCAGCCGTATGGATATGGCAACTCCAATATATGGAAACTAAATCCATACGTACGCTGTAATATGAATATAAACTCACATGTGGTATATATAATGTCACAAGTCACAGATATGCTAATCTCATCCACACAACAAGTCATAGAAAAGAAATACTAAACTAGAATAAGGAGTCTGAAATATCTAAAATAATAGTCGGGTGGAGACAAATCCACTACCAATGACTATATCCAAAACTAAAATGGGAGAGGAGTGTAAAATCTCCAATATAAAATAATGTGAAGACAGAAGTGTATCAGCTAAAAGAATCCATCGCCAGATAATCAACGATGCTCAGAAGGTAAGATCTCCTTGACAGAAAATAATGCGTCAGGTCCAGGCCCGTACTCCTGCAAATACTCAAGAGCAGATACACCTGGCAGCGGACCAGGTCCTAAGAGGGACGTAACAAGATACAGAAAAATACGAGCCAACTTGAATACAGTAAACATGCATATAATGTGAAAATAAATAAGTACGCTGTACAAGACAATCTATATGAATGCAAGTGAGGACAACTTTTCGATGTATGGGCAAGGGTAGGCTACTCGATCTAATCCTCACAACCTCACGCTCGTCCATGAACATCATCAGCCGACATACCTCGGGGGTAGCGACCCTCGGACTCCATCAATCGACATACCTCGGGGGTAGCGACCATCGGACACGACCCACCATAGTGCGTGCTAGTGACTACGGTGTTACCAGAGTGGTTAAAAGCCCATACGCCTAATAATTGTCCTCTATGATACTAAGTGTCAAGTGTGTGTCAACATATCTAATATATACTAATGACTGAAAGAAAAACTACACATGTAAGAACTATACAGAAATAAAATAAATAAATAGAAATATAAATAGCATGCATAGTACTGTAACAATTTGGCAAGGTATCTTGCCTGACAAGGAAGCTGCAAAGTGTACTGTCCAGAAGTCAAACGCACAGGATCAAAAGCTATGGCCACAGAACAAATGTATCCGGATGCTGAAATAAACATCACCAACGTTCCCAGAATAAGCAAAATAGCTAAAAAGCACATCCCTTTCGTCCAATTTGGACACAGGGGCAAAACGGTAATTTCGGGCAAAGGTGGGGTCCATATGTGGCCCACTTTGCACTGAAAAGCGTGCCGAGGGTAAAAGTCTCTAAATAGGACAAACTATGGGTCAAACAACTCTAAATGTCAATACGAACCCAATGGTATGTCCAAATGTGGATTCCGATGAGCCGAACACTATTTTGTCCAAAAAGTCAACTGTGGAGCCCGCCAATTGGCGATTTGGTCAACCATCTCAGAATTGCATGAAATTTGGGTCACAGGACCAGCGCGTTACCACGAGTCCAGTGGCGCAAGTTTTGTCGCAATCTGACAAGCGTGCACAAAATACGCGCGAGTTCCATAAAAGTGGTGACACGAAATGTGTCCGCGGATACGGTCTGATTTCGGCGCGCACACGCGTCCGAATCAGTCCCCACGAATTTTCACGTGTCCGATTATGCTGCGTGCACCATTCGGTACACTTGACACACGGCAGGGCGGTCCCGTTTGGCGGGGCGCGCTCCGTTTTTCAACTTTTGGAAATCCGAAAAAAGTGGGTGTGCGCAGTTTTGTGACGAATATAACTATGTCCACAGCAACTATTAGCCTAGGGTTATTTCACAGAAATTAAACTAGGTCAGGTATTCTTCAGGTATCAAAAAGAATCACCGAATTCGGATCTCTGTGGTGGGAGATACGAACTCGGCAACACGGGTGGTCATTCTGGAATTCTGCGATTCCAGAATTCTGTCTGTCCGTCCACTTTGGACGCTATTTTACACCTAGGGGCACACATTTTCTGAGGTTGACTATAAAACGAATATTGGAGAGGGTTAAGGGATGATCATACCTATGAAAATGAAACAACGTTTGGTTAAGCGAGTCGACGGAAAATTACGCCGGAGCGAAGGTGCCTCGAGTGGGAATCTGCAGGGCGCGATGTCGGCGTCGACGGGATGGTTGGATGGCTTGGCGGGGCTTCTCTGGCTGCGGTGACGGCTCTAGATGGGAAGAGGAGGTCTGGAATTTTAGGTTAGGATTTTTGGGATGAGAAATATATATATATATATATATAATAGGGAAAGAGAGAGAGATAGGTTCGGCCGAAAGGGGGCGCTGAAGGAGCGGGCCTGGGAAGCACATACTAAGGGATGAAGTGGCGGGTCATAGGAAGTAGCAAATTGCTGAAGTGCTGGGTTGTGCGGTCAAGCAATTGTGCTAAGGAAAGGGGAAAGAAGTAGTATAGTATTGTATGGTTAGTATTATTATTATATTATTATTATTATTAGATTATTATACTAATAAATTCTTTTCTTTTTCTTTCTTTCTTTATATATATATATATATATATATATATATATATATGTATATATATATATATATATATATATATTCACACATAAGAAAATTTATATATTAGGGTATTGCACATCGTTAGGCTAGCAACAGCTCAAGGGGTCTCCTACATGGAATAAATTCCGAAAAATTCCTGATGGTCCCATAAGTCCTCTAAGTGCCCGAACACCTAACATAAAAATTATTAAAAATCTATTTCTCCTATTTAGCACATAATTAACATAATTAAATTATTAATTAATAAAAATAATAAATAAAATTTTTTTTTTAAAAAATAGGGGTTTTACAACAAATGAGGAACATTTTCTATTAAACACATTTTTTAAAACAATATATATATAACAAATCCGAAAATCAAGTTTTCATTATGGAGCAAGATGTACTTGCCTAAGAGTCCAACGACCTCTTCCTAGCTAGGTCCAGTGCTAGGGTTCAGCTAGGGGAGGTTCACGGGGGAGAGGAAGAAGGGAGCAAGGAAGAAAGAAAGTGAAAATGAAGAAGAAGAAGAAGAAGAAGAAGAAGAAGAAGAAGAAAGAGAGAAGAGAGAGAAAAGCTCAAATATATATATACTAAAGGCAAAAGTTTAGGGGTTTGGTCCATGGGCTCAAGGGTTCAACCCAAATGGCCAAACTAGGGTTTACATCTAAATATAGGTCCTAGCATGAGTCAGTGGCACAACCACGGGGCTATTACTGGTCTCGGGTAGTCTCCACTTCAGGACAAAATCCAAGATACAATATATAATATAAAATACACATGCACCAAAACTACCAAACACCATGAAATAATAGAAAATTAAATACCAAAAATACAGGAATACGAAATATGGAACATGGTGTGACATCTCTACCCTCCTTAAAAAAAATTATCCTCAGAATTTTACCAAGCCTAGTCGAGCTGGAACACACAAAAAATCTCAAGAAATCACAAGTAACTAATCGAAGGATTATACTAAGCAAGTAACTGAAATAAAATGATAACTACAAAAGTAACTAATAAATAAATGCACAAAAGTATCACACAAGAAAATGGAGGCATATGGATAGATATACCTCTGAGTTAGTCAATTAGGAATTCGTCATCGCTTGTCTTATGCTACTCACAAAATTAACAAGCGCCAAGCCTTAAGTAAGTCGGTACCAACGATCTTATCAAGGACATGACTTCTATCCAGGACGTCCCTTCGCAGTCGGGTCGCATGATAGACATCACGTACCACGAGATACGGAGGCGAAAGAGCAGGGCGAAGAACTAGCCTTTGCTCAACGAAAGGATCAAAATGACTATCGTATTTCGAACGTGTCGAAACACGAGATCGTTCGACAAGAACCCAAGAATAAGATAAGCTAAAGAGAGCTCAGAAATCTTAACCACAATTGTAGCGTCTTCGGCTATCAACTGCTCTAGGTTGCCAAATACTTTGCCAAACCAACGTCTAAGGGTTGTGGCTCTAACTTACTGCTGGTTCTGCCTTGCTGGTTGGGCTTGCTGAACTTGCGCATATTGCGCCGAACGTTGCGGCTGGAACTGCTGAGTCTGTGTCAGGGAGAGGACGCTGGTCTAGTGGTTGAACTGCGAATGCTGGTCCTCGCGGACCTTCAGTCGCTGCCCGAGGCAGAGCTGATAACTGTCGGACTGAAGAAGCCTATGGGTACAGAAGCAGGCATAAACTAATCATGTGGTCATATGCCCCACATCTGAGACACTAGCCGTTGGCCCTCCTGCACTGATCTCTAGTGTGCCATGGCTTGTCGCAGTGACTCATCCTGCTGATACACACTGCCTGGTGGATTGTACTGGGGTTACTTTGGTGGCCGGATGTGTTGGCGGGCGAGGAGTTCTAACTGCTGGTGCTGGAGGTGATGACTGAATACTAATGCCTCTCATGGATGAGTGTGACCTCTTTTGGCCTCCGGTCCTTGCTACTAATCTCTGACCAGCAAGTTCTTGGGACCTATCTTCCCAGATAATCGCATCATAGGTGGTATAATTATGGTCCACCGTAAACTATTGAAGCTCAATATGTAACCCTTGCTCAAATCTCTTGGATCGGTCCTCTTCAAAAGCTACCTTATGGGGAGCAAATCGAATGAGTCGGCAAAACTCAGCCCCATACTGGTCGACCGATCTTATGTTCTGGCAAAGGTTGATGAACTGCCGCTGGAGCTGGAACTTGGCGGTGGTATAGAAATACTTCTCCTGAAAATGCTCCTTGAACGTCCTCTAGTCAATGGGCTTCTGAAGCGCCATTTCATGTGCTTTCCACTAATCTCGGGTAAGATCTGACAGTTGTAGCTTTCCGACTGCTACCTTCTAATCTTCTGGGGTCTTAGTTGCATCCCGGATGGCCTCAAAGTCCCAGAGCTAAGAATCTGCTAAAACTATATCTTCCGTGCAGAGGAATTTGATTGGACGCATGCGACTAACATTGGTCGCCGTGTTATGAGTATAACGCCCGCTGTTACCGAGTGCTACTCTAACTCCCTGGCAAAGAGTAGTGTTGGTCTGTTGTTCTTGTCCTAGCTGAAACTGCTGGCAGAGTTGGACCACTTGTTGCTAAACCTGGAGTTTTTGTTGCTATTGTTGTTGTTGTACCATCATTATGGCTTGGATCATCTTTAGCATGGCCTGCGAGCCTGCCTGCCCTGATTGTACTGGAAGAACTGGTGATATTGTTTGGGTTGGCTGTGCTGGTATGAACGACAAAATGGGATGAACTGGCCATCTTGACAAGACTGGTGGAGCTGATTGTGTTGGTCGGGTATGTGTGACTTACGGAGCCGGCTGATGAAAAGCTACTGACTCTTGCCCTTGGTTCAGTGGCGGGGCCTGATCCAGGCTAACTTCTGGATCTGCTAGAATTATCGGTGCAACGAAACTCTCAGAAGGAGCAGCAGGTGGGGTGTCCCTGAAGGATAAGGACACAAGGATATCAACAAGGGACGAGAATAGAAAAATTATGTCAGGCAAGCTTGCAGTTCAAGGAGAGCGAGAAGTACATGTTACAAGTAGAGTTCAATCAAAGATAAGTAGAGGACTGGGATTCTAACAAGATGAGTCCTCCCACAAGTCTGAAAAAAAAATAGACATGCATGGGCCACCACTAAAATCTTGTCACGCCCCGCTCCCAGAATACTGGATAAATACAAGTACTGACATGTCCAACCACATCTTGCAGAATACCGAAATATTCCGCAATGTGCTAAGGTTGTTTAGAAGACAAATGTGTGGACTCTAGAATGCTATGATATCAGTCCTAATACCGACAAATTATAGTATCTCAATCCATCAACACAAGTATAAGAGTATATCATATATGAAAGTAAAAAAGGCATCCCAAATTATATACCACATATGATCATGAAGCTAGTGAATACAAAATACTGCACTAGCAAAGTATAATTATACATGATCAAATATACCAACCATGGTCTAATATATATATCATGTTAACCAAAGTCAGAGAAGTGATCTTAAAATAAGCGGCTAACACTGCCTCTTGCTAAAATACCACAAAATAAAATAACACTACGAGGGGTGGAGGAAGAAAACCCACTCGCGAGCTTCGGCCGCAGTCCAACGAGTGCGAGCCATCTTGGTAGAAGTGCGATGGATCCTGGTTCTCCTCGGGGTAATCTGGTCATACAAAACTAGTAGTATCAGAACCCCAAGCAACAACTACCACAAAGGACCTTAAGGTGATAAACCAAACACATCACAACGTTCAGCAGAAAAGAGATATATAAAATAAATACAAATAGAGACTTGTATGGTACTAATATAATATCTCAAAAATATACTGGAAGAACTGATAACAAGTACTATAAAGAAAAGTAAGGCGACGAGCGGCAAGAGGGTATAAAAAATACTCTGGATCGGGACCACAACCATTAAACCAAATAAGGACCGAGGTTGTAGTCCTTCACCCGAGAAGAACTTTGCACTCTAACTACGTGCCGAGAAAAGTAAAACTAGAAGAACGAGCTATAAATTAAAGTAACAGCATTCATTGTACTGCCAAACAGCTCTACGGCTTGCCATAATTAACTAGCTAGGGTTGTCACATGCCTTAATTACTAAATGCATATTTTAAGAATATTGCTACTACCGACACTGCAGTCAACCCGGATGGCCAAGGGTACGCTTATCGAGTAAACTTAAATGCACATTCAACATCACTACAACATAACTTGTTACTTTGTCATAAACAAAAATTAAACTTGTAAGCATAAACTTAAACTTGTGATCATAAACTTGCTTTATAAGCATAAACTTGTATATAAACTTGTCTTGTAAGTGCCGCAACACACGTAAACTTGGTCAGTCATGGAGCCCTTGCCTAGCAGGGTTGGTCCATGCTGCATGGGGCCCTTAGAGATCGGGGTAGCCGGTAGCGCAATATTCTTTCCTTCCAATGATCAAGGTAAATCTTATCTTGTTTAATCATTACTAAATTATTTTGAGTTCTCGAGTCATGGACACTTGAGAACTCCCTAGAATAACGAGTCACGAGTACGAGTTTTTCATGAGATATCATATTTGCGACATGCGATACATTGGACAATACTTACACTCGATTGTCCGATGCCAAATGCAATGGATTTTTATACACAAATATTTACACGGTGTCGTAAGGATTGTAAACTTATAAATAAACTTGTCTTGTGAAATATAAGCAACACTTGTCTGGTAACATAAAATTATATCAACATAAGGAAGCACACAACAATAATCACCAAAAAAAATTATTAAATAGACATAATTAAAAGGAACACAAAATACGCACAAGGATTTCTGGCCGCATGGCCTCACTGTCTGCATGCACCCACTGGCCGCATGCACCCAAGCGCTGAGTGATGGGTCATTAATGCGTGTCAGAGAAGTGACTAAAAGTGATTGATGTGACATGCTATAAAAATATGTCAGGGAGAAAAAGACAAGAATCATAAAAAGATGTGCCAAACAGTTCAGAGTAATGCGTCCAAAGGAAATAACTCGTGGGCGCATGAACTGCTTGCCTCATAAGTCTCTCGGCAGCATGTTCTCTGGACTTAGTGAATTTTTTATTCGTTCAGCAAGTGAATACACAAAGAGTTCATGGACTTAGTTCTAGAACACTGTATAAATAAGCTGTCATGGATCCAACAAGATGGACACATGCTGTCAGTATGCGGCAAGGAGCTCAGGCCACATAAGCCTCTCGGGCCGCGTATCACTCTCGGCCTCATAGGTCGCTGGCCGCATGAAAACATCGTCTTCTCCAACCGCAGGTTTAGCCATGACAGAAAGCTCAAAACAAAAAAAATTGTTTCCTTCATAAAATCTTCATTCTAAGTCCAAATCCAACAAACCAAAGTTCAAAACCGCACAAAATCAAATGCTCTATCATATGGAACTACTGGTTTTTTGAAAATAACAAGTTTTAATAGATCAATACCAAGAAAAACTTATAAAATCCATAGGAAACCCTAACTTGAAACTCAGATCTACTCAAACTTGCCCATCAAAACCAAAAACACCAAGAACTAAAAATGATGAGGAACACATGAGGAACATTTTTTATCAAACACATTTTTTTAAAACAACATATATATATATATATATATATATATATATATATATATATATAATCCAAAAAATTAAGGTTTCATCATGGAGCAAGATGTACTTGCGTAAGAGGCTAACGACCTCTTCCTAGCTAGGTCTAGTGCTAGGGTTCGGCTAGGGAGGTGCACGGGGTGAGGGGGGAATGGAGCAAGGAAGAAAGAAAGTGAGAATGAAGAAGAAGAAGAAGAAGAAGAAGAAGAAGAAAGAGAGAAGAGAGAGAAAAGTTCAAATATATATACTAAAGGCAAAAGTTGGGGGGGGGGGGGAGTTCATGGGCTTAAGGGTTCAACCCAAAAGGCCAAACTAGGGTTCAAATCTAAATACGCGTCCGAGCATGAGTCAGTGGCACAGTCACGGGTCTATTATTGGTCTTGGTTGGTCTCTGCTACAGGACAAAATCTAAGATACAATATATAATATAAAATATACATACACAAAAACTACCAAACACCATAAAATAAGAGAAAATTAAATACAAAAAATACAGGAATACGAAATCTGGAACAGGGTGTGACACTTGTACTTCGCACAAGTACATCATGGGTATCAAGTCCACAAAAAATTATCCCCACAGAGTAATTATGTCATGTTCGTATCACCTCTGAGCAGATATTATCAGTGGGTCCCTCATAAATAAGTTTGTCATGTCCATATTACCTCTGAACAGATATCTTGTCCACTATTATCTTTCATTTCACATTCACACTTGTTTTCCGTACTTTGCATAAGTACACCATGGATATCAAGTCCACAAAAATTTTCAAGCTGAGTTATTCTAACCTATCACGTTCATATTATCTCTGATAAGCTTGTTACCTCTATGACATGGGTAATAAGTCTACCCGAAATACGCACATCAAATCTCAACTACTTCTTATGCTTCTAGTTCAAAGTATTCCAAACTTGTTCAAAATTGAAAACTTGAAGGGGGTCTTGTAGAATCATAAAAAAATTTCGCCTCTTGAAGATGACGCAGTTTCCTACAAATAAACTTAGTAGGGGGAGAATGACGCACTTTCACTCTGTTTCAAAGGATGACGCACTTTCAAGCTGCTTTCGTCAACAAAGACAGGCGCCCAAATCATATGTCTGCATTTTCTTCAAACATTAAATACAACAAATCTGACAGCGGAACAACAGTAGAGGAGTCAGAAGTCATCATTATAGCTGAGCTACAGCACGCAGACCCAAGTTGTCATTTAGCGACCCAGCCGTTGTGCCAAATTCATCAGAAGTGCGTCATTGTGCCAACTTCATCAGAAGTGTGTCGATCTGCCAACTTCATCAAAACTGCATCGTTGTGCAAACTTCTACAAAAGTGCGCCATCACGACCAACTTTTTCAAAAGTGTGCCATCACGACCAACTTTTACAAAAGTGCATCATCATGGCTACTTCTTCAAAAATGCACCATCAAGGCCAACATCTTCAAAGTGTGCCATCAGGGCTACTTCTTCAAAAGTGCGTCATCAAGGCCAGCTTCTCCGAAGTGCACCATCATGGCCAAATTTCACAAAAAAGTGCGCTTGTATAGCCAATTTTTCCAAAAGTGTGCCATCACGGCCAACTTCCTTAAAAGTGCGCTATCACGGCCAATTTCTTCAAAAGTGCGTCATCACGGCTACTTCTTCAAAAGTGCGCTTGTACAACCAGTCTTTCCAAAAGTGAGCCAGTCTCCATACCACTTCTTGTAAACCCCCAAAATTTTTCAGAAATTAAAAAATAAATTTTTGGAATTTTTCTAGATTTTTTTAACTAATTAAAATCAATGTATTCTGGTATTAAATAATTTGTATAATTTATTAAATATTAAAATATTATAAAATAATATTTTTGGGTGTAAAATAAAATATTAGACTTACTGTAATTTTTCTAAAATTTATTGGACCCCAGAAATATTTTTAAAGACCTA
Source organism: Iris macrosiphon (assembly GCA_036927795.1). Classification (NCBI taxonomy): domain Eukaryota; kingdom Viridiplantae; phylum Streptophyta; class Magnoliopsida; order Asparagales; family Iridaceae; genus Iris; species Iris macrosiphon. The sequence goes on from JAYESA010000007.1 coordinate 11,560,057, forward strand.
AAAATTAATGTTTTAATTAAACCAAAAATAAACCGAATTGAACCAACCGGTTTAACCCTGAACCGGACCAACCCAAACCCTGTTGAACCGAACCCAGCTGAACCCAATTCTTATTAGGTCGGATCCTGGCCCAAAACTGAAACCCGACCCACTACCTGAAACCCGTCCGATACAGTAACCCATCACCCTTCGATTTCCAACCGCCCCGACCGACGCTCCGGCTCCCCTCTACCCCGCCGGCCGTTACGTCGCCGCTGCTCGCCTCCTCGCTTCCCCGACCGCTCCACCTCCCTCAACGGCCACCGCCTCTCCCTCTTCCCTCCCCTAAACCGTCGGCCACCGCTCTCTCCTATAAAAACCCCAGCTACCACCGCCATCCCCATCACACTCCACTGCCACCACCGCCGCAGCTTCCCTCCGGCGAACCCCGATCCACCCCGAGCTCTCCTCCAGCCGCCACATCCCTGGCCGACTTCCCCTCCAGCAACCCCGAGCACGATTCCCCCGCCGCCTCTATCACTTCACCACCTCCACGAACTCTAACCCCAGCCACCTCCGCCATCCTCCGGCGCCACCCCGCAGGCCGCCGAGCTTCCCCTCTGGCTGACACGAGCCCCCGCCGTCGAGCTCCGCCACGGAAACCCTAGCAGACATTGACTGGCCGAGCACCGCCGTAGCCTCGTCGTGCCACTGCGTAAACGCATTTCAATCGTTACCGAGCCATCGTTCCGGTGAGTTTTTCTCTCTTCTCGCAGTCTCGTTTTCAGTTCTGTCTGCTGTGACACGTTCCCTGCGTGACCCTCTCGATACCCGTGCAATTTTTTCGGGTATCGCGTCCTGTGTCGGTCGCAAATCGCAACACAAAAATAGGAAAATAATTCCCATTTCTGAAAATTTAAAATTTGTCCCGAACTCTCCGGTTCACGACCATTTTGCGTGTAACCTGTTAATTATTTCTAAAATCCACATGAAAAATTATTTAGACCTTATGACCAAGTTTTAAACCCTATTTTTAGTTCAATTTATCGTGCTGTAATTTATAATTTATTCGATGGTGAAATTGGCCAAAAATTTGGTCTTTATAAAACCCTGATTTTCCCGGAACTAGGTGCGCCCCGCTAAACGAGGCAACTTGGTAGTGTGCGAACTTCACCGAAAGGTGCGCACCGTTAATAAGGATGTATAAAATATCGCAAAAGTTGATTTGGATGTACGTGTACACCGGAATCAACGCGTATCCGTCGACAACGCCCCGTATCGACCCTGTTCTGAAACTCATTGCAACTTCGTGTATGCTCGTCGTTTCGAAACCAAACTTGTGCCATCGGACTCATAGCGATACACTGGTCTTGTGACCCAAGTTTGGTTCGATTCTGAGAATGTTGACAAAATCCCGTATCGTGGGCCCCACAGCTCCACTTGACGGACGATTTTGTGATTGGCTCATCGGAATCCAGTTCTGGACATTCCGTTGGGTTCGCATCATCATTCTGGACTTGTGGACACTAAGTTTAACGAATTTGGAGAACTTTGTCCCTGGCATATTTTTCGGTGCGAAGTGGGCCACATGTAGACCCCGCTTTGACCAGAAAGTGTCACTTTTGCCCTGTGACCAAATAGGACTAATGGACAGGCAATTATAGCTATTTGATATCTTCTGAACATGATGGTAACGTTTATTTCAGCAACCGGAGGAGTACGTGCAGATCCCGCTGATACCAGAGCAGCAGTTGGAAACCAAACCCCAGGCAAGCGTACCTTGCCATACTTGCAGTAAATTGCTTATTATTATTCTCTTGATTGATTCTGAGTTATATATGTTCAACCTAGGACCGTGTGAAATTACTTAACGTCTGAATAATATTCGGGTGTCAACGTCGTACGCGGAGTTGTGTAACGTCACATAGAGATTGATATCGCGACTATATATATCTTTGTGCTTGCATTATCAAGTAGGTCATACCATAGAACACCTGACACTGTTCATGAGACAGAATCTTCCTGAGATATTTATGGTGATTCTGTATAGGATACAGGATTCGTGACATATACTTTATACACATGCATAGATATCATTATGACTTGCTACATTAGATATGATCTTGCGTGTCATGGACATGAGACGTGTGATTACATTGGGTGTGGAGAGACTTACCATACTAAAGGCTGATTATATTATATATATATAGTTATCTGGAGGTGCCTTAGACTCTGACACAGAGCTTTGGCACATGTACTGGCCCTTCGAAAAAATGCTGCTATGGGTTTCCCCGACACAGAGCCTATAGTAGTCTCAGCCTGAGTATGATTAATGCTCTCATATTGCATATCACTTAGCTGGTTATATAGTTTACCCTATTGATTCATTTATTATTGCACTGCATTTATTTTAGCTTGAGTTATTCTTGTACCTTGTTATGTCCCCTGAGGACCTGGAATCCGGATTATGTCCCCAGGTTTAGCAGAGGAGATCTACCCCGAGGTGTACGGGACAGGAGCTGACATTGGAGCAGTACCAGAACCAGAGGACGAGGTGATCGCAGAAGATTTCTCCTGAGTATCTGGTTTATTATACTCAGTTATTTATATTTCTTGGACTTCTATTTTCTGTCTATTGAACTGTTGTAACAGACATATTATCGGGTTATTCCCCGAGATACTTTATTGAGACTTAATGTTGCTTTATATTTCATATTGATTGTATTTATTTCTGTGGATGAGATTAGACCATAGCCCCTTACTGTTGTTTTACAGCTTAAGTACACCCTGATGGGTCCATTAAATTGGGTTTGTCCATCGGTGTGTGCTACTGGCCATTGCCACGTGTCTAGTCCCTTGGTATTTTAGGACTGGGGCGTGACGCTTCTAAAGTGCGCCTACGATCCTAACTGACAAAGAGAAGTTACGATTGCGTCCCCTACATGCCATGCTTCTCATGAAACGTGTACAAATAACTTTCCCTCACGACCTATGTTTTCCTCGTATAGAAAGCTATGTGTCAAGCAGGCAGCAAGTTGTGCACCCACTCATTAAGAACGTGGGGTTATAGTCCACCAAAAGTACACGAACAATGGTAAAACAGTGCAGACTGTCCAAAGTACGTGCGCACTCTCATAACCGCTCCTAAATTCTATAAATACATGATCGGTACATCCATTAGAGGGGGAGAGGGAGAGACATAGACATTACAAGCGAAAAAATTTCAAGTCGTTAAAATTCAAGAACAGAAAGAGAGAAATAGAAGCTTGTCGTGTTGTTGTTTCCAAAGCTTTCTTATTGCCCAACTCTTCAAGTTGTTCACAGCATCCTTGCATTTCTTCATCGTCGTATGGTCCAAGGATGGAATTTCTAGTACTTGAAGTTCAAGAACAGAAGGAGAGAAATAGAAGCTTACCGTGCCGTTGTAGCCAAAGCTTTCTCATTGCCTAACTCTTCAAGTTGTTCACAACATCCTTGCATTTTTTCGTCGACGTGTGGTCCAATGCTGAAATTAAGTCTTTGAAGTTCAAGAACAAAAGAACATAAATAGAAGCTTATCGTGTCGTTGTTGCCAAAGATTTCTCATTGTCCAACTCTTCAAGTTGTTCACAGCATCCTTGTATTTCTTCGTCGCCGTGTGGTCCAAAGAGTAAAGTGATCGTCCGCAGATCAGATCTCCACATCTATACTTCCCCAGAATCAATTGTACTTAGATTCCTGTTTAGGATCTCTTGTACTATTCTTTCTTTTTAATAGTTTGTAATACAAAGTTCCGTTTAAACTTTGTTTCGCAAACAATCACATGTGCACTAGTACACTCCATTTCTATTGGTCCACATATGCATTAACCCACATAGAAGAGAGCAAATCAGCTATCATGTATTTATGTCTCATTCTTCTGTCCCCTCTCTATGACATGTGGTTCTTTCTTTTTTCTCATATCGGTTGGACCCACATGTCGGGGGGGGGGGGGGGGGGGGGGGACAGAAAAATGGTACAAAAGTTACATGACAGCTGATTTGTTTCCCACGTAGAAATATGATCCTACGGCTCATATTCTGTTTTTTCAATTAATAATAATGAAATGCGCATGGTTATGTAGATAAGAGCTAAAACCTCGTTACAAGTATCAACAAGGTTCTCTCTTGGACTGAATATGACAATTTCGATCACTTGGTATGTATTCGGTTGTTGTTGTTGCACCTTCTTCAATACTCCCCTCAAGCGAGACGTTAGATTATATATTGATCATGCCGAGCTTGTCTAATAGACTTTAGAGGATCTCCGAATCCTATTATCTTGTTTTGTGTTATAATTTTTATATTGTATGAGGCACAAGACCAACTATTTTCTATGTGGCAAGATTATATTCACACAAAACAATGAGATAAAAAAATATTTTCCAATGCAAATGTATTAAGAAGACAATAAAAACTTTTCTTTTTTTTTAACTTCCAAGACAAATTTTTCAATTTTTTTTATCAATATTTTTATTCATAATTGATGATGTGGAATAAAGTTATTGTGAAGTCCATTGTCTAGATCTAGACAACCAACTTCATATTATTTTTGTCATGTCATTGTCATGTCAACTTCGCAACCAACTTCATATTTGCATTGGAGAATGATTTTTGAAATATGAAGTTGTGATTCATATATGGCAATCATTTTTTTTTCAAACTCACAACAGGATTGGAGACGCTCTTATAGCTGTTCGATTATCAATGTAAAGTCTAAAGTTCAAACTCTATGTAAAGTCTCACTAAGAAATGATATTATAGGAGAACAAATAATAATATGCAGTATATAAAAAAAAATAGTCTTGAAATGCAATTTGAGGAGATTTATGTACCATAAGCTTGAAGGAACACTTTGCGACGGAAGGGTGAGCATTATTCACTTTTGGACCAAAAACTAAATCAAACCAAAGCAAATAAGAAATTTGATTCGGTTTTAAAAAATTTGTTTCGGATTTGGTTACGGTTTTGGATTTCGATTTCGATCCAGAATCGAAAATAGAATAAAATTTATACAAATATATAAATATCCTAATTACATGCATATTTTGTGATTAAAAATATGTATATTTTGAAAATAATAATTCTATGTATATGTTTTAAAACCTAACTTTGAACACAATTTTGAAATACAACAAATGTGTTTATAGAATTATAATTTTTAATATAATTTATCTACGATATCAAAGTTGGGTCAGATCCATTAAACAATAAAAATAGCCTATTCAGTTCGGTTTGGTTCAGTTCGATTTCGATTTTGACTAATTTCGGTTCGATTTCGATTTTTTATTTATAAAATTTTGATTTATTCAGTTTTGACTATTTCGATTCGGTTGAAACCCAATAAACCAAATGCTCACCCCTAGAATTGAGGGAAAATTTAGTATAGTTCCGTCGACTCCATCGAAGTCGAACCAATGAACCATAAATGAAATTTGACTCTGAGTTTTATTAGTTTTAGTGATCCCCGGGAGACAATGGTGGAGCCATTGGTAATATATTGAAAAAGTTGTTATTTAGTATTCGTTTGATTTTGATACTCTCTCTCTCTCTCTCTCTCTCTCTCTCTCTCTCTCTTATATTATACAATACAAAATAATATACACTGAAAACTATTCCTTCTCCTGAACCCTGCTCGGCTCGAACGAGGCCGACAAGAGGCTGGGTCGGACCTGCGGGTCGGATCGTCCGATCCAGCTTGGACCCGTGGGGAGGAGTGGGCCGGAGCAGACGTCCGCCCTTTAACACACCTTGAGCTCGCTTCTCTCTCACACACTATCATGTATGTATTGTACAGTACAAAACAATGCATATTGTAAATTGTCCATTTTCCAAAACTTTGCTATTAAGCATCCCTGCCACATTTTCTCTCTCCATACGAACACTCGTCTGCCACTCAATCTCTATCTCAAAACTCACATTTCTCTCCTCTCCTTTTCCCTGCTTCATCTTAAACCGAGAATCCACATCATAGTCTATACATCGCCATCATCGTCTGACTGCAACGACAATCGAATGAGCAGCTACAACATCAGCGTTAATTCCCGCCGCGACACTTTTCTCGTCGTCCGATCCCCCTCGCATCCTCGATAAGACTCTTAGTATTCGAATTTATGTCCAAGAGAGTCTACCTGGTAAACTAAATTTTTTTGCCATGTTCCTTTTTTTAGTCTGTTGGACTCAGTTCTATATTAGCCAGACGCGATACGACATGAACACAAAGATATGAACTTGACGATACTAACACAACATTCATTTGTTAAAAAAAAAAAAAAATCATAAAATTCTGACTCCGTTCTTGCAACTTCATAAAAAGTTCCCATGCAGGATTAACATGCATGAATCTATGTACATTCGATCGAATACAAACTCACCATTGTTGCGAGGATCTTGAGGATGTCATTCATGGAAGGCCTAAGCATAGGGTCCTCCTCCAAGCAAGCCTTGGCAAGGACACTCAAGCACAGAGCCTCGCCCATGGGATACTCTCTCAGCCTCGGGTCGACAATCCTCCGGACCTGGTCGAAGCCGGTGACCCCGCCGCCGCTCGAGAAGGACAAGCTGTCCCTCAAGAAGCTCCCGTCCCTCGCCGCGTCCTTCGCTGACAGGAGCTCGAACAGGACCACCCCGAAGGCGAACACGTCCACCTTCGTCGACACCGATCCCTGAAGAAGGTACTCCGGCGCGACCCAAGCAGGGCTAGAAATTCAAAATAGAGTAGGCTGGATTAGATTGGGTGGACTGGAATATGGACGAACTCATATGAAAAAAAAAACTAGAAAGAAAAAAAATACATTCGAAAAAAAACCAAAAGTAAATTTTTGGGTGGACCGGAGTCCAACTTAGTCATAAGTTGGCTCCGCCCTTGGACCCACCCTAGCGAGTCCTTCGCGACGCGGGCCCCGGCGCCTAAGTTGGCAATCTTGGCTCTCCAGCCTTCGGTGATCAAGATGTTGGTGCTGGTAACGTTCATGTGGGTGAGGGACGGTATGGTGCAGTGGTGGATGTAGTGGAGCCCGACCGCGACGTCGAAGGCTATCTGAGTTCTCGTACTCCACGGAATCTCCTCTTTTGGGTCGCGCAGACGGTCCCTCAGGGATCCCTTCCGCGCGAACTCGAACACCAGGTAGGACTCGCCGCGTCCGTAGCAGACGCCGTCCAATTTGACGAAGTTGGAGTGGTTGATCTTTGAGTGTATGCCGACGATCCTACGGGCGTCCCTGTAGGTAGGGTGAGCATTAGACCGAAAATCGAACCGAACCGAACCCTTCAAGACATAAATTCAGTTTGAAAAAAAAAAATAGTTCGATTTCGGTCCAAAGCTGAAAAACGAATAAGATTATACAATTATGTAAATATATCAATTATATGCATATTTTGTGATTAAAAATGTATAATTTAATAAATAATCCGATTTTGGGTGGAACTTTGAAATACAATAAATTTGTGTATAAAAGATATAAATTTTTAATAAAATTTAACCGCGATCTCAACTTTAGGTCTGAGACATTAGAAATAGAAATAGTTCAGCCGAATAAACCGATTCGGTTTGGTTTGGTTTCGGTTCTGCCTCGTTTCGATTCGATTTCAGTTTTGGATTTTCAGAATTTAGGTTTATTCGTTGTTGACTGTTTAACTATACATTTCAGCTCGGATGAAACCGAATAAACCGAACGATCGTCTGTACCTGTAGGTCGTCCTCTCGATCGCTACCTCGCGGCAGCCGTCGCCGCCGCCGACCGTCCCCTTGTGGACCGAAGAGCCCAGCCTGGCGTCCTCGCGGAACCCCCCCGTGGCGGCGCCGAGCTCTTCCGTGGCGTAGATCTTGAGAGAGTACTTCGACATCCCCGCGTTGAAAAGATCCGGCAAGTAGGAGGTTCCGGCGGCCGGGGCGACAGGCGACCGCTTCCGCTTCTTCGATCCCCAGCCCCACCTGTAACCCAGCACAAACAACGCGACGACGAGTAGGAACATCATTAATCCCGCCGCCACTGTCCCGACTGCGTACTTGTACTTGTACTTGCCAGCTCCCTCGGTCCGAATCACCCCGCCGGTGCCGGTGTCGGTCGGAATGAAACTGTCGCCGCGGCCGCGGCCCCCGCTGGGACCCGAAACTTTCCCGTACCGTATCGCCGGCACGCTCCTCTGGGGGATGAGGATGGCGGTGTTGGGATAGATGGTCTGAGCCGGGGCCAGCGTGTTCTGCGACCAAATGTCGGCCTCGGGCACGTCGAACTTCCGTGCCAGCAGCTCGATCTCGTCGAACTCTTCGAGCGGGTACGTGACGAGAAACCGGAACCCGCGCCCGGCGTCGCGCGCGTCCGGGCACGCGCATCGCACGGGCACGTCGAGCCCGAGCCCGAGCCCCGGATGCGGCTCGTGGTTCGCGTCGGCGAGCGCGGGCGCCTTGACGAGGCCTCCGAAAGCTTCGCAGGCGATCCGGGAGAAGGCCGCGGCGCGGGCGGGACGCGTGGCGTAGCGTACTTGGGACCGGAAGAAGCCGTCGGGGGAGCAGGAGCAGCGGGCGGGGAGGAGCACGTCCCGGCCGGGGTCGAGCGGGTGCGAGGGGTCGGTGAGGTTGTTGAGGAGGAGGACCGGGTCCGGGCCCGTGCCGAAGAGGTCGGAGATGGCCGACACGGTGTTGAAACCGCCTCTGGATCGGTAGACCACGTAAGTGTTGCATGCTGCTGCGGTTAGGGCTGGGTTGGTGCATTGGTACCTGGAGCCGGGAGGGAGGCCGGGGGAGGCGCAGGGGGTCCCGTCGTAGAATTGGGCGGAGCGACCGAGCAACGGCAAGAAGAAGATGAAGATGAAGGACGACAACGAGAGCCGGAGAAGCGTGGAGTCGAACCACCGGGGAGGAAGAGGCATTGAAGCCGGGAAATGGAGGTAGGATTCTTCTCTAGGTCTAGGACAGTGTTATCATTAGCATTATAAATTATTCTTTTGAATCACATTTCGTCAATTTTGAAACATATCGAGACCGTTTCAAAGAAACATATCTTACCGTACAAGAGGGCAATTCAAATACTTATATTTTCAAGTATTCCTTGGAGTGGTCCCAAATGTGCTTAAAAAAAAATTGACGGAAGGTAATTCTAAAGAACAATTTATAAAATTGGGATGCCATAACCGAACAGTGGAAAATAAAGGTAGCAAAAGACCAATGTTGTAAGAACCGGACCGGACAGACGGTTGGAACGGATCTGACCGAATTTTTCAAAAAAAAAATCGGTCCGGTATAACTTGAACCGGTTTTTCTTTTAAGAACCGGCAGTTTTTTTCAGAACCGGGATTTAACCGATGAACCGTTCGAACCAGTACACAATTGAACCGACCGATTCTGAATTTTTTTGTTTTTTGAACTCGAAAATGTTTATCACGTGAGATTTGAACCATTTGATTCCTAGTTTGGTTTTGAGAGACCTTATAGTTATAAAACTAAATCAAACCAAACCAAGAAGTAAATGTGGATATCTTACCGTCTTAAATTATTTGGTGCTCGTAAATGGTCTATTTGAACTCCGGTTGAATCCGGATCAGACCTGCACCAAAGGTCTTCGGTTCAATCATGGGTCCGGTTTTTAAAACATTGACAAAAATATCTATTGTTACGGTTACCATTATGTTAATTTAGCCTTTAAACTATGATCAGCTGGTACCAGTGATAGCAATTGGAATGCTAAACCAAATATTCACGTAAATTTGACACGTGTTAAAAACAATTTTCTTGCCGATTCTATTTTCAGTGACAGAAGCTACATGCTAAAGGATGATGCATGCTAGCTGGCTAGTGTGGTATTATTCGGAAAATTCATAATAAAACAATAAACTGAAATAAAACATGAACAAGAAAACAATAAACACTAGCTAGTAGCAGCAGAAAATAAAGGCAAATGATAAGGGCACTGCACATTTTACTCGGGGCTAGCCCATTTGAACATTTGAAAAAATTACAAGTTTGCCATCATGAAAGTTACTCGGGGCTAGCCCACTGTAATACTCAGGACTGTCAAAACGTTGACAGTCCTACAACTTGGAAGGACTGTCAACATTTTGACAGTCCTACAAATATATAGGACTGTCAAAAATGTGACAGTCCTATTTATAAGGACACTGCACATTTGAGTCTGGGCTAGCCCATTGGGAATTTACCAAAAATTACAAGTTTGCCAGTCTGCTAGTTAGTTGGGGCTACCCCACACCAAAGTATAAAAGTCAAATGGGTTTCTACTTTTGGCATTCCACCTAGACTTAAGACACCCTCCTTCCACCAAGCCCAAACCTAAATTTGGAAATAGGTAGTTGTGGTTGGAGGAGTAATTTACTTTGGTGATACCCCAAGGAATATTCTTCCGGTATGTCTTCGACAACCTACTTTGAATAAGTTTTGCAAATGTGCGAAAAAGATTTAGTTTATTTTGATAAATGTAGGAACAATGCATGATAAAATGTTCGATGACGAAGTCGGATCGTCCAATTCATTAATTATGCACTCCGGACGTTCCGAAGTACAAGTTGGTTGTTCCGAAGAACGTACGGTACGTAAAACAAGAACCCTAATTTGACAGTCACGAGTTAGGACTGTAAACATTAGACAGTCCTATCTAAATATAGGACTGTCAAATATTTCACAGTCCTATATTTATATAGGACTGTCATAAATTCTACAGTCCTAAGTAAAAGTAGGACTGTCATAATTTTCACAGTCCTATATTAAAAAAGGACTGTGAAAATAGTGACAGTCCTGGATAATTATATGAAGTTATTAATTTTTATATAATTTTATATTGGTTATAGGACCAAGCTTGTTCAGATATTGTGGGACATCCTGCTGTTGGTGTTGATGTGGAGGATATTTTCTCAACGGATATTGAGTTTGCAAGCCATGAAGAAGCATTAGAGTGGTACAGAGAAGTTGGGAGACGACATAACATAATTATTGTTATTGCAAGATCCATCCGATCTCGGCCGGGCCGAAAATATCTTGAGCTTGGATGCGAAAGAGGAGGTGTGTTTAGGCATCATAAAAAGAAGGGTGTTGTTGAAAAAGAAATCCCTAAGAAAAATGTTGGGACGAGAAAATGTGGTTGTCCATTGAAGGTGTTGATTGTAAATGTTGAAGATGTGAAGTGGATAGTCGAAGTTAAGAATGGAAGACACAATCATCCTATTCCAGGGACACTTACGGGTCATGCCTACGTGGCACGGTTGAAGGAGGATGAGAAAAAGTTGGTTGAAGAAATGTACCTTTCAGGAGTTGCACCGAAACAGATTTATTCTGCTGTCAAACAAAAACAAGATGGGAACAAGTCTACTATGAGGACGATCTATAATAGTTTGGCCAGAGCAAAATGCAATAGTATGAAAGGAAGAATGGCGATGCAGCAAGTATTGAAGTTGCTTGCGGAGCATCACTACGTGGAGTACCATAGAAGACATCCACAAACTGATGAACTCCTTTCATTGTTTTGGGCTCATCCCGATTGCACACATTTGGCTAGGTCCTTCGCAGACGTGTTGGTCCTTGATTGTACATATAAGACCAACAAGTTCAAGATGCCTCTTTTGCATGTTGTCGGGTCTACGTCTACGGGAAAAACCTTTACAGTCGATTTTTGTTTTATGAAGAGTGAGACAGTAGAGGATTACACATGGGCGTTGAGGAAACTACAATCCCTTTACACAGGTTACAAAGAGCCCTCTGTTTTTGTTACTGACAGAGAATATGCATTGATGAATGCTATAGATATTGTATTTCCTCATGCGCATAGACTACTCTGCACTTGGCATATAAATAGAAATATCCATGCTCAATGCAAGAAAAAATTTGAAAGTGTGGACGGTAAAATTGACATGCTTCGCTTCGAAGAATTCTACAGTGATTGGAGTCTTGTATGGCGAGCAAGTACTACAGACAGTTACGACGCAGCATGGTACATGTTCCAACAAAAGTGGGAGCCAAGTAACCCGACATGCATATCTTATATCAAAGATACTTGGCTAGGACCACATAAAGAGCAATTCGTCTTAGCATGGACCAACCTGGTGAAGCATTATGGCACGATCACTACGAACCGGGTCGAAGGGGCACACTCATGTTTGAAAAGATATCTACGCTCATCGGTCGGTAATTTTGTCTCTGTTTGGCAATCGATTCATTTGATGACTATTTCCACGGTGAACGATATTGTAGCATCATTTGAGATGAGCCTCAATATTGCAAAGCATGAATACAAGCAAGAACACCTCTTGGATGGTTTAAGTCATGTGGTATCTCACAAGGCCTTGGGGTTATTGCTTGAGGAGATTCGAAGGTCGAAGTCGGTGGGTTATGATCCCGAGGTTTGCGGTTGTTCATATCGACATTCACTCGGACTTCCGTGTGCACATGAAATCAACGAATACCGTCGTGAATCTAAACCTATTCCAATAGATGTTGTTGACCAACGTTGGCGACAACTGTCGATAATGCCGGCGGTGGGAGTGCAAGATGATTTCTTTGCGTTGCCCCAAGTAAAACTACTTCACGCAAGGTGGTGTGGCGCAACGGAGCCGGAGAGAAGATCCATTGAGTTTAAAATCCATGAGATTGCAGTCCCGGCAAGTACTCGATTGCAAGAGCCATCCGTTGTTCGAACTCCTAAGGGAAGACCACACTCAAGAAAGAGTAGAGCCAAAAAGAAGGAGGAGGAGTCAACTAAAAGAGATCCATCCTTATTTGAACATATCGAACGGAGTTTGGAGGCAAAGTCCGTTGTTCGAACTCCTAAGCTAACTATTCGAAGGGGGAAGAAACAGAAAACGATAGACGCAGGCACGGCGGAGGGTGTTGACAACTTTTCTGTTTCTTATACTCTATACATTGATAAATTCCTACCTGAGATACGGAACTTCATTTGGTCTATTGATGATGTTCCTGCGGATGGCCACTGTGGATACCATGCACTAGCAAGACAACTAGGCTATTCAGTGGAAGCAGGATGGCGACAGGTTAGGGCAGAGCTGTACCAGGAGTTGGAGTCGCGACTAGGCTTCTATAGCCAGATACTTGGCGAAGAAATTGTTGGGGATTTGTTGGCAGGCATACCTTGTACGGAAACAGTTACCGGACCTGAGCATTACATGGATGTCCCGCCTGCTGCTTACGTCTTCTCTAATAGGTATAAGTTACCTATTGTAATTATCTCACAGGGTATTAACAATACTTTCTTTCCAATGTGTGCCCCCCCGGCCGAACACCGAGTATCCACTCTATGTTGCATTGGGCTTGTCGGACAACACTTCGTCATCCCAAGGTTGATCGCTCATTCTCCTATTCCGCCACCTTCTACGCTTTGGTATAAACACGCACCTGAGGAAGCGATCGCATGGACGACACCCTACATGGATGCAATGGCGGCCTATAAGAAGATGATGAAGATGGAGGGTCCAAAAATTATGTCGGACGACTACTTTGATATTTTAATCGATTGATACTGCCCCATGTGAAGATGTATATTGTGTTGATCCATGTATGTTTAAGTGTATATTGAACTATATGTTGTACCTATTGTAATGAAAAGAGTTATGAAGATTTTGATTGTATATTGCGCATTGCTGGACTGTCATTATGGAAAACTGCCAGGACTTTTGGACTGTCACAATTTTGACAGTCCTAGTGTAAACTAGGACTGTCAAAATTGTGACAGTCCTAAAGTTTACTCACTGTAAATTTTGAGGAAATATATACCTTTAGGACTGTCACAATTTTGACAGTCCTAGTGTAAACTAGGACTGTCAAAATTGTGACAGTCCTAAAGTTTACTCACTGTAAATTTTGAGGAAATATATACCATTTTGAGGAAATATATACCTTTAGGACTGTCACAATTTTGACAGTCCTAGTGTAAACTAGGACTGTCAAAATTGTGACAGTCCTAAAGTTTACTCACTGTAAATTTTGAGGAAATATATACCTTTAGGACTGTCACAATTTTGACAGTCCTAGTGTAAACTAGGACTGTCAAAATTGTGACAGTCCTAAAGTTTACTCACTGTAAATTTTGAGGAAATATATACCTTTAGGACTGTCACAATTTTGACAGTCCTAGTGTAAACTAGGACTGTCAAAATTGTGACAGTCCTAAAGTTTACTCACTGTAAATTTTGAGGAAATATATACCTTTAGGACTGTCACAATTTTGACAGTCCTAGTGTAAACTAGGACTGTCAAAATTGTGACAGTCCTAAAGTTTACTCACTGTCAAAATGGCAACAGTCCACATATCAAAATATACAGTTTACCCACTGACCAATATGCACAGTATACAGATCAAAATAGTTATAACAAGGCAAAATAAACTCATAGTGTCACAACATAGCAAATTGTCACAAGACATATTCAATCAAACTTTTACAACGTTTACAACTCAAATTATAGTTTAAAGTTTTACAACGTTCACAATTATACAAATCAAAATGAATGTTCAAACGTCATGGCGCCTCTTCGTGCGTTGCTCTCTAGTATCCAAGAAAGGATATTCTTCAGCGTTGTCGATATTTTGGAGTTCGTCATTGATTGTCATATAATTGGAACCCTGGCAACTGACGAGGCTTCTTCCCAACTTCTTAACTTTCCTTGCCTATTCATGAAAAATGAAAATAATTGTTAGCCACAGTTACAAATATCAAACTTAAACTCTACAAGTAGGCTCACCATCTTGACCAGTGCAGTATATAAGACCGATTTGGGAGGAAGATCTGACGGTACACGCACAATATCCCCTCCGCGTTGGAACAAGGTCGGTAGTCCGACACCGGCGTAGTAGGCGAGGTAGTCGTCACTGCACTCCGCCATATTGACTGCTGCTAGTCGGCCGGTATCTCTAATGACGTGGCGTTGCCACTCGGTGAAGAAGTGCGATACCCAGTTGAAATTTGCAGGTATATAGTTTAGCGGTTTTGTACCGCGCGGAGGAGTTATCATTTGCAAAGTTCGCCTTGGGACAGTTTGTACGTAGCCAAACTGACGTAGCACTCTATCCGGCATATAAGCCTCCTCGATCTCATGACAACTGATAACACCGTGATATAAGGCGACTGGTTGCAACGGACGGGTAGTCTGTCGCAAATCACGGTATGGATCCCATACAATCTGCACCGCATAAAATGTAGCATAACGTCATTTAGCATAACATAGTAAATTCATACCAATTAAGTACAATATTAGGTCTAAATTCACCTCTTCTGTCGTCATTTCTTCGAGTGCATGCCGTAGAGCGGCCAATGTGTGAGAACGTTTGGCATCTACCTTACTTGGCTTCCATCGGCACATTCTAGGCATGTTCTCGTCATACCCTCGGTTCAGGCTCGCCCGCTGCAGGGTTGGAAAGTGGTCGTATATCCATGCCTACACGTTACCGGAAATATATTAGTCCAAAAATAAACAACACAATTTCAATTTATGTAAACAAGTTGACAAAGATATATCTATACATGGAGTAGAGTCTGGCATCCGGAAATAGTCTTCGAACCCACACGGGATGCCGTACCAAGCTCGCGGTAAAGGTATGCCAGTATACCGCTTCCCCAAGAAATTTGCTCCACCGTATCAATGTTGTCCAAATTGATGAGATATTTCGCATTTATGGACGTTCCAGACTTATCGGTAATGCCGACAGCCCCTAAGATGAACTGAATATATCCGCGGGCCACATTTTCGCTATTATCAATTTCAGGGACCGTCTCAGCGAATATCTCCTCCAAATATTTTAGAGGAAGTCCGTAGGACTTCTTGAATTCTCGAATACTAGTAAAACTAGTGGCATCAACTCCCAGACACCCTGATACATAATCTACCATATAGTCGTAATAGTTGATGCTCGAATCATCAAAAGTATGATCCTGCATGGGACGACCATCAACCCTAAGTCCCAATATATGATGGACGTCATCAAGGGTAATCGTCAACTCCCCATTGGGTAGATGGAAAGTGTTGGTCTCTGGATGCCACCGTTCTACAAATGCTGAAATCAGTGCATTGTCCACCGTCGTATATGAGTAGCTACCCAAATATTGCAGACCGGTGGGACTGATTTTTGACTTCACATCATCTCCCAGTAATTCATACCGCCATGTATTGCATTTTTTGCCATGGTTGATTACCGTCAACATACGAACACTCTCCTGAAAAGTCAACAATTGGATGAAATAAAACGTAATGTACTATCAACTTTGAACTTACAACTATATATAAATGTATCATAACGTAATGTACTTACCGGATTGTTCCATATTTGGTATGCAATATGGTTTTCGATCGACGGTAACATAGAGCAACCGTTTGGACGAGTGTCGCCTGGACTATCTGCCTGCTCAGAAGGTCCCGAACCATCAGTAGGCCGGTTTCCGAGAGTTCGTGGAAGACTCTCGACAGGACTATCTGCAGGCTGAGAAGGTCCTGAACCATCAGTAGGCCGATTTGGAACATTTGGCATGTCCTCATCGGAGGAGGAAGAAGAGCCGGAAGAACTAGGAGGAGCACGTCTCTTTGTGGCAATCTTCTTCGTCAATGGACGTCTCCTCACTTCAGGGCGTGCCTCGGCCTCGCGGATAGTCACGCCTTGTGAAACTGTGCGTTCCTTACGCATCGACGCAGTAGGGCGTCTTCTCATTTCTTCATCCACAGTGTCCTTTCCAGGGGCATGACTATAAGATACAGACAAAAATTAATTTCTATTTTAACATAATAAGTGAATTTTTTCCCAGGACTGTAGCCATTTATACAGTCCTGTAAGTATACAGGACTGCAGTTTTCTCAACAGTCCTAATATTTTAGGACTGTTGAATTTCCTACAGTCCCATATATAGTTAGGACTGTAGGAAATTCGACAGTCCTATATATATATAGGACTGTCGAATTTCCTACAGTCCTAACTATATATGGGACTGTAGGAAATTCTACAGTCCCGCTCGATACTGCTCGACAATGTCGAGCAGTCTCGACATTGTACGCCCTAAAATCATGTTCCAAACGACTTCTATGTCTAAACTACATCCTAGACTCCGCCAAGGACTAGTATGCCCTCATTTGAAAGAAAATAACTCAAATTTTTCAACATGAAAGATGATTTCTTATAATTTTTGGACAAATTTTCAAATACAATAGCACAAGGAGAATGATGATTTCTACCTTGCTTCTTTCGAGACTTTGGGAGCCATCGACAACGAGGAGGAGGACAGCGGAGTAAGGCCGCCGGGAGGGGGTCGGCTGAGGAGGGAAAGCTCCGGTCGGCTGAGGGGGGAAGCTAGGTTTGAGAAGAATTCAAGAATTATAAACTTGTTTTACTAGAGGCTGCTGCTGCTTGCTTTTTTCATAAGCCTGGGCTAGCCCCAAGTATAAACTTGGGCTAGTATGAGTAAATGTTCCTCTCTTGTGGGCTAGCCCCAATCCTGGGCTAGCCCCAAGTAAAATGGGCAGTGCCCTTATCATTTGCCAAAATAAAATACGCCAATTAATGAAGCTCGCGAAAACTTCAGCACAGGCAATCGAAAGCTTCTTACAACGGTACTTACGAATCAACGGCATAGTCAGAATTTTCATCAAGGAGTAGTAGAGTCTGACTGAATTGTTGTTATTATTAATATGTATATATAATATTTTTAAGAAATTAATAAGAGAACAAAGAAACTAAAAAATTATTACCGGTCTCTGGAAAAGTCGTGGACGAAGTACTGTCCTAAGAGTTGATCCGAAGTTTATGTGCAGACGTTTCTCGGAAGCTCCTAGTGGTAAAACTTTCTGACTACCGGGTTCTCTTCGTTGCACACAACTCGAAGAGAGAGACCGAACTTAGCTCTGCCCAGAGCAAGGATTTAGAGAACAAAATGTGGTTCCAGAGAGAAATGAGAGAGAGCTTTCACGTAGGAGAATTTTCTGTCTAAAATGAATGAGGAGGAGACCACAATATATATAGGCAGTCCCTAAACACAACCACTGACAGAATAGTAAATGGCTCATAAACAGGTCATTAAGGAGCAATAACAAAAGGAAAGAAACGTGGGAGAATTGCTGTCAAAAGAGCTGTTACAAAAGCTGTCACAAGTGTTCAATGAATCTGGACATAGTGCCTCAACGTTCAAAATTTGAATGAGTCAAATCGGTTCAAAAAATAAAGGGGAGCAAAAAAAAATTTGGATCCCAGCCCGAATCCGAAGAGTAAATCGGATCGACATTTGGCGCCCACAGGTGTGGGCACGTACCCGCACCCGTTACGCGCGCCGAACTGAACAAAGTCGAGCCGAGCCGAGCCGGACCGGACAGCGGCGACGCGCGTGTGGCCCAAGGGGTTCCCCACACAACATCTTTAAGCGAGCAATGAAGAAGAACTAATATATACATACAAGGGGGGAGTGGTCCAATCGATGTGAGACTAAAGAAAAAAGAAAAGTTGAGCTTTTGCTCAAACACAGCTAACAATCTCCCCCCAAAAGGTCATGTTCCAAAATAGAAGTGACAAAGAAATTAAAAAGAAGAGTTTCTGGGCAGGTATATACTATGCATAGATGAGATGGACTACAACCTTGAATCTCACTTAGTGACTATTGTCTTTGTCTGAAGAAGAGCTTGATGGACTATGCCTTGAATCATACTTCTTTTACCAGATTCAGAAAAATAACACACATAGTATGCTAGAGGTTCTGGGTCTAACGGGTGGCGCTTTTGGTTGGCCATGCGCACTAATTCCAAATTCATGAGAGTTGTCTAGGATCGCCATGTCCCATAGTTGCGGCCTTCACGACCTCTCATATAGGTAAGTTCTTAAGGTTTGGTGATAGGTTTCAACCCCGCATATCAGCTTGAAGCTATTAAGATTTTTAAAACTCATCATAACCATATCACTCAAGAACACTGTCACCACAGGGATGGAGAATCATTATACGCATGTACAGCCACTTGGACATTCTAGAATAAGATTTTAATCTCGGGCCAGTGTTCCATAAAAGTCACATAAGTCCAGCTTGTTCCTACCCATTGAACCGGCTTCTTGGGATCTCCAGTCAGACTCAGTTGGGTTGCCACTGCTGGTGACTTTACTTATGGGCTTAACCCCATCCCCCTCGATGATTCTAGGATCAAAGTCCTACACAGACCCTTCATCAAGTGGTCTAAAAGGTTCTTTTCTGACTTTATATAGTCAAAACCCACATATTTTCCCAATAGGCTCTTTATAGACTTGAAACGCAGCTACAGGTGCCTGTTCATCTTAGCATTTACAGAATCATGCTTTAGTAGTTCCATAACAGATTTATTATCACCGTTTATAGAAATTGCAGGAACAGGACTAATAGGAACAAGTATATGCATAATAATATTTTTTAGCCATTCGGCTTCTGTACATGTAGTGTCCAAGGCTATCATTTCGGAGTCCATTGTACTCCTAGCTATGATAGTTTGTTTACATGAGCCCCAGGAGATTGCAGCTCCTCCTAGAGTGAAAATATATCCAGTATTGAATTTTACATCATGTGAGTCAGTTATCCAGTTTGCACCTGTATAACCTTCTATGATATCAGGGTGTCTAGTATACTGCAGCATATAATCTAGAGTACCCCTAAGATATCTAAATACTCTTTCTAATGATGTCCAATGTAATTCATTTGGGTTACTAGTATATCTACTTAGTCTCCCAATAGCAAATGCAATATCAGGTCTGGTCCTGTTTGATATATACATGAGAGAACCTATTATATGAGAATATCTGTGTTGTTCCATGGGAGAACCCTCATTCTTCTTGAGAACAACACTACTATCATAAGGAGTAAGGGCAGGTTTCTTATCAAAATACTTAAATTTTCTTAGTATTTTTTCGATAGAGTGTGCTAAGGATAGAGTATAGCCATCATTGTATTTGGACAGTTGCATGCCTAGAATCAAGTTGGCTTCACCTAGATCTTTCATATCAAACTGGCTGGATAAATAGTCCTTGGTATTAATTATCAATTCTAGTGATGATCCAAGAATAATGATGCCATCTATATACAAACACAAGATGATACAACTTTCATCTAAAATTTTGAAGTATATACATTTGTCATACTCATTTGGCACGAAACCATATTCTGAGATGACTATATCAAATTTGTTGTGCCATTGCTTGGGAGCTTACTTTATGCCATAAAGAGATTTAACTAATCTGCAAACTTTCTTTTCTTGGCCTCTAATAATAAAACCTTTAGGTTGCTCTATGTAGATTTTTTCCTCTAGGTCCCCATTTAGAAATGTTGTCTTTACATCCATTTGATGGATTAACATATTATGAATGGATGCAAAGGCTAGAAGGGTTCTAATAGAGGTGATCCTAGCTACAGGAGAGTGTGTATCAAAATAATCTAGTCCATTTTTCTGGGTAAAATCTTTGGCTACTAATCTAGCCTTGTATTTCTCTATGGTACTAAGTTTCTTTTTGAATATCCACTTACAACCGATGGGTTTACTACCTAAAGGTAGGTCTGCTAGAAACTAAGTATTATTCTCCATGATGGAGTTATACTCAATGTTAATGGCTTCTTTCCAGAAAGGGACATTAGGAGAAGATATTGCTTCTTCATAAGTTGAGGGATCACCCTTTATCAAAAAAGTAAAGAAATCTTCTCCTAAGTTCTTTTCAATTCTTTCTCTTTCACTCCTTCTAGGTTCTATATTTTGTTCGGGTTGTGAACTAGATATTTGAACATGAGAGCTAGTGGACGGAGTAAGAGAGGAGTTAGAGGGAGAGAAAAAAATTCTATCTTTGAAAGGATATATATTCTCAAAATAAACTGCATCTCTTGCTTCTATAATAGTATTGTTAGATATTTCATTTACTTCTGAGTGAGTAACATAAAATCTATTGGCATTGCTATCTAGGACATATCCTATGAATACAACATCTACAGTCTTAGGTCCAATCTTTCTCTTTTTAGGTTCAGAAATTCCTACTTTAGCCAGACATCCCCAAACTTTGAGATAATGGATCCTAGGAGCTCTACATTTCCATAATTCATAGGGAGTCTTATCATTAGAATTACTAGAAATCCTATTAAGGGTGTAATAAGTAGATAATAATGCTTCTCCCCATAATTATCGGGAGCACCTGAGCTGAGGAGCATGGCATTCACATGTCTAACAGAGTACGATTCTTCCTTTCAGCAACTCCGTTGGACTGTGGTGAATATGGAGCAGTTACCTCATGGATTATTCCATGTTTTTCACAAAAATTGGTCATATTATTTGATGTATACTCTCCACCACGATCTGATCTAAGAATCTTAATCTTTCTCTCTAACTATTCTCAGTTTCAGATTTATAGACCTTAAATCTGTCTAGAACTTCATCTTTGGTTTTGAGGAGATATGTTTAACAATACTTTGAATGATCATCTATAAAGGTAACAAAGTATTTTCTATCGTCTCGGGTCAAAATCCTATTTGAGAAACACACATCACTATGAACTAGCTCTAGAAGGTCAGAGTTTCTTTCTACAGATTTGAAAGGTAGCCTAGTGTGTTTGGCTTGAACATAGATCTCACACTTGTGTTTATCATCTATTGGAGTCTTAGAAATAAGATCTAAGTTTATCATCCTTCTTAGAGAACCTAGATTAATAAGACTTAATCTACTGTACCACACATTTAAAGATTCTATATTGGAAATAACAAAGGAAGGATCTGAAATTTTATTCATGGTACTCAAAATAAAAAGATCATCTCTTACAAATTATTTTTCAATAAAAGAGTCATTCTTAGAAAATACTACTTTATTTGCTTCCATAACAATCTTGTACCCTGAAGCTACAAGATGAGATCCACTAACTAAATTTCTTCTGATAGACGGCACATGTAACACATCATGAAGAGTCAAAAAATTTTCTGATGTCATCTTTAGATCTATTCTTTCTCTTCCTATAATCTGTGCCGCTGAGCCATCTCCTAGAGTTACACCTCCTCCACATGATTCCTGATAGTTTGAAAAATATGAGCGATCAAAGAAAACATGAACATTAGCTCCAGAATCCAACCACCAATTGTCAGAGTGGTAGAAAATATTGACTAAGGGTTGATAGCTTATCGACCTGAAGGAACTAAAAGAGCCGTTAAGAAGCATGTTTGCTTCTGGTTTGGCTGGACGTTTTCCTTTGTAAGAAGTTTGGACAACTTTTTTGTTCCTATGAAAACAGTTGGTGGCTATATAGTTTGTTTTACCACACACAAAACAAAATCTCTTCTGATCCTGAGTTTGACCGAAGTTTCTTGGTTTATGGTTGTAGTGCCCCGCTCCGCGTCGGCGCTATGTACAAGTGGGATCGACTTGCTTGCTCGAACGGAAGTCTTCTCGGAGAGTTCCCGACCGATTAATCAAGGTGAGTGGGCAGAACTGCATTCTCTGATTCTTGCACGACTTAATAATAAATCTGAGTTTTTGAATGCTTGTTTGCTTAAGAAGAATATTTTCGTAAGAGAATGATAGAACCGACTCAGTATGCTAATAAGAGAACTCACATAGCTTGTCATCGAAACGAATCTGCTGCCTAACTAAGAGAATATGAATACTTGTCAGAATAAGATAGAACCATTGCTATGCTAAAGAGAATAAGAAATGTAGTATGCTTAGAAACACCGACACAGCTATCGAACGAACCTTTGCCATGCTAAGAAGATAAGTAAACGAAATGCCTGAAATATGTTCCCTGAATATGCTAAGAAAGAAAGAGATAGTTTTTGCATGTTAAATAAGAATCAATCGTGCTTGTCAAAAAGTATGTTTCGCTTGTCTGTTTTGCTATATCGAACTGCTGCCTTTGATTCGTATATGCATAGACTAATAGGGCACCCTGATGTTCCGTGCCTTCGGGTTCCAGGGGGTGTGCTATTAGATATGTGAAAAGATGTGTTTGCTTGAATAAGAAGAAGAGTATAGTCTAATAGTCCGCCCTGATGTTCCGTGCCTTCGGGTTCCAGGGGGTGTGGCTATTAGATTATTATGTGCTTGTGAATGTGAATGTGAATGTTGCTTGTCTTGCATTGGTCTCGGACAACTTGTGCACAAGGTAATAGTCTCTCGGTCGATTCCTGGGGCACTGAGAATCGGTCGGTCCGGAAGGGATTGTGAGAGCACCCTGATGTTCCGTTCCGAAAGGATCTAGGGGGTGTTGTTGTCCATCAATGAGTTTCTCAGGACCGTCATATAGATAGGGTGCATGCTAGGTTTACCTTCTTGCATACCTATCATTGTGACACCAGAAGAAGATGGATTCATAAGTTTGTTCATAAGGTGCATATTGTGACTAACTTGTGTGTCTGCTGCAGGGATAACCGTTCGGCTATGGGGTAAGAAATATGAGTTTATGCATGAGCACGTATGTTCATTTTGTCTGCATCGTAGAATTTATCTGATAGTGTTGCATGCATTCGCATCGGTCGGACAATGACTATTAGTGCAGAGCTGAACCTTGGTTACGGCTGCTTCGGCAGTAATGTGCAGCCATGAGTCACAGCTGCTAATAGGATCAGAATGTGAGTCATTGGTTAGCTGGATTACCGCTACCGATCCTGAGTTTCTCGGGGACCGACCTCTGATTGATAGTTCTATTTGTGTGCTTGATTAAATGATAGTCCACTTGATACGTTGCCTCGATTCGATATGATCCGTATGCTAGTTAAGCTTTGCCCCTAAGAGTTAGACTTGTGTTGCACAATACATGCTGCGCACTACACGATAGAGCACTGTCCCGATTCGTATGCTTATAGTTTCGATATGCAAACTGTTTTCAAGTTATGTTTTCAAAGATGTAATCTGACTATAGTTCTGAACTGCATGAAATGAACTTAGGTAAAACTAGCAAGATCATTAGTAAAGCAATGTTTTGCCACATGATTACTTAGTGTGGGTTTCAGGGGGTGTAGCTTTTGTTCAGTTGTTTTATCTCACCAGTACTTGCATAAAGTGCTGACCCACCAACAGTCTGCTTGTTCTCAGGTGCCCGTTCGTCCGAGGAAGCGATAGCCGTGCCTCATCCCAATGAACCGAAAATCTGGAGTCGATGCTTGGAGCCGCATCGAGTTGTGCCTGCTTTGAGTTGCTTTGTATAAAGGGACATAATGTATGGAACGGTATCATTGTAATCGAGAGAAGAGTGCTTGAGCGAATTGTAACCTCGGCCATGTGCCGCTTGTAACATTTGTGAATATCAATATAAGAGCCTATTTTCATATGCCATTGTGTTCTTCACTTTTCTGCAATGTTATGTGCCGCTGCTTCAGATATTAAATAGCTTACTTGTCCTTGTTTCAAAGCTTTGGCCTTGTGCAAGCGCACTTTAGGCTTGCACGGCATCATTCCCGTGCGAGGACGATCGATTCCGTAGGGTCCAAAGCGAGGACGAACGGCCCTGCGGGACCGGGGTGTGACAATGGTGATGATGGTTTTGGTGGTGAGGCTAAGGGTTCTGCTTCTTCTTGAAGAGATTTCTTTTGGGTTTGTGGTGATGATGAGGCTTGAGGTTACCTTGGGATTCTACTAGGTTTACCTTAGCTTTAGACTTAGACTTAAGATTAGACCTTAGCCTAATTTGTTCTTCTATTCTAATTTTCTTTAGGACTTGAGCGGTAAGGTCACCTTGAGTATGAATAAGGTATTTTTTGACATCAGACCAAGAAGGAGAAAGTTTGTCTATTAAGCAGGCTATTTTATATTCAATAGAGAAGAAAGTACCTTTGGCTTGAATATGCCTAAGGTATTCTTGAAATTCATGTATTTGGTCATTTATAGGTTTATTATCTACCATAAAATATCTGTTGAATGAGAAGGAATTGAATCTTTCAATTCCAGCATCATCACAGCTATATTCATCTTCCAGGGCATCCCATAGTTCGTTAGCACTTTTGTATTCAAAGAATATGTCATATAGTGATTCAAACAAAGCGCTTAGAATTCTATGGAAGCAATGGTAGTCTATTTTCTTAGGGGTCTTGGGTCTAGTGGGGCTAGAGGAATTGGATATACCTATGTCAGACTCAGTGTCATCAGAGTCATTTGTGATTGGTGTGGAACCATCAATGGCTGAGATCAATCCTAAGGTAGTGAGCCAAAATTTTATTTGACTTTGCTATCTCTTAAAGAAGGTCCCGTTGAACTTTGTAGGTTTAGCAGTGAAAGTTTATCCTTGCCAGTCATGATTGCTAATGAGAAAAATCTAAAACTGAAAGATATGTAATTACTCAATAACAATGTCCAATGATCTAGAATAATAGTTTAAGTGATTTTTGTTAATCAATCTTAAAATCTTTAGTCAATCAAGTGTAGATTAACTTGGGTTAGCTGTAGGGGCCGGTTCCCAGCTAGCGGTGGTCCGAAGACACTTAAATACCGTGTCGCTTAGGGCTATTTACACCCGTTTGACAGAAAAGTCATTTCGGCTTGTTCCCAAATTTATCTCTACTTTTAGGACTTAGATTTAAAAGGGATGTGCAATTTCACTAGACTATTTATTGGACCTGATTTATTTAAAGGTATTGAAATTAACAATACTAATTTATTAATTGAATAAAAAAAATGCTACAGTAATTGAATTACCAAATTGGTATATAACAAAATTAGACAGTACACAAACTTGGTATGTAGCAAAGTTGGACAATACACAATTTGGTATGTAACAAATACTGCTAATAAGTTAATCGTTTGTTAACAATATTAATTCTTAATCACTATAAGTTAATAAAAAATTAAACAATAAACAGTACCCACAAAATTTAAGTTCAACAATATTAATTTTCTTCTAATTAGTCAAACAATGAACAGTACCAAAAATTGTTCTAATAGAAATGAACAGTACTTTCAAGTATACAATTGTATTCGATGGAAATTGCTTATGCTACCATATTTATTTTTAGGTAAAAGAAATATGTATAGGTAGTCTGTATACTGGACAACAAGTAAGAAACAAAAATTTTCACAATAAGAAGAAAATTATATCCGTTAACATAAAAAATCCTTGTTCAACTCTTAGATTATTGTTATATATATATATATATATATATATATATATATATATATATATATATATATATATATATATATATATAATTTCCAGAAATTTATATGAGAACAAAGAAACTAAAAAATTGTTACCGGCCTCCGAGGAAGTCATGCACGAAGCACTGTCCTAAGAGTTGATCCGAGGTCTATGTGCAGACGTTTCTCGGAAGCTCCTAGTGGTAAAATTTCCTGACTACCGGGTTCTCTTCATTTTGCACACAACTCAAAGAGAGAGACCGAACTTAGCTCTGCCCAAAGCAAGGATTTAGAGAACATAATGTGGTTCGACAGAGGAATGAGAGAGAGCTTTCACGTAGGAGAATTTTTTGTCTAAAATGAATGAGGAGGAGACCATAATATATATAGGCAGTCCCTAAACACAGCCACGGACATGATAGTAAATGACTCATAAATAAGTCATTAAGGAGCAATAACAAAAGGAAAGAAACGTGGAAGAATTGCTGTCAAAAGAGCTGTTACAAAAAATAAAGACGAGTAAAAAGATTTTTGGATCCCAGCCCGAACCCGAAGAGTAAATTGGATCGGCATTCGGCGCCCGCGGGTGTGGGCACATACCCGCACCCGTTACGTGCCGAATCGAATCGAACCGAACCGAGCCGAGCCTGGCCGGGCGACGGCGGCGGCGCGCGCGTGTGGTCTAAGAGGTTCTCTACACAACATCTTTAAGAGAGCAATGAAGAAGAACTAATATATACATACAAGGGGGAGTGGTCCAACCGATGTGGGACTAAAGAAAAAAAGGAAAGTTGAGCTTTTGCTCAAACACAGCTAACATGAATAACGTTGACAGCTTAAACGACTCTTATAATACTCGTTCCTAGAATCAAAGTCCATTATCTTACCTTCTATTTGATAGCCTAAATACATAATTTTCATTCGTATGCCTGCCAATTCTTTATAGATGTTGTTATAGTTTAGTTGATAGTTATATAGCTAGGTGGATGTATATGGTTGAGAATAATATTATAGTTGTTATGAGATATTGAGGTATAAACAATATATTATCATCGATATCACAGCGTAGGCTTGACGTACTCATGTGCTCGTACTTGATTATTCGGTAGTGGGACACGACACGTTTATAAATAATAAATTATAATAAACACATATATATAGATATAATTCCAAAAATATTATATATTAATATCAAACGTCATAAACTATTACAATCACTAAACCTTTTTTCTCTGACAATAAAATCCTTCGAGACTTCATATTCTGAAAATATTGAATAATATCTTCATTGCCAGCGACATCAATTACGTCTATTTCAATATCTGCCACCAAACAATCATTCATTGTCTCATCTTTTAATCGGTTGCATAACAAAGTCTTGATGAATTTCATTGCAGAACATACCCTCTCTACAGTCGTGGTTGCAATGGATAATAGCAGTGTCAACTTCAAGAACAAATACACCAACAAATATGGACGATGCTTGTTTAACTAAACCATCTTTCTAGCAGGCCCACCAACCTCCACAAACTCAGAAAACTAATTGGATGTCATAGTGCACATCAAAAATGTAGTTATCAGATTAACAATTAATGTGAATTAAGTCAATGCTAGAGAAATCCAATGGATAAAACTTAGCAAAGCGAAATAATTTTCTCTTATGATAAGCGAAGAATGAATCGCTTCGATAATCCATATACAACAACAACAACTCTGTATTCGTCTCATTAAACGATTGTTTAACTCTTGAAGTTACAAATCAATCACTTCATAAAATAATTTAACATGATAATGATGAAGATTGTTTTCCTTCAAAATTATGATGGAATCTTTCATGTTGTACAAATAATGTGTCCATCGGTGGGTTACTATATATCTTATGCTTAATACAAAATGAAAAAAAAATCTTCCAACAAGGAATCTCATCCATCATCTATCATATTTTGCTGGTTATCCTCACAATGGCATTTATTGTATCTTGGTTTTTTAATCTGTAAAGTTTGATTTCCAAGATATTCTGGATCAAGATATTTTACAGATAGACCATTTATATATATATATATATAATATATATATATATATATATATATATATATATATATATATATTCAAAAAAGGTAAATTTTATTCAAGTTCTTTCGAGAGGCTACAACTTAGTCCGAAGACTTACAATCAATTCAGTCCGAAGGCCTATATATACAATTCCTAGCCCGAATGTTCCACCCAGTCCGAAGACTTACATCCCGACCCGGAGGCACCACCAACCCAGTCCGAAGGCTCAACGTCGGAAGGCCTCACGCAGCCGTAGCCGCACCGCACTAGATCCAACAGCACCTGCACCCGCATCGCATCCGCGCACTGTTCGGACCGCACACTGCAAACCACCACTCCACCATTAATTCTCCAAAGAAAAATTATATTGCGTTGGAGGATCTCGAACTCACGACCTCCCCGTCTAGATTATCAGTCTGAATCGTTAGACTAGACATCATTTGATATATATATATATATATATATATATATATATATATATATATATATAAACCCGAGAGGTTGCAGCCGCGGGGTGGGACCAGGTATACTCTCCTGGATGATCATGTAGGGATGAATTTACATGCAAGTTGTTAGGAAACAAATTAGTGGGAGTGTCGTACCATGTCTCTCAACCTATAGCAACTTGTATTGTCTTTACCTCTTTATTTATACTACATAGAATTTGGAGGAAATTCATTAGTTGCATATTAGCTTAAATTTCGTATCCCCTCCTAGTATCACATTATGTTATATTTACTATATTCGGTCATAGAGGTCTAAATGAAGATCATTCTTTCCAAACTCAAGTAACTCCACTACGGTGGAAAAGCTCAGATGAAGATGACGATTAACTCCTGATACTCCAAATCTAAGGAGTTTTCGTCATGTGAATAATAATACTTCCCATACTTCAAATGTTCTTGAGGGATGAAGACAACCATAACAATGTTGTTGGTGTGTCAAAATGGGATGTATTGTTCATTTCGAGAGAAAAATAACACCAAAAAATCTTCCAAGCTTCTCAAGCTTGTGGTACTTCTCCAATAGAAATGACTCTCCAAAAAATGAAGAAATATCGATGAAGAACCAATTCGATGAACTTATCAGCTCGTCGAATCTATTACAAATATTTGGAAAGCCTCCCAAGAACCTCATATTGTTTCTCCTCTTTTCTCCCTCCATTTTTGCAAACAGTACAATTAGTGTCACGCCCCAGTCCCAAAATACGTAGGACTAGGAGACGTAAGCATGCCAGTCGTATGTACATGGCAACTCCAATATATGGATACCATGATACACGCGTACGCTGTAATATGAACAATAATTCACAAGTGGTAAATATCACAAGTCACAGGGTATAATCTAAATCTCATCCACATAAATCAAATGAATAAATGAATAAACCAATATCTATGAAACTAGATCTCAATATAAAGTATCTAAAGATGATAGTCGGATGAAAACAAATCCACTACCAACTAGAATAAAGAATAAACAAGACAAATACAATGTAAGTACCACAACTATCAACCACGGAGACTCGAAGAGAAGACCTGCTCGGAATATAAGTAGCCTCCCAACCAGTGCATTCAATGTACTGATAATCCACCATATCGTTTGCAGGGTGCGGGAGAACCTCGTTCGGTGCGGATGCCTCCATCGTGCATGCTAAGGCCAGGAGATCACTCTGAAGCCTTGGGGCGCTGCGTCCGGAACTGAAGCACATATACAAGACATAATGTTGGAACTTGCCTGAACATCGCCTGTACATTCATTCCACAATTATAGCCACTTGGCACGCTTTTACTGTTTTAGAGAGAGAGACTTGAGCGACTTGTAATCTCGGCTAAGCGCCGACTGTAACACATGTTTATATCAATAAAGTAATTTACTTCAACTTGTGTTATTCAATGCTTTCGCTATTGTCGACTCAGTGAACTTGTTACCGATCGCCTATGCGTTCATGACTCCGCTGCACTCGGACAATCTGTGCGACTCTGTGGCTTAGAACTCTTACCGCCAGCCAATGAACAACGGCCTTTCACGGACGTGGCTCACGCTCGTGCGGCATCACGTCCGGATGGGTCAAAGCGATCGTTCTGGGGGAGCGCTGGCGCGACGATTCTCGCCTAGTGGGAACGGCCAAATTGCCTGCGGGAGATCGGGGCGTGACACTTTCTAGTCATGCCTTAGGATCAATTTCATGGAAATGATGTAAAGCCTAACTTGTGTGGCAGTGCGTCGTGCGATATAAAGGAAACACGACGAGACTTACCAACTTACCATATGTCCTTCCCTGTCCAAGGCAAACGAATGATAAATCAAGCACGAGCATATATAATAAAATCCAAGGGCAATAGCATAAGCAAACACGAGTGTACTGAGCGAGATTATGTTTCAGGTGCACGGGTTATACAGATTATCCAGAAGTGTTGCAATGGGTGCTTAAGTGTTCAATGGATTTCTCAAGTATGTTGCATTGTTGTTCAAGCGTTCAATTATGTATAAGTATCTTATACCCATGACCGTTCAGGTATTTTTGATTCACTGGATGCGATACAATGACTCGCACGCGGATTGCCGCTAAGTGAGGATGACTTATCTATATGAACATGAGGTCACTGGTATAGCCATAAAGGACCGATTTATAGTCTCATGACAGAATAGGGTGAAACGCTTTATACAAGACGAGCAATTCAAGACGAACATGTGATATAGAAGAGCCATTGCACGCTATCCCGCCGAATCAAGCGACTATCATTGTGGGTAGACGGCTAGTCCAAGGTAGTATGCTCTACCAAGGCCCGAATCCCGAGTATTGCCCTGCCCCAAAGACAGTGCCGCATACCATAACTGAAATTGGCACGCAATACACCATTCATCCTCCTAGGCCGGTACGATCCCAGTGCCCCGGTGATCGTCCGAGGAAGTAGACACCTCGTGCACGAGTTATCTGTGACCATGCAAGTCTTGGGTCATTCCAAAACACGATATGATAATTTTTGGTTCTTTTTTCGAACGAGTATTGCTCCACGAGCTGTGATTATTTACTTTACTTACTTGACATAATTCTCGTTCAGAGTTAAACTTGACTTGATGCATTCCCCTGGTTCAGGGACTGCCTTGGCAACCTAACGGTCCCGGATACTTGCAGGTTCATATTGCACAAAAGAACTATTTGATAGTCTTCTGGCTAACTAGATGCATGCACGATACGGATAGTGTTACTTGATTATGGCATAGATTATGTGACAAGCATTGAAACGAAAAAATAAGTACAAACTACAAGTAAGCATGCAAGCATGCATTTATATGAAACATAAGTATTTATGTTTGGCACGGTCTATGGGTAAAGCGAGGAGTTAAACCGTAAAGGGACATACTGAGCGACATGATCTAGGGACGTGCAGTGTAAGCAAGTGAACTGTACACTACGAAGAGTATATATATCGTTCAACTCGAGGCATAGAGGGGTCTAGTTGCACAAGACAAATGTAGCATGCACGGGTCTAATTATAAGCAAAGTTTTATTTTCATGTTCTAACACAAGCAATACAAGTTGGGATTATTCCCTTAGCTAGGTGCATTGTATTCTTTATTAGCATACAGAGGGTGATTCACCTAGAGACTAGCATGTATCGTCCATATTTTAAGTGTGTTGGCTAAGCAAAGACAAGTTTATCGTAGCCACCCACCTTAGCGATGATTCGCCTCGGTCGAGCGATACTCCAAGCGAGCCTTTGAAAGCCTAAGTCTGAATTCTCGAAGGGCCAAGTCTGGGAATCCTTTGCTTCAAACGAGTATTCTCGCTGAGCAAAGCGGGTCGGGTCATTTCACTTACGTCGTTTGAATCGACTATCCGCTTGAACGGAATGGGTCGTCATAATGTTCATGTCTGATTTTCTTCCAACCTAGTTAATATTTTTAAATTCTGCTTGAACAGTAATTTAGACAACATAATCGAGATTTAATCTCTTCAATTAGTTTATTTTAATTCGTTGTATGATGTATTTTAATTGACGTTAAAATCTGTCAAAAACTTGATTTTTTAAACCCAATTTTTTCGAAACGGGGTACGTCCCGCTAAACGAGATGACTTTGTCGTGTGCAAATTATACCAAAATGCGCGTATCATCAACGCGAACGTGTGAGATTTTATAAAAGTTGATTTGGATGTGCGTGCATACCAGAATCAACGCGTATCCGTCAAAAAATCCCGTATCAGCCTGTTCTAACACTCGTCATAATTTCGTGTGTGTTTGTCGTTTCACAACGAAACTTACGACATCGGATTAGCAGCGTTACGCTGGACCTATGACCCAAGTTTGGTTCGATTCTGAGAACGTTGACGAAATCCCGTTTTGTGGGCCCCACGGTTCCACTTGACGTGCGCTTTTGTGACCGGATCATCGGAATCCAGTTCTGGACGTTCCATTGGATTCGTATTATCGTTATGGACTCGTAGATACTAAGTTTGATAAATTTGGAGAACTTTGTCTTTGGCATATTTTTGGTGCAAAGTGGGCCACATGTGGACCCCGCTTGGACCAGAAACTATCAATTCTGTCCATGTGTCCAAATTGGACTTATGGGTAGTTAATCCTAGCTATTTTAAGTTTTTTGAGAGCAATGATAATGTTTGTTTCAGCATCCGGAGGCGTACCTGGAGATTCTGTAATCACCTAAAATTTTAAGAATTTTTAAAATTTAATTTCTGGAATTAATTAGCATTTTTCTGTAAATTTTAAAACAATAAATTAAGGTAGTCTGAATTAAAATGAATTTTTAATAAAATTAAATAATATTAAAATGTGATGAAAATTATATTTTCTAGTGTAAAATTAAAAACCGAGCATGGGGTATTTTTTCGAGAATTTATTGGATCCCGGATGAATTTTTAAAGCATTAAAAACTATTGTTAAATTTAACTGATTAATTAAATCAAATTAATTAATAAACCGAACCAAACCACAGAGTCTGAACCAACCGGACCGGCCGGTCTGACCAACCCGGACCGCTCAAGTTAGCGGGTCGGATCCGGGTCAGACCCGACCCGCTAAGCCCGACCCGGCCCGCAACTCATTCTCTTCCCCAGCCGTTTAGCCGACCCTTCGCCTCCGCTTCCGGCCGTTTTGCCGCCGACGGTTCCCCTCCGGCAGTCGCCCGTTATGCCGCCCGCTCGCGTCCCCGACGCTCCGCCTCCTCTCCCCCTCACCGGCCGCCTCCCCCTCTCCCATCTACGCCTATAAATCCCCTCCTCAGACCACCGCGTTTCCTCCCCCGCCGACTCCGTCCACCTGACCCGCTGCCCAGCTTCGCCTCCAGCCGCAGCCCCTAGCGCCACCCTCCGGCCTCCGCTGACCCGCCCAGCTCCTCCGGTCGCTCGGCCCTTCCTCCTCCTTCCTTCCCTCTCCCCTGGCCTTCTCCGCCTCCCCGAGGAATCCACCCGCCTCCAGCTCCTCAACTCCCCTCCGGCGAAATTCCGACGAGTCAACCGCCTCCTCAAGCTCCGGCCAGCCGCTGCAGCACCCCTCTCCTCCGGCGAGCCTCGGACACGACCCAGACGCAGAAACCCTAGGCCGGACACAGCAAGGATTCGACTCGGACACAGTGTATCGCGTGTCGGACACGATTCGTACTTGGTTTTCAGGCCCTGTTCAGGTACCCATAACTTTTGACTCGTAGCTCTGTTTCTTATTCCGTAAATTTCATCGCGTAGCCTGTATGACCCCCTCGGTGCCCGTACAACCCGCTCGGGGTATCGCGACCTGTGGTGATCGCGAACCGCGATCCAAAAACAGGAAAAACTAAGCCCTGTTTCATCCCGAATCGAGTACGCCCCGCCAAACGGGACGACTTGGTCACGTGCGGTCTTCACCGATACGTGCGGGTCGTTGATACGGACGTGCGAGCTTTCATAGAAGCTGATTCGGATGTGCGTGCACACCGGAATCAGTGCGTATCCGCGGACGACGTCCCGTATCCGACTTTTCTGTATTTTGCTGTAACTTAGTATATACACGTCGGATCGAGACGAAACTTGTGCCATCGGACTCGTAGCAATACGCTAGTCCTGTGGGTCAAGTTTGATTCGATTCTGAGAACGTTAGAAAATCGCGTATCGTGGGCCCCATAGGCTCCATCCAACGGGCAATTTTGAGAACGGCTCATCGGAATCCAAATCTGGAAGTTCCGTTTGGTTCGTATCAACGTTCCTGACTTGTTGACACTAAGTTGGACTGATTTGGAAACCTTTGACCCTGACCCGGTTTTCGGTACAAAGCGGCCCACATCTGGACCCGCTTTGGCCCAGAAATGTCGTTTTTGCCCTTGTGTCCAAACTGGACTTAAGGACAGGCGTTTCTAGCTATTTCTTATGTTCTGAGACTCTTGGTAATGTTTATTTCAGCTTTTGGAGGAGTATTGGCTGGACCCATTGATACAGGGACCGTTACTGGTATTCCAATCCCAGGCAAGTGTACCTTGCCATAAATTGCAGTTTATTAGTTTATTTAGTTCTCTTGCTTTATTTTCTGTGACTATTGTACATGTTATAACCTAGGACCGTATGACATACTTAGTGTCCGATTACAGTGGGTGCCAACTCCGTACGCGGAGTTGTGTATGTCATTTAGTGATGGACATTCGAGACCCTTTATATTCGTGTGCTTGTTTATCAAGTACACCATAACCTAGGACACTTGACACCATACATTGACAGAATCTTCCTGAGATATTCAAGGTGATTCTGTATAGGATACAGGATGGACATAGTTATTATACTCTTAGATTATGACTGTTGCATTAGCTCTGATCTCACGTGACATGGACATGAGACGTGTGGTTACATTGGGTGGGGAGAGACACACAGGCTACAGGCTGTTCTATATATATACTACTATTGTGAGGTTGTAGACTCTCGAGTAGAGCTAGACCACTACTAGATATTGCTGCTACCGGCTCCCCGACACAGAGCTTGTAGCAGTCTCAGCCTGAGTACTAGTGCTGCTCTCAGTTGTATTTTCACATAGATGGTTATGTAGTTACCCTGCTTATTTCATTTCACTGCATTTATTTGGTTTGTATTATTTGTACCTTGCTATGTCCCCTGAGGACCTGGATCCGGATGATGTCCCCAGGTTTAGCAGAAGAATATTATCCCGAGGTTTACGGGACAGGAGCTGAAGCTGTACCAGAAGCTGTTGCTGAAGGGGAACCTAACATAGAAGCAGAGGTGATGGCTGAAGACTTTTTATGAGCTTATGATGTTTGTACTCTTCAGATACATTATTTTGGACTCTTTTGTTCTGGTCTGATGAACCAGTGTTTTAGACTCTTATCGGGTTGTTCCCCGACATACTCTGCTGAGACTGAACTTTGATGTACTTTCTTTATTTTGCTGATGTTCTTATTATTCTGTGTGTGGATGAGATTAGTATTTTAACTTATTGTTGTAGACCTATAATACAGCTTAATTATGCCCGATGGATCCATTAAATTGGGATGTCCATCGGTGTGTACTGCTGGCCATTGCCACGTGTCTAGTCCCTCGATATTTTGGGACTGGGGCGTGACATGGTTTTTGTGGTGGCTCATGCAGGTCTACGACAAATTGTTTGGTCTCAACTTAGGGGCCAAACAAACCTGTAAAAGGATAGGATAGGTTATAGCATCTCATCCATTTATTGAATCGTTTTTGAAACTCTATATCGAATTCGACTCAAGTACTTGATTTGCATCCTGCTTGACTCTATTAAACGTTCTCATAAAGTTATTTTGGCTGCAGAAAGATGGATCCAAGAAATGGAGATAAAATTCCTTTTACACCACAAGACGCTGTGGTTACCTATGGTGATGGAGTTACACCAGAGAACAGAGGTCAATCCTCTCAAAGTGGACAAGATGAGCAGCATAACTCAAGGTTCAGGCGCGATGATATCCCGCCACCGCCGCAGTTCACTCCACAGATGCCTGCCTTCCCACCAGGGCAAGCAATGGACGGGCAGCAAATGTTCCAGATGTTTTATGCCATGATGCAAGCTCAACAACAAGTTCAACAGGAGGCGCAGCGTCAGGAGGCAGAGAACCTGAGAAACAGCCTAGTAAATGCATTGGAGCAGGCAAACCCGCAAGCTAGGCGACCAACAACGGGAAGTATCACTGATTTCCGTCAACTCAAGTCCCATACCTTTTCGGGCAAGGAAGGACCAACTGAAGTGCATGAATGGCTCACCAATACACAACATCAGTTAGAAGCAGCTGAACTTCCGCGGGAGAGATGGATGATTGTTGTCCGAATGCAACTGACGGACAACGCGCACCACTGGTGGCTAGCTGAAGAGAGGAGGCTCGGACATGACTGAGTCACTTGGGAGGAGTTCTCCAGACTCTTCCAAGAGATGTATATCCCAGCCGTTGCTAGATCAGAACTTCGAGATAAGTTCAACCGCCTTATCCAGGGCAACATGACGGTGGAGGAGTATAATGCTGAATTCATTCGCCTGAGTCGTTTTGCCCCTTCTCTAATTCCTACCGAAGAAGAGAAGGCGGAGAAATTCTTTGACGGACTCAGGTTCGAGCTTCAGAGGTTGATTGGATCTGTTGTCCCTACATCGTACAACGACGTCCTTGCTGCAGCACGACGCATGGAGCGCGTCACCAAGAGGGAGTCAAGTCTGAAGCGGCCATTTACCTCAGCACCATCCAAGGCAGCACAAGGGGATTCTGCAAAGCGACTCCAGAGGAATATACCTCAGAGAGCAGCACCAAGAACCCTACCTACTTGTCATTTCTGCGGCAAGTTGGGTCACATTGAAAAGGAGTGCAGACGCAAATTGGGACTGTGCCTGGTTTGCGAATCCAACCAGCATCTATCCAGAGACTGCACAGCACGCCGAGAGGGAGCACCACGACTAGCTCTACCTGCACCAAGGCCAGATTATCCAGCAGTGGGAGCACAGCAGACGGGAGTTTGAGGAGTCAGACCACCAGCTCCAGGAGGATATCAGCCAAGACCACCATTGCCACCTCAAACAGCACTATTCCAACAGGCTCGTCAGCAGAGGGGTCCAGCCCAGGGACGAGGTCAGGCTTTTGCATTGGCTGTTCAGGAAGAAGCTATTGCTGGAGAAGTTATAGCAGGTACTATTTTAGTAGCTTTATTACCTGCTGTAGCTTTATTTGATTCTGGGGCAACACACTCATTTATAGCTGCTAGCTTCGTAGCCACCCATAGAGTAGCTACTACACCCCTTCCGAAGACTAAGAGAATTCTTACGGAAGGTGAAATTATACCTGTTAGTGATATCTGTAGATCATGTTCAGTAGTAGTCTACGGAAGAGAGATGCGAGCCCAATTTCTGATCTTTTCTATGCCTGACTATGATGTTGTACTTGGTATGGACTGGTTAAGTCAGTATCATGCTACTCTTGATTGTCGGCTTGAAAAAGTTATATTCAGACCACCTGGACACTCAGAGTTTGAATTTCTTCGAGGAGCTGTAGAGCAAGGTGTTCAGCCAACTCTTAGGGCATTAACTGTAGAAGGGGAGTCAAGTTATCCAAGAGTTATATCAGAGTTTGTGGATGTATTTCCCGATGATCTTCCAGGTCTACCACCTGATCGGGAAATAGAATTCACCATAGACTTAACTCCAGGAGCAGAACCTATCACTTCAATGGTTTATAGACTAGCACCTAAAGAGTTAGTAGAGTTGAAGAAGCAAGTTGATGAACTTCTGGAGATGGGTTTCATCCGGCCCAGTGTTTCACCTTGGGGAGCACCTATACTTTTTGTACCAAAGAAGGATGGAACAGTTCGCCTGTGCATTGATTACAGGGCGTTAAACGCTGTGACCATTAAGAACCGGTATCCCTTATCCCGTATTGATGACTTATTTGATCAATTGAGTGGAGCTAAGGTATTTTCGAAGATTGACCTTAGATCCGGTTATCACCAGATTAGGGTGAGGAAGGAAGATATCCCGAAGACAGCCTTTAGAACCAAGTATGGACACTATGTCACGCCCCAGTCCCAAAATATCGAGGGACGGGACACGTGACAATGGCCAGCAGCACGCACCGATGGACAACCCAATTTAATGGATCCATCAGGGCATACTTAAGCTGTATATAACAATAAGTCAGAACTATCTCATCCACAGAAAGAGTATAAAATCAACAGCAATAAGGAAAGTAAATTAAACATCCAGTCTCAGCAAAGTATTCGGGGAACAACCCGATATAAAGTCTGGTACAATTGTTCTCATAAACAGAATTTAAATAGTTTAATTAAACAGGAAATAACGACTGAGCATGGCGAAGCAATGATTCAGGAGAAGTCCTCAGCTATCACCTCGTCCTCAGCTACGGATACTGTTTCGTGAAGAGCACCTGTTCCGTAGACCTTTGGATAAACCTCGTCTGCAAATCCTGGGGACATAATCCGGATCCAGGTCCTCAGGGGACATAGCAAGGTACAAGAAAGCACAAGCCAAAATAAATGCAGTAAAGCAGTTAATGAAACAATAGGGTCAACTATATATCCATCTATGTGAAATGCAAATTGAGAGCATCACTAAAACTTAGGCTGATACCACTACAAGCTCTGTGTCGGGGAGCCGGTAGCAGCTATACTATAAATTTTACTATGTGTTTACTATGAATTATATATATAATCAGCCTGTAGCCTGTGTGTCTCTCCCCACCCAATGTAATCATACATATCATGTCCACGATGCCTCATGTCCACTTCACGTACGATCATATCTAATGCAGTAAGTCATACTATGTCTATGAATATAACATCTAGGAATATCATGTCTATGTCATAAACCTGTATCCTATACAAAATCACCTTGAATATTTCAGGAAGATTCTGTTCATGATCTGTGTCAAGTGTCCTGGGTATAATGTACTTGATAAGACAAGTACCAGAATGTAAAGGGTCTCGAATGTCCATCTCTAATAACATACACAACTCCGCGTACGGAGTTGGCACCCGACTGTAATCGGACGCTAAGTATGCCACACGGCCCTAGGTATAAGCAAGTACAACAAGTATATATGTCAATGAAACAAATAGCAAAAACTGCAGATATTGGCAAGGTACACTTGCCTGGGTTTCCTGCTCCAATTGTAGCTCGGGCTTCAGCTGGGATTGCAGGCATTACTCCGGCTGCTGAAACAAACATCACCATCAGGTCCAGAAAATATTAATCAGCTAGGAACGCTTGTCCTTGAGTCCAATTTGGAGACAAGGGCAAAAACGTTATTTTCGGGTCAAGGCGGGGTCCAGATGTGGGCCGCTTTGCACCGAAAAACGCATCAGGGTCAAAGGTCTCCAAATTCACCAAACTTAGTGTCAACAGGTCAGGAACGATGATACAAACCCAACGGAACTTCCAGAATTGGATTCCGATGAGCCGATCACAAAATCGCCCGTCGAGCGGGGCCTGTGGGGCCCACGACACGCGATTTCGTCAACGTTCTCAGAATCGAACCAAACTTGGCTCACAGGACCAGCGTATTGCTACGAGTCCGATGGTGTAAGTTTCGTCTCGATCTGACGTGTATACACTAAGTTACAGTGAATTACAGAAAAGTCGGATACGGGACGATGTCTGCGGATACGCACTGATTCCGGTGTGTACACACATCCGAATCAGTTTCTGCGAAATCCCGCACGTCCGTATCAACGACGCGCACGTATCTGTGAAGACCGCACGCGACCAAGTCGTCCCGTTTGGCGGAGCGTACTCGATTCCGGGGTAAAAAGGGTCTGGTTTTTCCTGTTTTTGGATCGCGGTGTGCGATCACCACAGGACGCGATGACCCGAGCGGTTTGTCCGGGCACCGAGAGGGTCATACAGGCTACGCGATACAATTTACGGAATCGAATTCCGAGCTACGAGTCGAAAGTTATGAATACCTGAAGTGGTCTGAAAAACCCGAGTCCTTCGTGTCCTCGTGTCCAACCGTGTCCTGTGTCCACCCTAGGTTTTAGGGTTTACTGTTCCTGTGTCCGGCCGAGTCTGTGTCCGGCTGTGTCTTCGGTTAGGGTTCTGTGTACGCCGGAGAGGGCTCGCCGGAGTTGGCTGGGGGCGGACTGCTGGGGGAGCTCCGGGGACGGCGCCGGCGGCTCGAGCTGCGGGGTGTGGGGTTGCTGGAGTCGATGAGAGGCGGAGGAGAAAGGAGGGAGGGTCGGGGAAGACGACGGCGAGGTCCGGGAAGACGGGGCAGCCGGTGCTGGTGAGGGAGCTCGTCGAGGCGGGGTCTGGAGGAGGGTGGAGCTGGAGGGCGAGGCGGCGGAGATCTTAGGGTTATATAGGAACCAGAGGAGGAGGCGGATGGTCGACGGTTAAGAGTAGGGGAGGAGGCGACTGGTGGAGGGAGTGGAAGGGAGATCGGTCGGCGGCGGCCGTTAGGGAATCCGGAGGGGCGCGGCCGGCCGGAGGGAGGCGGACGGTCGGGTGCTGAGCGGGTTGGGGAGATGAGGGGATGTGGGTTGCGGGCTAACGGGCGGACGGGTCGGGTCTAGGGATCCGGCCCGATCCGAAAATCAATAGGCGGGTCGGGTCACGGGTTATTGGGTCGGGTCTGGATTGAACCCGTATCCGACCCAATAGGAATTGGTTTAAAAATAAACCGGTTTGGTTTGGTTCAGTTTTATTTGGTTTGGTTTATTTAATAAAAACCCGGTTTATATTTGGTTTAATAATTCAATTAGTATTTAGGGCTTTTAAAATTTATCCGAGGTCCAATAAATTCCCGAAAAATTATCCTATGTCTGGTTTTCTGTTTTACATCATAAAATATTATTTTCATAATATTTTAATATTATTAAACATTAATTAAAAATTAGTTAATAATTAAAACACCTTAATTTAATTAGAGAAAATTCTCAGAAAATACCAGAAATTCCAGAAAAATATAAATATCCAAAAATTAAAATTCTTGAAAATCAGGGGGATTACACACTATGAGTTCCTAGTAATGCCGTTTGGTTTAACCAACGCGCCTGCTGTTTTCATGAGCTTGATGAACCGAGTCTTCCATCAATACTTGGATAAATTTGTGGTTGTGTTTATTGATGACATTCTGGTATATTCCAAAAGCCACGAGGAGCACGAGGAGCATCTCAGAATCGTGCTAGAGACGTTGAGGCAGAAGAAGCTTTATGCTAAGCTCAGTAAATGTGAGTTTTGCATGGATAAGGTACCATTCTTAGGGCATATTATCTCAGGAGAAGGACTGTCAGTTGTTAAAGAGAAGGTTGCTGCCATTGAGACTTGGCCTACACCGACATCAGTTGCTGAGGTGAGGAGTTTTCTAGGACTTGCTGGATATTACAGAAGGTTCGTAGAAAATTTCTCAAGGATTGCGGAGCCAATGACGAAGTTAACACGGAAGGATCAGGACTTTGCATGGACAGAAGAATGTCAACTGGCCTTTAAAGAACTGAAGAGGCGTCTAACAACAGCACCAGTCTTGACTCTTCCTTCAGGGTCAGGCGGTTTTGTTGTTTATAGCGATGCGTCAGGTAGTGGCCTAGGATGTGTTTTGATGCAACACGGCAAAGTTATTGCTTATGCATCGAGACAGTTGAAGGTCCATGAGAAGAATTATCCAACGCATGATCTGGA
Source organism: Iris macrosiphon (assembly GCA_036927795.1). Taxonomy (NCBI): domain Eukaryota; kingdom Viridiplantae; phylum Streptophyta; class Magnoliopsida; order Asparagales; family Iridaceae; genus Iris; species Iris macrosiphon. Next base: position 11,601,762 of record JAYESA010000007.1, read on the forward strand.
GCTAGCTGTTGTAATATTTGCATTGAAGATTTGGAGGCATTATCTTTATGGAGAGAAGGTGGAAATCTTCACTGACCACAAAAGTCTAAAGTATATATATACCCAGAAGGAGCTTAACTTGAGACAAAGACGCTGGCTTGAGTTAATGGTGGACTTTGATATAGATCTGCAGTACCACCCAGGGAAGGCGAATGTAGTAGCAGACGCACTTAGCAGGAAGCCTACAGCTTATTTTTTGATAATGCAGCCTGAGCTATTGAGGGATCTACAGGAGCTTCAGATAGAGGTTATTCTACCAAGACAGAGTGGCTTGCTGGCTAATCTGGAAGTGAAGTCATCGCTCGTGGAAAGGATTAAAGAAGCTTTGCCCACTGATGCAAGATTTCGAAGACTCAAAGAGCAGACAGAAGCAGACCTGCAGACGGGACTTCGCATACATGAGGATGGGATATTAAGGTGCGGAGATCGTCTATATGTTCCAAATGGAGAACTGAGACAGGAGCTAATGATTGAAGCCCATAGCTCCAAATACTCTGTTCATCCAGGAGGAACAAAGATGTATCAAGATCTAAGGCAGTACTATTGGTGGCATGGAATGAAGAGGGAGATTGTAAGATTTGTAGCTAAATGTTTAGTCTGCCAACAAGTGAAAGCCGAGCATCAGAGGACTGCAGGAATGTTGCAGCCGCTTCCCATACCAGAATGGAAGTGGGAACATATCACCATGGACTTCGTCACAGGATTCCCAAGGAGCCCCAGTGGAAAAGATGCGGTATGGGTTATCGTGGATCGACTCACTAAATCGGCACACTTCTTGCCATTTAGAGTTGGACAGTCCACAGAGATACTAGCCGACATGTATATGCGACAAATAGTAAGATTTCATGGAGTGCCGGTTAGTATTGTATCAGATCGAGATTCGAGATTCACCTTATATTTCTGGCGAAGTATGCAAGAGAGTCTTGGCACCAGACTAAAATTCAGCACTGCCTATCATCCCCAGACAGACGGTCAATCAGAACGTACAATCCAGATCTTAGAGGATATGCTGCGATCCTGTATGTTAGATTTTGGAGGGTCTTGGGAAGATCATTTGCATTTGGTAGAGTTCTCATACAATAACAGCTACCAGGCAAGCATCAAGATGGCACCTTTCGAGACGTTGTACGGTAGGAAGTGCAGATCGCCAATATGCTGGAGCGACGTTGGAGAGCGTCAAATCTTGGGACCAGAGTTGGTGATGCAAACAGTAGAGAAGGTGAAACAAATCCAGAATCATCTTCGGGCAGCTCAGGACAGACAGAAGTATTGGGCTGATACACACCGACGTCCCCTGGAATTCAAGGAAGGAGAACATGTATTCCTGAGGATTTCGCCTACTCGAGGAACCATTCGCTTTGGGAGCAGAGGCAAGTTGAGTCCAAGGTACATTGGGCCCTTTGATATTCTGGAGCGCATTGGTGAGGTGGCTTATCGTCTTGCATTACCTCCATCTTTAGAGGAAGTGCACGATGTATTCCATGTCTCATAGTTGAGAAGGTATGTGACTGACCCAAGTCACATAGTTGATCATTCGGAGATCGCAGTAGGCCCAAGCCTGAGATATGAAGAACAACCAGTGAGTATACTTGGCACCAGCGAGAAGACACTGCGAGGGCAGACAATTAAACTGGTTCGTGTGGCTTGGAAGCAACACTCTCCTGGTGAATCTACTTGGGAGAGAGAAGATATTATGCGCCAGAAATACCCCCACTTATTCGAGGATGCAGGTATATCTTAAGTAAATTTTGTAATTCCTGTAGTTCTGTCCTATTAGTAGTTTAATCTTTAAATTGCGAGGACGCAATTTTCTTAAGGGGGTAGATTGTAATCACCTGAAATTTTAAGAATTTTTAAAATTTAATTTCTGGAATTAATTAGCATTTTTCTGTAAATTTTAAAACAATAAATTAAGGTAGTCTGAATTAAAATGAATTTTTAATGAAATTAAATAATATTAAAATATGATGAAAATTATATTTTCTAGTGTAAAATTAAAAACCGAGCATGGGGTATTTTTCCGGAAATTTATTGGATCCCGGATGAATTTTTAAAGCATTAAAAACTATTGTTAAATTTAACTGATTAATTAAATCAAATTAATTAATAAACCGAACCAAACCACAGAGTCTGAACCAACCGGACCGGCCGGTCTGACCAACCCGGACCGCTCAAGTTAGCGGGTCGGATCCGGGTCAGACCCGACCCGCTAAGCCCGACCCGGCCCGCAACTCATTCTCTTCCCCAGCCGTTTAGCCGACCCTTCGCCTCCGCTTCCGGCCGTTGCGCCGCCGACGGTTCCCCTCCGACAGTCGCCCGTTACGCCGCTCGCTCGCGTCCCCGACGCTCCACCTCCTCTCCCCCTCACCGGACGCCTCCCCCTCTCCCATCTACGCCTATAAATCCCCTCCTCAGACCACCGCGTTTCCTCCCCCGCTGACTCCGTCCACCTGACCCGCTGCCCAGCTTCGCCTCCAGCCGCAGCCCCTAGCCCCACCCTCCGGCCTCCGCTGACCCGCCCAGCTCCTCCGGTCGCTCGGCCCTTCCTCCTCCTTCCTTCCCTCTCCCCTGGCCTTCTCCGCCTCCCCGAGGAATCCACCCGCCTCCAGCTCCTCCACTCCCCTCCGGCGGAATTTCGACGAGTCAACCGCCTCCTCAAGCTCCGGCCAGCCGCTGCAGCACCCCTCTCCTCCGGCTAGCCTCGGACATGACCCAGACGCAGAAACCCTAGGCCGGACACAGCAATGATTCGACTCGGACACAGTGTATCGCGTGTCGGACACGATTCGTACTTGGTTTTCAGGCCCTGTTCAGGTACCCATAACTTTTGACTCGTAGCTCTGTTTCTTATTCCGTAAATTTCATCGCGTAGCCTGTATGACCCCCTCGGTGCCCGTGCAACCCGCTTGGGGCATCGCGACCTGTGGTGATCGCGAACCGCAATCCAAAAAACAGGAAAAACTAAGTCCTGTTTCATCCCGGAATCGAGTACGTCCCGCCAAACGGGACAACTTGGTCACGTGCGGTCTTCACAGATACGTGCGGGTCGTTGATACGGACGTGCGGGCTTTCGCAGAAGCTGATTCGGATGTGCATGCACACCGAAATCAGTACGTATCCGCGGACGACGTCCCGTATCCGACTTTTCTGTATTTTGCTGTAACTTAGTATATACACGTCGGATCGAGACGAAACTTGCGCCATCGGACTCGTAAAAATATGCTGGTCCTGTGGGTCAAGTTTGGTCGATTCTGAGAACGTTAGAAAATTGCGTATCGTGGGCCCCACAGGCTCCATCCAACGGGCGATTTTGAGAACGGCTCATCGGAATCCAAATCTGGAAGTTCCGTTGGGTTCGTATCAACGTTCCTGACTTGTTGACACTAAGTTGGACTGATTTGGAAACCTTTGACCCTGACCCGGTTTTCGGTACAAAGCGGCCCACATCTGGACCCGCTTTGGCCCAGAAATATCGTTTTTGTCCTTGTGTCCAAATTGGACTTAAGGACAGGCGTTTCTAGCTATTTCTTATGTCCTGAGACTCTTGGTAATGTTCATTTCAGCTTTTGGAGGAGTATTGGCTGGACCCATTGATACAGGGACCGTTATTGGTATTCCAATCCCAGGCAAGTGTACCTTGCCATAAATTACAGTTTATTAGTTTATTTAGTTCTCTTGCTTTATTTTCTGTGACTATTGTACATGCTATAACCTAGGACCGTATGACATACTTAGTGTCCGATTACAGTCGGGTGCCAACTCCGTACGCGCAGTTGTGTATGTCATTTAGTGATGGACATTCGAGACCCTTTATATTCTTGTGCTTGTTTATCAAGTACACCATAACCTAGGACACTTGACACAATACATTGACAGAATCTTCCTGAGATATTCAAGGTGATTCTGTATAGGATACAGGATGGACATAGTTATTATACTCTTAGATTATGACTGTTGCATTAGCTCTGATCTCACGTGACATGGACATGAGACGTGTGGTTACATTGGGTGGGGAGAGACACACAGGCTACAGGCTGTTCTATATATATACTACTATTGTGAGGTTGTAGACTCTCGAGCAGAGCTAGACCACTACTAGATATTGCTGCTACCGGCTCCCCGACACAGAGCTTGTAGCAGTCTCAGCCTGAGTACTAGTGCTGCTCTCAGTTGCATTTTCACATAGATGGTTATGTAGTTACCTTGCTTATTTCATTTCACTGCATTTATTTGGTTTGTATTATTTGTACCTTGCTATGTCCCCTGAGGACCTGGATCCGAATGATGTCCCCAGGTTTAGCAGAAGAACATTATCCCGAGGTTTACGGGACAGGAGCTGAAGCTGTACCAGAAGCTGTTGCTGAAGGGGAACCTAACATAGAAGCAGAGGTGATGGCTGAAGACTTTTCATGAGCTTATGATGTTTGTACTCTTCAGATACATTATTTTGGACTCTTTTGTTCTGGTCTGATGAACCAGTATTTTAGACTCTTATCGGGTTGTTCCCCGACATACTCTGCTGAGACTGGACTTTGATGTACTTTCTTTATTTTGCTGATGTTCTTATTATTCTGTGTGTGGATGAGATTAGTATTTTGACTTATTGTTGTAGACCTATAATACATCTTAAGTATGCCCGATGGATCCATTAAATTGGGATGTCCATCGGTGTGTACTGCTGGCCATTGCCACGTGTCTAGTCCCTCGATATTTTGGGACTGGGGCGTGACAGATTCCACTCATATCGGAGCAACTGACGGAGCTCAGAACACAGGCAAGTGTACCTTGCCAACTTGCACTAGTTTCTGTTATATTATTTGCTTGAGTTATTTCTATATATATATATATATATATATATATATATATATATATATATATACTCTTGAGATGTACCTGTTCAACCTAGGACCGTGAGACGTTACTTAGCGTCCGAACAAGATTCGGGTGTCGACGTCGTACACGGAGTCATGTAACGTCACTTAGAGAGTTAATACCACGATCCTATATATTTTTACGTGCTTGCTTTATCAAGTACGCCATACCATAGGATACTTGACACTATTCATGTAACGGAATCTTTCTTGAGTTATTCATGGTGATTCTGTATAGGCTTACAGGATTCATGCATGAGACTTGCATATACATAGATATCATTATGACTCGTTGTACTAGCTAGAGGTCATGATCTTGCGTGTTATGGACATGAGACGTGTGATTACATTAGGTAGGGAGACACACACACAGGCTACAGGCTGATTATATACATATATACTTTATTATTGAGGTACTTTAGTCTCTTTTTCAGAGCTTGGCCCATTACGTGATATTCTTGCTGCTACGGGCTCCCCCACACAGAGCTTGTAGTGGTCTCAGCCTGAGTACTAGTGATGCTCTCATTTGTATTTTACTTAGCTGGGTACATAGCTTGCCCTGAGGATCTATTTTTATATACTGTATTTCATTTGGCTTGAGTTATTCTTGTACCTTGTTATGTCTCCTGAGGACGTGGATCTGGATTATGTCCCCAGGTACAATAGAGGATGAATACCCCGAGATATACGGGACATGAGCTGACGCTGGAGCAGTACTGACACCAGAGGACGAGGTTGTGCCAGAGGATTTCTCTTTAGTATTTTGTTACATACTCAGTTATTTATGCTTCCAATTATTTCATATCTTGACTCATGGACTTATGTATTGACTTATTCTCTTTTCTTATTTTATCGGGTTGTTCCCCGAGACACTACATATGTTGACTTAATATGGACTATTTTCTTTATATATTATCTTGATTAGTCTATCATATTGAGTTATGTTTCTTTCTATGGATGAGATTAGAATTATTCTGTGATAGACAGTGTAGACTGCATTTATATTTATTGCAGCATAAGTACACTCTAACGGGTCCATTAAATTGGATTTGCCCATTGGAGTTATGCTGCTGGCCATTGCCGCGTGGCTAGTCCCTCGGTATGTCGGGACTGGGACGTGACACTCACTCACTTAGTTAGTTGTATTTTCTAACTCCTGTATATGATGCCCATCTCTCTTGTACTATTTACGGTATTTCTATATTTTGTATATTTTCTCCTCATGCTCTATTTATCTTGTATATTCTCTCTATTTACTGTTACATAGTCTTTATCATTTTTTTGGAACTGTTGTTAGATGTGTGCTTCACTCAAATCCTTACTGGATATATTTTTCAGATGATTTAGATGACTAGTATCCTACACATTATGGACCTCGGGACGTAGTAGGTGTAGAGTTAAAGACAGTGGCTCAGGAGGAGCCGGTACCGGAAGATGATCAACTAGTTGCAGATGTTTAGACTATTGGAATGGTTATGTCTCAGTTTAGACTTTGTCATGTATTATATTTTAGACTATTGTGCTAGTCTATTAGACTTGGATATGAGATGTATTTGTGACTGTGATTCATTTCTTTCTTCTATTTCATATCGTGCTATATCTTCCTCTAGTTTATTGTGATTGAGTATTGAGTATTATTTTTGTCCTCCATTTGGAGTTGAGATATCTTGACATGTACATTTATATTATGTGAGATGTTTATATAGTATTGTTGACCTGGACAGTGTTCTACCGCCGATGCTGCGACGTAGGCTGGACGTACCCACGTACTCGTACCCTTACACCGGGTGCGGGTCGTGACAAATAGTTTGAGTGATCTTGCTTATCAACCTTAAGAAATCTTTAGTCTATAAAGAGTTGATTAACTTGGGTTAGTTGTAGGGGTCAGTTCCCAGCCAGCGGTGGTTCGAAGGCAGACAATTAAATATCGTGTCGCTTATGGCTATTTATACTTGGTTGACAGAAGGACCCTTTCAACTTGTGCACAAAATAGTCTCTATTTTAAAACTTTAGATTTAAAAAGATTTGCAGTGTCACTAAACTATTTCCTTTTTCTAGATTGATATAGCACGTTGTTGTATAAGAAATAATATTGTGCTATTTGCAGAATAAAAAAAATAATTATAATAATTATAAGCAAGAAAACTTGCTGACAAAAAAAAAGAATTATTTACACTAACTATCCGGACTTATTACACGGGATACCCCTATTTTTTAACTAATTACACTGACCACCCCTATGTTTTATGTTTATAATACGGAGTATTCCTACTTTAAGATAAAAATGAAAAGTTATAACACTAATTATCTCTATTTTTTTTTAAAAAAAATCTAAAGGGAGGGGTGGTTAGTATAATTAGTTTAAAAATAGGGGTATTTCGTATAATAAGTCCAAAATTTAGGAATAGTCAGTGTAAATAACCAAAAAAAAAAATTTACTTGATTCAAACACAGCTTAGATTCAAAGCAACTTGTAGACAGTGACTACTTTTAGCAGTATATGCAAATGAGAGTATAGGTACTTTATAAAACAAGTTGAATTTCTCCTTGATAGAATCTTTAACCAGTTTCAGTTAGGACTTACAGTAGCTATGTTGAATATGAAAGCTTTTTGTTTTTTGTTTTTTGTTTTTTTTTTTTTTTTTTTTTGAGAATTCCAAATAGGAAAGAATTTGCTCACAAGATATTTACTACAAATGTATTGTTATAACAGTGGCTATGTTGAATATGCTAATACCAACGTATTTAGCAGTGAGTTAACAAAAAAATTGTACTACAGAATATTTAGTCAGTGTTGTTAACTCTTAACAGTGAGATAACAGAATATGCTAACACAGATGTGTTTATATACTAGTGCAAATATGCTAACTGTCAACGCTAACTATGTTTGTATATAAAAGAATTATTTTTAACAATGGTTTCACGCGAAATATTTATAGAACGTTACTTACTCGGTATATTTTGTAGACAGAGACGAAAAAATTATGTAACAACTCTTAGATTGTTAAAAATAATACTTCTTTTTCTATAATTTGATTTGAAAACCTGTAAACAAAAATAAAATAAAATTAATGTTACCGATCTTTGGAGAAGTCGTATAAAATGTACTGTCCTAAGAGTTGATTCGAATTCTAAGAGTTGATCCGAAATTTATGTGCAGACTTTGCAGGTAATATGGACACATAGTTGCACCTGTTGCGCGTCGGACCAAAGCAAGCCGAACAGCAGCAGCAGCGGAATGCGAATGGGCCGAAGGGTCCCCACACAAGTTTTGAAAACAGCCTGAAGGAGAAGTATTAATATATGTTCTTTCGCTTGTGAGTTGCCCAACCGATGTGGGACTAAAAATCTTGGAGGAAATGGATTTTTGCTCACATGGAGGAGCAGCAGCAGACAACACACTTGTGCTCTTAATTGATTCATCATGGACATCATTTGGGACATTTTGTCTGCAGGTGATGAAATCTTGCACTATGCTCATGCTCTCCTCTTTCATGGCAATCAATTGCTGATATACTATGCCATTTCTTGAACTGACAGAAAAAGGTTTCCGAGACCATCATCCATCGTTTAAATGCCTGCAAAAGAAAGAAAAAGTTATCATCTAAAGGTGAATTAAACTTCGATTTCGTGGCAGACAAAATTTATTGTTCATATCAAATCAGAATAATCTTGTCTGCAAATTCCTCAACCAAACACGTAAAATTGTACCAAATACAGATTTTGCCGAATTCGATATTCCAGATCCACCAACCAAACACAGTGTCACATGAGTCTCAAATTAGTTGCTACCAGTTAACAATGTATTGTTAAGATACAAAATCAAAGTCAAATATGGTTAAAGTGTGAGACATTCTTTGTGACGGGATGAATTCAATTCCACGAAAAACAATATTTTTTTATGACTTTTTTACATGTCCATGCGAATTTTTGTGGGATTGGATGGGTAATGTGCGTTTCAAAAATCCTGCTCCCTCTCAAATTAGTTGACTCTAACAAAAATCTATCATAATCTGGCAATTTCATTCTTAATCCCTTCTCAAAGTTCCAAGTTCTGCTGACTTCCAAATTTGAGCCCCACAATTGGACTGACGTGGAATGCCAGAGCCGGACCTCCGTACTAACCTTTAATCCATTCTATATGCTGGACACTGAAATACATTCTATAAAAGCATCAATGGCCCATTTTCTAGGTTCTGAATTCAGAAAATATGAAATAATTTTGTAGAAAAGTAAAGCTCGATTAGAGTTCCATGATAGTCTCAATCCAACCATAGGAGCTATAACTTTGAGCCTTATAATTTCTACATTCAGAATATAAAAACTCGTTTTGTAGAATAGTAAGGTTCAATTTAGAACTCCAATTTCTAGATTCTAGATTTCACATTGTTTTTTTACTACATTAATTTTTTACAACACAATTTTTAGAACCAAAGATTATTTTATCATTTTATACTATTTTTTAGATTTACTTTTTTGTTATAAATTTGGGTCTCAAAATACATTTTTTAATGCTAATGATGCTCTAAGATGGGAGATATAAGACCAACGAAAGAAAATAGGAGGGGAAAAAAAGGAGGAGGAGGTGGAGGAGAAAGAAGAAGAAGAAGAAGAAAACTACTCACTAACAAAGCCATAAGGCTCCTCAATCTCGTAGGTTAACATAGTGGTCAAGCTATGCAGAGGACGATTAAATTTCGACAATTCTGACTATACATAGGACTACGATTACGTCAAAAAATTTGCAGTCATTTGTATAGCGAAAACTGTCAAAATTGTAAAATTAAGTTTCATTGGAATTGACAAAATTTTGGCATTCCTCCATCATCAACAAAAAGGGACTATATTTGTTTTGAAGTTTCGAAACTCTAATAGAGTTTTGAACTTCGAAAAAAAGTATTTTAGTGGCCAATCTACTACAAAACCATAATAAAACATGGATTGCATATGAAATCTATTAGTCTAAATAAAAATAGAAATATTAGTCTAAAAAAAAAAATTCTAAATTTGGGAATATATATATATATATATATATATATATATATATATATATATATATATATATATATATATATATATATATATATATAATGAACTGCTGCAAGGTTGAGGGTTTAGGGTTGGAAAAGTAAGAGAGTAAAAAGAGAAAGAAGAGTGTGAGACCCGTCTCACTGTTTTCGTATTCTCGTATTTATATTTGGTATATGTATGCTATTGCTGTATAATTGCTTCTTGTATATTTTCTGAAATTTTCTAGCTGCTTTTGTACAATTTTTTGTATTTATGAATAGTGTTAACCAACCCTTGATATATATACCCCCCTTTCTCTCTCTTCCTCGTTCTTTCACTTTTTCTCTTTTCCTTTTCTTTCCTCTTCCCTCTTCCCTCTCCTCTCCCCTTGGCCGAGCACCCGAGCCTCTGTCGTGAACCCTCTCCCCCTTGGTGGTAGTAGTAGTGGTGGTGGTAGTAGTGGGTTAGGCAAGTACATCTTGCCAATGAGGAAGAATATATTGCATTTATTTAGTTTTATTTCATTGTATTGCTCTATATTGTTCTCTATGAGTTTCTTCACATTTTTAATTCTTGGTATTTTTGAGTTTGAGGACTTGGTAGGAGTATATCTAAATTCTAAGTTTTGGGTGTTCTTGAGTTTTTTCATGGTTTTGATCTAGTAAAACTTGTTATTTCCAAAATCTAGCAGTTCTATGTTGATGAGCATATAATTTCAAGTGTTGTAGAACTTTACTTTGCTGGATTTGGACTTGAATGCGAATTTTCATGGAGAAAACAAGTTTTTTAGACTTATAGCTTTTTCCATGGTAGACTTGCTATTTTGGGACGATGGAGCCTCATGCGTCTAGCCTATATGAGGCCGATAGAGCCATGCGGCACGAACTCTTGGCCGCATATCCTTGCAGCATGCGCCTATCTTGTTGGACGCATGACTGAATCCACACTTGAGTTTTTGAAACAAAGTGCTTGAAAATGCTAAGTGGCAGAAACTCTTTGTGTTTGACTTGCTGAACGCATGAAGATCTCATGCGGCCAGACAAGCATAAGACAACGTGTGTATATGGTACGGATGTATGTGTCCCTTCTTGTAGGCGCATGTACCCGCACCGCCTTGGCACGACTTTTCATGACTTTTGTCTTTTTCTTCTGACACACTTTATGGCTAGTCACATAAGTCACTTCTCTAACACGGCTAGTCACATCGATCACTTCTCTGACTTGCATTTAATGAACCGTCACTCAGTATTTTAACCGAGGAGTGGACTTTGCATCTTTCATGCGGCCAGCTTCTTGCATGCGGCATATGTGCTGCATACGACCAGCTTCTTTCATGCGGCCTGTGTGCTGCATGAGGCTAGCTTGTTGCATGCGACCAGCTTATCTCATGCGCATATGATACTTGTAGTAGTTCGACTTTTCATGATATATTTTCTTATGGTATTTCCTTTGTCTTTCATATTCTTCTTAGTTACTTATGAATGCAAGTTTTCTCTAAATTGCTTATAACATGATTGTGACAACTTACCAGAACATAAAAATTTTCGAATATAGATTGTATTGACACTGTTAATATTGAACTCCCGACACCTGACATGTACTGATATTCCTGATAGTGGCTCGATGAAGCGCACTCCTGACATGCTAGAATTTCTGAACTGAATTGCTTGAACTGATAAGTTAACTTCCCGTGGTTGATTTGCTTGTTCTTGTCCTGAATGTGCTTGTTAAGCTACTGTCATGTCCTGCATCATGTCTAATACAAAATTTTGAGCACCACGATCAAGAATTCTTGATAACTTGTCCAGGATAATAACTAGAATAATGAATTAGAAGCATATATAGAGATTTTTTGGCTACATGCAATCCCGATATCCCAGCGACACCTGATGGATTTGAAACTTTTCGTAGTGAGGGGCACACTTCCAACACACCGTCGAGTGTTGCATTTACCTGTAAATTACTATACCTGATATAATCTATTATATGTATCCTTACGCTTTGATAACCCGGATAGTCTGCAGGGCATGTGGCTGTAAAGAATCTCAAACTGCATGTGTTAGTAACTAGGACTGTGATAACCCTAGTTAGCTATAATGATAGCAAGTTGTAAGGCATGATTGGCTGTGATTTTTTGATTTCCAGTTTAGTCTAGTCTTGTCATGATTTATTTAACAAACTGGTCCGAAAACTGTAACCTAAGTACTGATTCCAGATATTAATGATTAAATACTCTAGAACTGTTTAACTGTTAATTTTTTACCTGATGCACTTATTTAACTGTTCCTTGTGCCATTTCTTACTGATTTGTCTGCATGCTGGTTTTAGTTCCTAAGTTGGCTCCCTTGTGGTACCTTCTATTTTTGGGTCTGACCCCACTGGTTTTATATGGCCAGATTTTGGAGCAGGACCGTAGGATCTTTCGTACTTCTCACCTCAAGATGGTGAACATCAGGAGCACCCGAGGACATAAGTGGGTTTCTTATTTCTCACCCACCTGATCTTGTACTTATACTTTTGAGACATTTAGCCATATAGCACGTGTTTATATCGTGTTTTGGAACTTAACATTCTAGCCCACGAGCCTACATGTAAAGCATATTCTAGACTATATCTAGAGCTAATCATGTATTATTGTACTCATGCTAGTTTTTTATTTTGTAACTAGCTTCATGATCATCTGTGTATGTATAGTTTGGGATGCCTTACTATGATATATTTGGTGATCATACTTCTTGTAATTTGTTGCCTGCTTGAGATTGAGACAACTATGATTCTTGACCCAGAAATGACTGTTGGATTGTAGAGTAAACCCTCGCATGCTTAGACAACCGTGACCGCATCTCGGGATATAGAGTACTCTGGTATACGTAGCTGGCTTTGTCTGCTCCGTTCTCCAGTATTCTGGTTTTGGGGCGTGACAAAGAGAAAAAAAATGCTTGTTTGGGTTTAGAAGAGGAAGGAAGAAAATGGTAATGAGATGTGTTGTTCTCAAGAGGAAAATGAATATTGTCCATGAGAGTAAAATGAAATAAGGTGTGATGCCCTCTAACCATCATCGTCCTAGGAATAGAAATATGGTGCCAATAACAACACCCTCAAGAGACGTAGGTGGTGGACACTGAAGAGAATAATAGTTCAGATTCAGATCTTCCTGCGGAGAATACAGAGGGATGGAGACAACAATTATGTCTCACACGTACTGTACACAAGGATTACTTAAGATGGTTTAAGCGTGGTTGTAGCTAAGTCTTATTTTGTATCTTTAAAAAATTGAAAATGTTTAAGTTTTTAGTTGCCTTCTTAAAATTTTAAATTATTGTTATATTGGATTTTTAATTCTTCTTACATTTGAAAGATCTTGTTATCTTGGATTTTTGTTGGCTTATTACATTTGAAAGATATTTGATAACAACATCAATATAACAATAAAATAAATGGTTGTTTATTTAAAAAAGAATAAAAAGGGCACCGATGGAGTTGACGCCTCCCTCACCCCTCTCTTTTAGATTACGCCAACTTTAATGGCGCCATGCTTCCTATCCTAATATAGGATGCCAGTGGAGTTGACGCCCCACCCTCTCTCATATGGAGAATCTCTAGTGGCACATCATTCTTTCATGTGCAAATTCTTCAAATTAGTCCTTTGATGCAAATTAAGAAACAAAATTACATATTGGCACCCTAAAGGTCACATTGTTTGCAGAATCATGGTATTGAAAAATGAAAGTCATTCTTTGATTGTGATTGGATGCGAAAGAAAATAAGGAGGAAAGAAAAAATGATTCTGAAAGAAAAGGAAAAATGGGTTCCCTACCCATCTAAGGTTTTACTTTTCTAACTCCAAGGTTTCAGTTTTCTTTTCAATTTTATTATCTTACCCAAACACCGGAAAAAAAAATTTGGTGGAAATTATAATTTGAAAAAAGAAAAAAAGGAACAAAGAATTCATTAATATTACTAGTCACATTTACGTGTGTTACACTTATAAAAAATCTATGATATTATTAAAAGTTAAATAGAAAATTAAATTATATTAGAGTATTTTAAATATAATTTGAATATATTTTAATTATGATTTGTTATAATTTTATTTATTTATTTTGGATATGTATCTAATTAGATAATACCATGTAGCTAATTTATAATATAATTTATAATATAAATATATTTTATGATTTGTTATAAGTTCGGGTGGTTTTTAATTTTTATCTCAGATCCTCAACTACATGAGAAAAATATATATTTTCGTACGACTTGGACGGCTCATTTTTGAGCCGTTTTTAAGCCGCTATAATAGTAGAGATCATTATTAGGCTAAATTACAACTTGATACCCTCAACAATTCAAAATGTTCAACTTGATACCCTCAATTTTGATGGTGCTAACTTGATACCCTAAAAAAGAGGACCAAATTATCACTCCCTACTCTCTCCCCCCCCCTCTTCAGCGCCGGCGACCGGAGGGGGACACAGTAGTAGCAACGAGCAGCAGCAGCGGCGGTCGTGGGCGGCGCGGGTGCGGTAGCGAACATCAATAACAGCAGCGGGCGACGCGATGACGAGCAGTAGCGACGGGCGCGGTGGTAGACGGGCACAGTGACGAGGTGGTGACGCAGGCGGCGGGGGGTTCTCCGAGGCGGGGGGCGGTTGTGGGTATCAACAAAAAAATTGTTATATAGTTGATGGTATCAAATTAGCACATATTAAAGTCGACGATATTAAATTGAACATTTTGAATAGTTGAAGATATCAAATTATAATATAGTCTTATTATTTTTTATTTTTTTTCCCAAGAACCAAACCAGACCAAAATAGCAAGGACCTTGTGAATAGTGATTACACCCCCTTCTCCCCAACTTGTTCATTCACTTCCTATCTCACTCATTGTAGACCATCATCTCCCCCCATCCATCCCTTCCATCAGTTTGATTCCCCCCCAAAAAACCAAGCCACAGATCTACTCAGTACCAAATCCCAGCCATCCCCTCAAGCGCCACTGCCAGCGCCGGCGCCCCTCTCTAACAAACCCTAAATGTCCTCAGAGCCGTCGTCCCCCTCCATCCCGCCATGGCTGAAATCCCTCCCCCTAGCCCCGGAGTACCGCCCCTCCGACACCGACTTCGCCGACCCCATCGCCTTCATCTCCCGCATCGAGCGCGAGGCCTCCCTCTTCGGCATCTGCAAGATCATCCCGCCATCACCACCACCGACCTCCTCCTCCCTCTCCCTCTCCCTCTCCAACCTCTCCCTCTCCCTCGCCCCCTCCTTCACCACCCGCCACCAGGAGCTCGGCCTCCACCGCAAGAACCCCTCCCCCAAGCAGCAGGTCTGGCAGAGCGGCCTCTCCTACACCCTCGACTCCTTCCACTCCAAATCAAACCTCTTCTCCAAAACCCACCTCCACCCCCACCCCCACCCCCCGCCGCTCCTCCTCGAAACCCTCTTCTGGAACGCTGCCGCCTCCGACAAGCCCATCTGGATCGAGTACGCCAACGACGTCCCCGGCTCCGGCTTCTCCCCTCCCCGAAACCCCACTCGGAGAGGAGGAGGAAGCACGAGGAGGACGAGCAGGACGAGGAGGAGAGGGTTTCTTGATCCGGGAGCGGACACGCTGTCCGACACGAAGTGGAACCTCCAGGTGATCGCGCGGGCGCCCGGCTCGCTCACGCGGTTCATGCCGGACGACGTCCCTGGGGTGACCTCGCCGATGCTCTACGTCGCCATGCTCTTCAGCTGGTTCGCGTGGCACGTCGAGGACCACGAGCTGCACAGCCTCAACTTCCTCCACGTTGGCGCGCCCAAGACATGGTACGCCGTGCCCGGGGACCGCGCCGCGGAGTTCGAGGAGGTCGTCAGGGTCAAGGGCTACGGCGGCATCGTAGGCCGCCTAGGTAATTTTTGATTTTTTGCTTCTTGATTTTTCTTCTTGGTAATGCGTATATACATTTAAGTATAAACTAGTATATATGAATGCACATATTTTATATATTTGGAAAGAGTTAATGTCCAAATGGTGTCTGATGAATGTCGTGTTCGTCGTTCTGGTGGTTGGAACTTTTTTTGTTGTTGGGTAAATTGGTACCAAAGTTTTATATTTTGGTTTAAAGAATGCCTGAACTAAGTTCCGTTGGTGCTTTTGGATAAAAATCGTTAAAAATGGACATATAATTGTCACGTGTCTTATTTTTCATGATTATTTTTGTCAATTTTTTGTTGTTGGACCATCATTTTCATAAGAATATTGGTGTTCGAATTTTTTTTACATATACGAAATAACGGCTCTACAATCAATCATAGCCAACATAGTGTCTGGTTAGGACAAAAATAACTCTAAAAATAAGGCACATGACCATCACATGTACATTTTTAACGGTTTTTATCCAAAAGCACCAACATAACCTAGTTCATGCACTCTTTAAACCAAAATGCAAAGCTCAGATACCAAATTAACCAAAAAAATTCAATTACCAAAACGACGACCACGACATTCCTCAGACATTATTTGGACAATTAACTCATTTGGAAATAGCGAACAATAGTTCCTTAATTGTTTACTACTTAGGAAGATCAAACAACAACTCTATTTTTTTCCCAATATGTAATTACCTAACTACCCAAGCTAAATTTAATGAACAATTTTAATTAGCAAACATAGTTAAGGACATTTTTGTAATAAAAACTTTCATTGTGAAGCCTAACTTTTCTTATTATATAGTAGGATAGATATATAGTAGTATAGATAGTATAGATATTTATATATATTTGTCTTTGTGGCAGAGGCATTTGCGATGCTGGGGGAGAAGACGACGCTGCTGTCGCCGGAGGTGGTTGTGGCGTCGGGGATTCCTTGTTGCAGGTGAAGTGTTGTTGTGTGGGGGTGCACTTTTTTGTTTTGTTTATGTTTGCATGTGAAGGGTTGTGATTTAATTTGGGATTTGTGTTTCAGATTGGTACAAAATCCAGGGGAGTTTGTTGTGACGTTTCCGAGGGCTTACCACGTCGGGTTTAGCCATGGTAAATTGGTTTCTAGTTGTTGATACATACCATGTAAATATGAAGTATCATTGTTGTAGAACAATTAAAAACTCCAATTACTAATTTACTATAAAATTTAACTGGGATGTAATTGAATGTATTTTTGATTTTTTTTTCCTTCTAAAACCATACATAACAACAAACCAAATGGACCAAACCGTACCACACCGCATAGTCTCAATTCAAAACAACTTTTGACCAAAATGCATTAATAATCAGAGACTTGAGATAAACTCGCACAATATACCTAATATCTGGACATACCAACTCAAACGTTTTCGTAAGCTCTCCTTGTAATTCTAGTGTGCTATGGACCTTACCAGCAGCACTGCATATAACTTGAAAATGACTCTGCAGACTCTGCACAGTTGGTTAAGACAAAAGTGAAGCTTGTTCTTGTGGGCTGATTAGTGTTCATAAGAAACAGTCTTGAGATCTCTCTAGAGGATGTCGATTGGTGCGATGGTAAGACTTGACACTTGCATCTAGTGGATGCAGGTACGAGTCACAAAATTAGTCTCTTCATAGTTGGGAACAAGACTGGTTTCCTTCTTGGACCCTGCATAAGCAGGAGCGTCATGGCACTCACATGCCCTTTTTGGACTTTAGGATCTTGCTCGAAACAAAAAGGCAGTGCTACTTGGAAAATAGACGTAGGGTGTCAACTGTACAAGCAATGTGTAGTGTGTACACATGCTTGAAATAGGAAGCTTCCACGACACTGCTATATTTTGTCGATAACTATGCAAATGTGTATGTTTACATGTGGTGGAGAGTTAATATAAGTAATTGCCTGTAACTTGATAAAATTTACATCACATGATCTAGAATTGTCATCTTTCATGTAGATGCCAACATTGGAACTATATGGGATGATCACCGTCATGACATGCACTTGATGTGTTGTTGGAGTGTACCAAAATGCCCTGAAGTGATCGAGTTACTTAAATAACTGGAACACAGGGTGTCTTAGTAACACTGCAAATGAGAAATATCGAAGACCGGCGAAGAAGGCTTTATTTAGCTGACCCTTAATAGCTGGAACAGTCCATGATACTTATTCCTATGGTTAATCATCTATAAAAGTTCTTTGCATTTTAATATGTTCATCATTGCATCTCATCTTTATGGCTAATTTGTACTTAAATACCATGAACTTTCTAGTTTTTGCATGTTGCTACCATAAACCTTTGTTTTAAGCAACTAGCTACCATGAACTTTATAAGCGGTTGCAAGTTACCCTCCCATTAACATAACATAAATTTTAACATAATTGAGACTCTTTTGCCCCTAAGCAAATAAAAGATTACTTCTAATCCCTATCGCTCCAGAAAAACAAAATAAATAAAAAAGAAAAGGAAGAATAACCCTAACCTCAACCCCCTAATCCTTCCTCCCTTCCCTACAGCTGTCGCCTGACACCCTACCCCGGCCCCACGACTCTGCTGTCTCCCAACTCTCAGCCGTTGTTCCCGTCCATCCGCGAGTAGCCCGCTTGCACAACAGCTGCTATTGTCGACACAGTGATTTGGCTGGTGCTGTTACAACTGCGGGCTGCTCGCAATTGGGTGGGAGCAACAACGGACAACAGGGAGGGATGCGACATTGTGGGGCCGGGGCAGGGTGGCCGATGGAGGCTGTAGGGAAGGAAGGAATTTTTTTTTTTGGTGGGGGGGGGGTTAGGGTTAGGGTTAGGGTTCTTCTTCCTTCTCTTTTTTATTTCTTTTCTTTTTCTTTTTTTGGGATAAGTTATAAGTAATTTTAGGATTGGAGGGGGTTTCTAAACATCAAATATTTAGTGTATCAGCTATTTTAAAGTGAAATTGTAGAGGTTATAAGTTTTTTTAGGATTTGTTAAGAATTAATTTTAAATTAGGGCTAGAATTAGTATGACTAACATTTAAATTTTTGATTAATCAAATTTTGAAATGAGTAGTCAATTTTATTAGAATTATGCATTTTGGTCTTTTGGGCTCACTGTTAGCATTATTTTGGGGGAAAAATAGAGTTCATGGTATTTAAATGCAAATTAGCCTATATCTGTTTGTTTAACGTAGGGAATTAAGCAAAGATATAGCTTTCAGATGCATTGCATATTTTTTTAATTCAGGAAAGAATCTATACTGTACTTTCTTTTGCCTTAATGACTCCTATATTGACCTTCAAAATCTCAGGATTCAATTGTGGAGAAGCTGCTAACTTTGCAACTCCACAGTGGTTAAAGGTGGCCAAAGAAGCTGCTGTACGGAGAGCTGCAATGAATTATCTACCCATGCTTTCCCATCAACAACTGCTATACATTTTAACCATGTCCTTCATCTCTAGGTCAGTTTATTAAGTGATATTCTTGGAGACACTAATAACTGAGGATTTAACCAGTATTATTATTTTAATTTAATTGATTCAGATGTATCTAATCTGTTAGTTGTTCCATTAATTACGAATCTAATGCAAATATATTGCTAAAAGTGGAATTCATTTGCTATCAACTTGTAATGATTTGTCTATTTTACAATCATAGTTTAATGGTTCTTATTCATTTACATCGCTGTGAGTGTAATTACTGAAGTATCTGGTACAACCCTTAATAGATATAATACTCGTACCTCTATGTTCTTGAGAAGCAAGGGCATGAAAGGGTAATAGAATTTCTGGTTAGTTGATTACATGTCAGGACATAGCAATATCAGGATAGATATGGGAAAATTATGTGAAAATATAACTATTAGGGAGTTATTTCACAATTTCCCAAATGTTAGTGAGAATTATTTTTTGCATGTCTCGTTGCATCCAATTTCTTTCTTCAAAATTTGGTCTAAAGCCAAAGCCGGGTGTTTTTTTTATCACTGTTAGTAGTTAGTACTAGGATATTGAATATTAGAAAGGTTGAGCAACACATTCTACTTTCTAGCACAGATTGACATACAAACAAAGCCCCCCCCCCCCCCCCTCTTTTTCTTTTCCCACCCCAACTACACTTTTAACAACAGATTTCCACAATCCAGCCGGTGCCCTTAGCTGAAGAAAGGCTTTTTGATGTTTCCGGTTTAATGAATAAAATAATATCATGACTGAAGGGGGAGACAAATTAAGAGATGAGTAAAATATTCATACTGGTCATATTGTGGCCAAACAACATAGTTAATGAGTATGCCATGTTAATTCTGGTGTAAGTTTATGGTAGTGGTGAGTTTGTTTATGTTTTACTAGATTTTTAGAGATTTTGTATAATTTATCCTCATTTATATGAATATCACAGAAGTAAAACTGGGGGCCTGAGTTTAAACCATTGATGATCAATTACAGCATTACCATATGTTTGATATGCCATATCAGATTGCCTACTAGCATGAAGCCATGGAGTGGTAAATAACACAAAAAACTCTTGAGAAGATGGATCAAATGATATAGATCTAGTTTCGTGATTGGCCTGTAGTTATTACTGATAAGTGGATAAGATAGTCAATTGAGGAAAGGAGAGGAGAGGAGAGGAACTATAGATAAAGGAGAAAGGATAACAAAAAAGAAGAATACTGGATAATAAAATTGGAAAAGTTAAAAATTGGACTTCTGCACTGAAAATTACCAAGGTTTAAAAGCATGATATGCTTATCTGTAGTGAATCCTGTCTCTGAATATAGGTACCACCAATTACGGAAGTTCCAATGGTTTGGATTGGAATATTGGTCTATAGGAATAGGAGTACCTAAGTTCCATATTTAGAAACTAAATCAATATATTAATTGGGCTGTAACAGAATTTGGAAGAAACTTTCTAATATTAGTCTGATACCATTACTGTTGGTTGATGACGATTTTTGGCTCAAAGTATTGGCCAATAACAATTTTATCTTTCAATATCAGATTGGTTTGGCTCAAACCCGATAGGATATAACTGATACATATTCAGCTGAGTTTTAAGTGCTTGTTGTAACCATGGTTTAAAAATCGGCAGATACGTATCACCTGTACCTGACTAAATTTGAGCATTTCTGATCTGAAACTGCCAGTAATTATCAATATTGGCAGAATAATATATTGAACAGGTCATATATCGGCATCGGTTAATACTTAATACTAATAGACACCATATACAGCTAGTACAGACTGGTATTTGTGGTATCTGCTGATATATGCCCTATAGAAGTTGATTTATGGCTGATATGATGTGGTATTAAGCAATTTTTTGCAAATTTGGTGAAAAGTGGCTAAAATATGGTCTAAACATGCAAAGTAGAGTAATACATGACTGATACATGCAAATACGGACCAAAATTTAGCCAAATTGGTTTAGTTAAGATGAGGTTTTGTTCAAAACTTGCAAATATGAGCCGATAGTTGAGGAATTTCCTTACACTAGTGGATGTTCTCACACGTAGTAAACTGAGTATTCCTGCTCTACCTAAACAAATAGGAAAAATTGATTATGTTTGCTGGAATGATATAAATACTTGACCCTCAACCGTCACAACAACTCTGGAGTTATGGTGCAATGACAGGGTCTTTAACATGGTTTGAGAGTGTAGATGATAGTTATAGTCTTGCAGTCTTGTTTTAGTTGTTCTCCTATGGCCTAAGAGCCTCTTTAATTTTCCTACTTTTAGTCCCACATTGGAAAAACTCAGGGGTGTGCTACCTTGCCTATATATATGTAATCTGTCATTCTAAATAATCAAGTCATTCTATGTTGAGCCAACTTCTCAATGGAGAGCAACTTGAAATCTCTACCATGCACATTTTAAGCGAATTTATAAAAATATACCACTGCGTGTATCAATTCTTTCAGCCCAAAAATGTGCATTCGACCTGCAAGGACCAGCTGGAATAATGTACATATTTAACCCTCAACCCTCACCACAATTCTGGATGGTGCAAAGACGGGGTCTTTAACAGTGTTTATTCACAAGTACTTCAAAGATTCCATTGCACAGTCAAGGGTACTTTCAGGACACTTCCACATGTTGTACCTGAGCGATGCTACACTCTCACAAGTTTTAAATTTTTTTGGTTAATGCTTTTATTCCTTATGCTTTAAATAGTTTTTTTTCCTTGCTTTTGGTGTCCAAGCATTCATGGAGTGGGCACTTAATCCTCACTTTTATTCCAGTTTGAATCTGGTGGAATTATTTTAATGTCAGAGTTCCGAGAGCACTATTATCTGGTGTAAGGAGTTCACGGCTGAAAGATCGTAAGAGAGAAGAAAGAGAAATTCTGGTCAAGAAAGCATTTCTGAATGATATGATGGCTGAGAACAGTCTATTATGTGTTCTTCTTTCAAAAGAATCTACTTCCAATGCAGTCTTATGGGAGCCTGACCTGCTGCTTTCCCCACCTACTGTTTCCCAGTCATGTTCTTCCTTGTCTCTTGAAGCACAGATGTCAGGGAATAATGTTGATGACCATGGAAGGGAGAACAAGGATGATTGTGCCATGGAAAATTTGTCAGTCGGTGCAAGGGATGTACCATGTCAAATTGCTGCATCTATTGATGAGCAGAAGAATGCTTGCTATTCGTATTCCCCAACTTTTGACGAGGAACTTGTGGAAGACCTAGATGCTGATGAGGATGATTTGCCAGTTGGTTTGAAAATTGACTCAGGAACATTACCATGTGTTGCTTGTGGAATCCTTGGATATCCATTTATGGCTGTTGTACAACCTTCTGAGTTAGCACACAAGGAGCTTTTTCATGTTAATTGTGAACAATCTCATCAAAATTTGGGGAATTCAAGCTGCTCGAGTCTACCTTCATTCCTGCCAAGCAGTGGTTGTAAGCTCAAATCAGGTACCTATTCTGAAACTGAACCTTACTGTGTTGTAAGAAATGCGAGCATGTATTCTTTGAAGCTAATGATATTATTCACTTACTGGTAGAAATGTTTAATTGATGTTTTTCCCCTCAAAACCATCTCTCTCACTAACATTAGAAGACTTTATGTTGTGCAGAAGTCCCTTGTTTTCTTAGGCAACTATAAACTAAGTTAGACTATTTATTATCAATACAATTCAAGATATGATCAAATAATTTCGAGATTGACTATGGTTACATTATTTTTCTTTTCTTTCCTTTTGTTTTGAATAAAGAGCCCTGGTCCACTATTTCCTTAGATGCAGTCCAAATTACTAGAGATAATGACAAAGATTACCAAGAAATTAAAACATAAGAATGTATCTCAGAACATTTTCATGATAGGGAATCCTTAAACCAACATCCAATTTCTTTGTGCTGTCACTTTAGATTGGACACTCTACCGATGTTCAAAGAGGGAAACAAACATGATGCTCATACTTCAAAAGATGAAAGACAAGATAAGATGCTAGATGGTGCTCAAGGAAGTGTGGTGACGTGTTTTGGCCGAAATTGGATATATCCTCATGACTTTCTTATGTGATCATCAATAGAACTATATAGCAAGCCTGACATGGATAGCTTCTTGTTGCTAAGTTGACTGCACAAGTGCAATATAGAAGCATTGTCTTTATCCAGTATATGAATGAGCTTTGTAGTTTCAAACACACTTAACTATTTGTGCAGGTATATATTATTCAAAAGGAATATTTCTTTGGACTACCGACCTTAAGCAGAACATCAACACGTTCATGGGCATGCTTTCTTTATAAAATTATTGGATCTGTATCTATCTGTTCACAGGGTTCTGTTTGCACAATGCTTGTTGAATAAAACTATACTTCTGGGCACAATCTACTCAAGCAAACTTTGTTAACTAAACTGATGTTTTATATGAATTCTTATTTGTTATCCTAGAAGCTAATATAACTTTGCATTTACATCATTGGATACAGAGAAAAATGGCAGCAAGTTGGGAGAGCAAGCTAATCCAGATTCAAGCCGAGAGTTATCTCCTGAATGTGTTGGTCATGTTCGTGTATCTGAAGGCAGTGGTCCAAGGGATGGTACTGAACTACCCAACAATGACGTTCGATTGCCCAATCTGTTAGATGGAAAAACCTCTAAAAGTGAGAATGGATTTTGTAGACCACGGATCTTCTGCTTGCAGCATGCTCTTGAGATTGAGGAGTGGTTGCAATGCAAGGGTGGTGCAAATGTTCTCATTATATGCCATTCAGGTGAAACTTCATGACTGATTTTATATTTTTCTCCTCTATCTATTTACATACATTGTTTGAGTTTGAACTGGTAAACTGAAACAAGTATAAATTGCTTGTTGCTAAAATGATACTAAATATCTTCTTTCTTCAGTTTGTAAATCTGAAGCAAAACATGTAAACTTGCCATCTTCAACGTACCTTGTTAGACTATTCATGATATCATTAATTCATGGATATAGTCGCTTTTCGTTTATTCTTAACAGCCATTCTGCTGGCTATAACACCAAAGGTGTATTTCGTTGACTGCTAGCAGAGTTGCCTTGCAGCTTTAGTTACAGCCAAGAATTCTTTCTGTCGTTTGGCTAGCTGCAGTTGCAGCATAACTTGCAGTTGGAACTGCGGTCCTTGCAGCATAGGCTGTAAGTTAAAAGTGTAGTCAGAAAGGCTGCAGTTTCACCTGGAGGAGATATTGGTAATAGTGCCAAAGATTTTAGCCCAATGGAATGCTGCCACATCAGTGCAGGTTATATTTTAATTTGTCTTGGAGGCCGTAGGGTTGAAACAATGAAGAAAATGAAAGAGAGAAAGAGCAAAGGAGACGGAGAGATTAGATGGATGAGTTAGTTTGGTTAGTTTTAACAGTTCAGCTTTAGGGATTTGTACTCCATCCATACAAAATGATGGGAGGATCTTGGAGAAGTTTTGTTGTGGTAGCTTAGGGCTCAACAATGAAGCTTAGGGCGATAAATAGGGAAGAGAGAAGAGGGAGGTGATCAATGTAAGTGTGTTTGACCGCTTAATGGTGATGGATTAATGGTTTGGTTCAGTTCTAGTCAACTTTGATACTTTTTGATATGATTGAGATTCACTGGTTTAGTTGTCCTAAGATGAAGGTGAAACTTTTTGATATGATTGAGATTCACTGGTTTAGTTGTTCTAAGATTAAGGTGAATTATTTTTTTCTTCCTCCCTTTCACCAACCTTAATTGCTCCATTCTTCTTTGATTGCTATTTCCCACCACCTCCCACCTTGTTTTTTTGGAATTGATTTCCATGGCATGTTCATCATCATCATGCTACCTTTTCCAAGATTTCTTTCATCAGCTTCAACACTAGTTACATTTTCATGGGTTAGGCTGTGAGTCTAGTTATGCTCCAACAGGAAGCTGGTTAGGAGAGAAACCTATGCAAACACAAATAAATAATTGCCATCCAAATAGTATTGGTGGATGGAAATAGACTTTCAGAATGAGAAAAGGTTTCCTATTTTTTAGATACTTTTTGTAGCTTGCTAGTTAGGCTTCTCAGAGGACAAGTTTGATTTTTGTTAAACCCCTAAAAAGAGAACCTTCTTTCTTTACTTAAGAGCTGACTGGTCACTCCTTTCCACCATTCTGACTTTCCACCATTTCTCTTGAGCTGGGTGAGCTGCTGCTGCTGCATCACTCCGATATATAGTATAGTAAAACAATATTTATTGTCATTGTTGCCGAACTTTTTTGTAGTTGTTATCGTAGTCCATGATTCTAATCAGTCTTGTAACTAGAACTATGTGCTTAAATGGTCCTACAGCCGTGTCTAGTACTATATTAACTAAACTCTATACTAAAATCCCCTTATATTAGGCTTCTTGTTTTCACTTTTTAGAAGAATGTCGGGTTTCTAGTTGTTTTGTCTTCGATTTGATTGCCTGCTTTTCTCTTCTAGGACAAATTCTTTCAAGAAAGTGATTAAGAAAAACCTATCCGTTTGGACTATAAGAGTGAGATATACCTGTCTTTTATCTTCCCTTAACATTGCCATGATATTAAAATGAAAAGGTAAATAATAATCATGATAGTCAAGTGAATATTAACAAACAAAATGTATGTGGTGTGGATGAAAATGTCAAGAAAAAGTTGAAGATAGTGCTTCGCTTTTGAAATCCAAATTAAGTTTAAACTGAAGAAAGCAGGTCTTACTAAAAATTTGTTACAACCTAATAGATTTGGCACAATTTTTTTACAGTAGCCTGAAAGCACAAGCTGTGCTATCATATTTTGCCACTTTGACCATCTCATTGGTCCCAAATATAAATTTTACTTGATGCCTTGATGATTATAGACATGTGGCAAAGTTAACTGAGTGATGAAAGTTTGTGCCAAAGATCTCCTAGAGTTGTATTGCATGAAGGCTTGTGAAGTGTATTTTGTTGCTTAGTGAACTTTCTCGGTATACTTTGTTTCAAGTTTCAACTTGCTAAGTGTATTTTGTTGCTTTAAAATTTTGCTTGCATGATATGACCTTGATGTTGTGTTTATGTTTTCCTTTTGTCGTTTCATTGGTTCAAGATTACATCAAAATAAAAGCCTATACCACATCAGTTGCTGAAGAAGTTGGCATGCAATTCAACTTTAAAGATATTCCACTTGAGAATGCATCACCGTCTGACCTGGATCTAATTAATATCTCAATCAGTGATGAAGGACATGATGAAGATTGGACCTCAAAGCTTGGTATGAATCTAAGATACAGTGTGAAACCAAGAAATCAATTAGTGTCGAAACAAGAAAAGCTTTCGGTTATCTTATGCAGAATGTTCCCTGACAACTTTCCTCCTGCTTTTTCAACACTTAAGTGGCAATCGAAAAGATCTCGCACTCCTTATAAAGTAGTTGGTGTAAGCCACTCAAAATCTTACATTGATGTTAATATAGAGAAGAGCGAGTCAGTAGTTAGAAATACAAACACAGATTCTACAGTAAAATTGCAAGTTTATCAGAGCCGTAAGAGGAAAGCAAATGCAATGGCTATTAAGTATTTTGGACACCTCGGAGAAGGCATCCCTGATAGTATTGACTGTAGAAATGACTCTGATTGCAGGGAAAATCATCTGAACAAGCAAGGAGATGACAAAAATTCTGATGAATTATTTAGTGTTCCCATTTCTGCTGCAGAAGATCTTCAGATGTACCAAGATAGTTGTGAGCCTTTGGGAGTTAGTAACTTGGACAAGATTGTTGATCCTTGTAGATCTGAAACTTGTAGTCCGAACGTCAATGTTCCTGTACTAGAGATATCAGAAATGCATCAAGAAAATCTATCTGCCGAAGAATATGGAACATGGAGCAATGTTACTACTTCACGTAAATCACAATGTCAGGCTAACATTGTCGAACCAGAATCTAAAAATATTGAAGTCCAGCATGAAACAGGAGTTGTAGTTGAAATTAATTCAGGGTATGAGTTTGAGAATACTTCATGTAGTGAGTCTGAGATTATTCAGCATACGTCAGTGTCAGAGGAGCGTAATTTGGAGGGAAGGCTGTGTAACTCGTTGTTGCCTGTGAATCAGCCATGTGATTACTCTGAGGTCCAACCAGAAGTTTTGGCTGCAGGGAAACCAGATTCGTCAGTTGTTGATCATTCTTCAAAGGTTGAAGAGAGGTTTTCTGTAGAGGAATTTGGCACAAAGTCCAAGTTCGATACTGCTACTTCTGAGAAGTCAGAATCTCAAGGTAATCTTTCAAAACCAGAAGCTAAGGTTCCAGAAGTGCAGCTAGGAGCAAGAGCTACAGATGCAAATAGTTCACAGCATGAGGGTCACAACTCTTCAGATTCAAGTTGTGTGATCAAAAAAATCAAAAACATCCCAATATCACAGGAACCTGATTTAGATGGCATCCTCGGCAACCCTTTGTTGTCAGTTGATCAGCTTTCAGCTCCAGTATTATCATATGATAATTTGGAGATACAATTAGAAGTTGTGAATGCAGAGACACATAATAAGGGAGTCAATGTCGAGCAATCTTCAAGACTTGAAGGACAGACCGTCAGTAACTGGTCCACAGTAGGTAAATGTGAATTGCAAAAGGTAGAGCCTCCAGCACCTGAGGAGAACGGTGGGGATGGAAACTCTCAATTAAATAGTAGGTCCAGAACTACTAGTTCTCAACTGCAGCTGGAAAATCTGCCCACAGATGAAAGAACTGACGTCACTTGTTGTATCCCTGTGGTAGATAATAGCTCAATGAACTCAGCACATATCGTTCCCATTTCTGTGTTGGACAAAGCTGAAATGAAAACAGCTGACGGCTTAAAAAGGTGTCATAGAAATATGAATTCTATGGACATTATAACATATGTGAGACGAAGATACAATAGGAAACTAGTAGAAGAACAGGCTGCAGTAGCCCGTCACAGCTGCAGTAGCTTTATCCGTGGCCCCTGTGAGGGCTTGAGACCAAGGTCTGGGCGGATAGCAGCACCTGAGTCTGCTGACAGAAAAACTATGGAGAAGAAGGCTACACCAGCGGTAACAAAGAGAATGGGGAAAGTCAAAGATAAGAAATCCTTTGCATGTGATATGGAAGGGTGTAGAATGGGATTCAGGACAAGGGAGGAGCTTCAGCTCCACTTGGAGAGCCTTTGCACACACAAAGGGTGTAGGAAGCAGTTCAAGTCCCACAAGCACTTAATACAGCATCAACGAGTTCACCTTGACGAGAGACCCCTCAAGTGCCCATGGAAGATGTGTGGGAAGTCATTCAAGTGGGCATGGGCTAGGACGGAGCACATCAGACTCCACACAGGAGAACGGCCCTACAAGTGCACGGTAGCTGGATGTGGGGAGACCTTCAGGTTTGTTTCTGACTTCAGCCGTCACAGAAGAAAGACTGGGCATAGTGTAAACTCAACTGTTCAATGACGTATTTTATTTATTTTGCGGCAAGGCTTTGGTGTTAGATGTTAAAGGTTTTATGGTAGGTGGAAGGGACAGGACTGTTGATTCTAACTTGGGTAGTTCTTAGTGTTTCCTGTAGAGCTAAAGATGATGGCAAAAATGTGCAATAGCTCCGGGGTCACTGATTCTGATGTAGATTTTTAAAGCTGATCCTTGTAGATGCCTGGAGTCTTCAATTATTTTGTTAACTAGAAACTTGGTGGAAATTAGATTAAGCTGTGACCTGTAACTGTAACATTCATACAAATTCAGTTATTTCGTATATGTTATTTTATTTCCTTCTACTGGTGGTATTGCTGAAATGTTTTTGGGCCAGTAGGGGATATAGTATAGTTTCTGCCTAACCCATGAATTGCTTTATTACCAAGAAGGCAAAAATGATTGTGGATGTTGAATCCCATAACCTCTGTATAATTACTTTCGAATAAATGGTCAGCATATGTATATATTTTTAGTTCTTTAATAAAACTCTGCTCTTTTTATAGTTTTGTTATGCCCATTTTTATACAACTTAGAAATTTTTGCAGTGTATTGTTGGCTTCAATAACTTTGATTTTGTGTATTGTAAAAGTTTAATTCTCTTTGTAATAGTCTTCACCCTTGGTATATACATGTTCCTTTTGTTTCCTGCTGAACTGCTAGCCAGCATCGACAAGTTCTTGATTCTAGAGATTGTTGAATATTTCAAATAATTTCTGTTCTCTCTGTCTGATTATGAAAGCCACATCAGAAAGGCGTGAGGCAGGCCCCAGAGAGGGAGAAAGTATCCATGGATATGGAAACTTTGAGGAGGCAACGAACTCCAAAAATAAGAAGGAGGCCTAGGTCACAAATCCTATATGACAAGCATCATCGAGTGTATTATTGTTTGAAATTTCACAAGGGACTTTGCGTATGCTGTATTGTACGTCTTGTGGGCCAACTTGTCCCTCATAACTCCCACCATTAATATTGGAAGGAATAATATGCCTCCGTGACTTGATCCATTGATCTTCTGTCCACTCAATCGGGATTTTATACATCTCTTCGGTAACCACAAGGGTCACTCGAGTTCGGTTGTATTATTGTTAAATGTCACAAATGATTACATTGTAGTTACATGTCACACATGATGCAAGAAATTACAGGAAATCTCTTCGTTTCTCTTTTTCCAGATTATCTTCCGAGCATAAACATTTTTTTTAGACTTCCCTTCTATCTGTTTTTAAAATAAATTATTAGTTTATTGATGTAAAAAAAAGTACCTTCACTTAAATATTCCACAATTGTCTAATGAGTAATACTATTTATTCCTCCAAAGTGTCTTTTCAAATCATTCCTTCTTGTGTAACAGCTGACGTGGCGGTTAATGTGACAATTGTTTAATCTCTCCAAACCATTCCTCCTTATATCCGGTCCATTAACCATGTTGGCTGCAACATGTGCTTGAAGTTCCTCGTCAGCTTCCTGTGCGACCTCTCCACCTTGACATATTTTGCCTTCACGGGGACATTGACGTCCTTCGGGATGTACATATTCCACAGGAAGAGAATAATGCGTATGGATATATTTAATTATTATATAATAATGCAGAGAAAGAGAGGGCTATGAAGAGTTAGTAAATGACTTTTTTATCCATAAATAATAATATTTTTAAGAAACAATGTGTTAGACCAAAAAAAAGCTAGTAATATACTTGATATTTGTGGTTATATATTAGTATATTATCTATAGATGATGAATGTAGATATGTTTGAAGAATTATTCCATATATTCCCTAATTGTTAGACTAATGGGGAGAAAACTTTGATACAGATGTTGTATCATTTATTTTTGATACAGCCATTGTATGACAAGTGGACTCTCCCCTCATCTTCATAATCCGTGCAATTATTTGTATATGTAAAATTTGAAAAGGGCCCACTTGTGTCATGTATCAAAAAAAATGATACAACCATCTGTATCAAAGATTTTCTCGACTACTGGTGGGCTTCAAAAGTTTGGTTCTGTTTCCAAAACGACATTGGTCTTGTGTCCTGGATCAAAACGACAAATAAAATTTGTTCAGTTCTAGATGCTAGTAGTTTTGGCTTGGATAGACGGAAAAAAAAAACAAATATAATTACAGAAGAAATGTGAAAAAAAAAAAATTTGAATAAGCAACACCAAATATCCACACAAACAAATAAAATTTGCTCTGTCGATATACAAAATAATTATCCACACAAACAACCCTCTAAATTCTATGCCAATTATAGAGTTTCAGTACGGTGTCAGGGATTATCTTCCAAGACCGGATGAACAAGTTGTGCAACTCTCACACGGATATGTACCATGGTGAATATCGTCAGGTTTGAATCAAGCTTAGCAGTGTCGATATTGGACCATTTATATGAGTATCAGTATCAGCAATATCGACTGTATCAGCTGTTTCATATCGGAGTATCAAATTTTTTGGCATCGAAAAACAATTATTTATTAATAATTATTAAAATTTTACAAAAAAAATATTTCATACATTTAGGTGTAATTTTAAGTAATTTTTGTGTCGTCTGTTTGGTACTTTTGAAATTGAATAAAAAAATAGTTAACCTTTGTCGATGTGTTTAACTGCGACAGAATTTTTTTCTTGCTAATTAGTATTTTTTTTTCAATTTTCTTTGTCGAATTGACTGAAAAAAGATCATTCAATGTCGGCATATGCCAGTATCGACATCGGATCGGGATATGTCCAACCGTATCGATATCGGCCATTTCAGATCGCTATCAGTAGATACTGTAAACTATGCTTTGAATCATGTATGCAGAGATGATGAGATATTTGATCGCAATCGAAATTTTGATTTGTGGCAGAAAACAGTAAACACAGTTGTACCTTACAAAACCATGACATAGACTTCTCAGATCTTATACATATAAACATACTCTGTAACTTGTAACTTTGTCAACATAGTTCTTGTAACTTTGTAACACAGTCTGTAACTTTGTTACTTGTAAACATAGTTGTACCTTTAACCATGACATAGACTTCTCAGATCTTATTCATATAAACAGTCTGTAACTAGGTAAACATAGTTCTTGTAACTTTGTAAACATAGTCTGTAACTTTGTTACTTGTAAACATAGTTGTACCTTACAAAACCATGACATAGTGTAGAATATTTTGGAATAATTGTTATATTTTTTTATTGATAATATTTTGGCTATTTTTAGCCTTATAATCCTTCATCTTACATTAATACCCTATTAAAAATTCATGTAGAATATTCTAATATCCCAACAAATATACAAAAAATATTCTAATATACCAACAAATATACCAAGAACATTCTAATATACCAACACTCCTCCTCAAGATGGACGAAAGATATTCACTAAACCCATCTCGTCACATCCTCTAATCATATCTGCAGAGCTAAATTGTGAGCACCCTGATTTTTTCATAGGATTAGTTCGGTAATTAATAATAAATTATTTTATTTTAATATTTATTCGATAATCTAATTGAACTTTGGAAACCAACCACCATGGTTTTAAGATCTTGAGTGCAACACTAGCTTTTTCCTTCCAACCTACCTAGCATACTCGACTTAGACGAGTCAAATTAGGCGAAGATTCTTTGATGGGCTTGAGCTTGGAGTTACAGAGATTGATTGGCGCAATTGCACCTACTTCTTATACGGACGTCCTTGCCGCAGTTCGACGCATGGAGCACATCCACAGGAGGGAGTCCAGCCAGAAGAGACCGTATGCATTAGTACCAGCTCGAGCACCACACGGGGAGCTTGCAAAACGACCCCAGATGAATCCACCCCAGAGAGCAGCATCACGAGCCCCATCCCTTCCTATTTGTCACTACTGTGGCAAGGTAGGCCATATTGAGAGAAAGTGCAGACGCAAATTAGGACTATGTTTAGCTTGCGGATCCAGTCAGCATTTGACCAGGGATTGTCCTGAGCACCGAGGAGGAACACCAATGGTTCACCGACTAGCTTTACCAGCACCGGAGCCAGTCTAGCAGCCACATCGACCAGCTTATCCAACACTAGGAGCATCACAGGAGAAAGATGGAGGATTCAGACCACCAACACCGGGAGGATATCAGCCGAGGCCACCCTTGGCACCACATGCAGCACTCTTCCAGCAGGCCCAGCAACAGCAGATGGCACCACCACAGGGACGTGGACAGACTTTTGCGATGACAGTGGAGGAGGCACGAACTCGAGAAATTGCGAATATGGGTAAGATTTAGTTTTATCATAGCCAGCTATAGTAACGAATATTCCTAGTAGTACTTTAGCATGTGCCTGTTAGTTCCATTTTCTAGCATATACCTAGTGTTATGTTAACATAAACTTGTTAGTCTAGATTAATAATATGTAAGTGGTACCCAAGTTTTCATAAGTTGTAGTTGATCCTTGCTCTAATCAGACTCCTTTACTCTTGAGTTACTTATCTCTCATTGCCTAAGGAAAAAGTTTTCATTGCTTCCCTATGTGTTCTGCTTGAACAAAACCCTCACCCTTCCTCTCAATTTTTTTCCTTGTTCATGGTCATTTATCCTTTGTGTCGTGCTTCAACAAATGCCATGCGACCATGTCATCTCTTCTGGAGCAAACCTTTCATGACCGGTCATGTTTCGTTTTTCTCAATTGCGAGGACGCAATTCTTTTAAGGTGGGTAGATTGTGAGCATCCTAATTTTTTTATAGGGTTAGTTTGGCAATTAATAATTTTATTTTAATATTTATTCGATAATCTAATTGAACTTTGGAAACCAACCACCATGGTTTTAAGATCTTGAGTGCAACACTAGCCTTTTTCTTCCAACCAACCTAGCATGCTCGGCTTAGACGAGTCAAATTAGGCTCCTGCCATGACTGTCCCTGACAAATTCGCAATTTTATGCCTTATTTTGGTCGCACAACTTTCGCGATACAATTAAAAGAAAACGATGATTAATTAACCATTTTGTCGTGGCATACGATTTTAACACGCCACACCAACCCATTGATCCCAACTAAATCCATGATATGAGCCTAATTGGTCCTATTACGCACATGACCCTCGAGTTGCGTTATTCGAACCCCCTGCATGCTCCAAATATAATATTAAGTAAAAAATAGAATTTATGAATTTATTTAATTATTTTAATATTCATTAATATTTAGTAAATACCTTTTTAATTAATATAAATTTGGTTATAATTATTTATTGGAGAAAATATATTTTTTCTAGAATTTTTCCAAGTGCCTAACTATTTTTGAAAATTTTCTATATTTAATTATTGAATAAATAAAACAAAAGAAAAGAAAAAGAAATAGAAATTAAACACAAACCTAAACTCTAAACTACCCAACCCGCGTACAGGAACCACCCCCTCATATATATATCTCCTATATATATATGTATACATTACAACCTAAAACTCTAACCCACGCCTACACCACCTCCACCATCACCCAGGCCTACACCACCTCCACCACCCGCCGGAGCCGCCGACCGCCGCAGCCCCGACGACCGCCGCCGCAGCGCCGGAGCGTTGTCGCAACAACCGCGTGACCGACAGCAGCAGCAGCAGCGCACAGCCTTGCGCCCCCTTCTCGCGAAGCTTCCGTCCTCCTCGCTCGTCCGTTTCGTACCCCGTCTTCGCTGG
The DNA here is from genome assembly GCA_036927795.1 of Iris macrosiphon. Taxonomy (NCBI): domain Eukaryota; kingdom Viridiplantae; phylum Streptophyta; class Magnoliopsida; order Asparagales; family Iridaceae; genus Iris; species Iris macrosiphon. Next base: position 11,636,146 of record JAYESA010000007.1, read on the forward strand.
TATGTTCACAACCTAACCCTCTAGGATTTTCTTCAAGTTGAACGAATTTAGGCACCCGGGTTTAATCGAGAAATCGACCGAAAGTTGGCCGAAAACTGTTCAACAACAGTTCAAAAATTCAGTCCAAGTACCCCTGTTCATGTCCAATTTTCTACCAACTCGTTAATTATTTTTAAAATATAATTGAAGGAACTTCTTCACAATATAACCAAAATTTTTACCGTTCTTTTAGTTTTTATTAGTTTGCTATAATGATTAAATTATTCTGCTTCCAAAACGACCAAAAACTTATTTTTAAAACATCCAAAATCTCGCGATACGGGGTGCATCCCGCCAAACGAGGCAAATTCGTCATGTGCGAGTTACATCGAAAGGCGCATAATATAAACGCGGACGTATGGACTTTCACGGAACTTGATTTGGATGTGCGTGCACACCGAAATCAACACGTATCCATCGAAAAGTACCGTATCGGCCTGTTCCGACACTCGCCATAACTTCGTGTACTCGTCAATTCGTAACGAAACTTATGCCATTGGATTCGCAGTGTTACGCTGGTCCTGTGACCCAAGTTTGGTTCGAATCGGAGAACGTTGACAAAATACCGTTTCGTGGGCCCTACGGTTCCACATGACTGGAATTTCGTGATTGGCTCATCGGAATCCATTTTTAGATGTTCCGTTGGTTTCGTATCGTCGTTCTGGACTCGTAGACACTAAGTTTGACGAATTTGGAGAACTTTATCTCTAACATATTTTTTGGTGCGAAGTAGGCCACTATGGACCTCGCTTTGACCCAAAACTGTCAATGTTGTCCCTGTGTCCAAATTGGACTTATGGGTAGTCAATCCTAGCTATTTCAACTATTCTAAAAATAATGGTGATATTTTTTTCAGCATCCGGACGTGTACGTACAGATTCCACTTTCTTAGGAGCAGTTGACGGAGTTCAGAACCCAGGCAAGTGTACATTGCCAAACTTGCAAAGATCCTGTTATATTATTTGTTTGTGTTTTTTTGTTTATATATTTATTTTGTGTTGTACCTGTTTAATCTAGGATCGTGAGACGTTGCTTAGCGTCCGAACGAGATTCAGGTGTCGACGTCGTACACAGAGTCGTGCAACGTCACCTAGAGAGTTGATTCCACGATCCTATTTTTACGTGCTTGTTTTACCAAGTACCCCATACCGTAGGAAACTTGACACTATTTCATGTGAAAGAATCTTTCTTGAGTTATTCATGGTGATTCTGTATAGGCTTACAAGATTCGTGATATGAGACTTGCATATTACATGGATATTATTATGACTCGTTGTACTAGCTAGATGTCATGATCTTGCGTGTTATGGACATGAGACATCGTGGACATGAGACATGAGGTTACATTGGCTGGGGAGAGACACACATGCTACATGCTGATTATTTATATATATACTACTGGAGGTGCCTTAGACTGTCTCAGATCTTTGGCACATATACTGGAGTCGTGATATTACTTGCTGCTATGGGCTCCCCGACACAGAGCCTGTAGTGGTCTCAGCCTGAGTACTAGTGATGCTCTCATTTGTATTTCACTTAGCTAGTTACATAGCTTTCCCTGAGGATCTGTCTATATTTACTTGTTGCATTTTATTTGGCTTGAGTGTTTATTGTATCTTACTATGTCCCATGAGGACCTGGATCCGGATTATGTCCCCAGGTGTAGACGAGGAGAGCTATCCCGAGGTTTACGGGACAGGTGCTGTCATGCCCCAGTCCCAAAACATCGAGGGACTGAACGCGTGGCAATGGCCAGCAGCACACATCGATGGACAAATCCAATTTAATGGACCCATTATGGTGTACTTAAGCTGTAAAACATCAATAAGGGTCTAATATGCTAATCTCATCCACAGAAATGAATACAACAACATCAGAGTATAAAGTAATATCAAATCTCAATAAAACATAACTCGGGGAACAACCCGATAATGAGTCTAATACAATAGTCAAGAAACAAGAATAAAGATAACAACAACAAATATTGAGTATGGATAAAGCATATACTCAGAAGAAGTCATCGGCGATCACTCATCTTCTGGATCTGGTACTGCTCCAGTGTATGCACCTGCTCCTGTTCCTGCTTCTGCTAATGCTCCTGTGCTGTATGCCTTGGGATAGATCTCCTCCACTAAACCTGGGGACATAATCCGGATCCAGGTCCTCAGGGGACATAGCAAGGTACAAAAATAACTCAAGCCAAAATAAATGCAGTGCAATAATAGATGAAACAATAGGGTAAACTATGTAACCAACTAAGTGATATGCAAGTTGAGAGCATCACTAGAACTCAGGCTGAGACCACTACAAGCTCTGTGTCGGGGAGCCGGTAGCAGTTATACTATATAGTTTACTATATAGTGGGCCTACGGCACCATATATAAAATCAGCCTGTATCCTGTGTGTCTCTCCCCACCCAATGTAATCACACGTCTCATGTCCACGATGTCTCATGTCCATGTCACGCGAGATCAAATATAATATAGCAAGTCATATGATAGCTATGAATATAATGTCTATGTCACAAATCCTGTAACCTATACAGAATCACCATGAATATCTCAGAAAGATTCTGTCTCATGAGCAGTGTCAGGTGTCCTATGGTATGACATACTTGATGATGCAAGCACGAGAATGTATAGGGTCGCGATATCAATCTCTAGTGACGTTACACGACTCCGCGTACGGCGTCGACACCCGAATATTATTCGGACATTAAGCAACGTCTCACGATCCTGGGTTGACTATGTACATCACAGAAGTATATATATATATATGAATACTCAAGCAACAATATCAGATAACTACTGCAAGTTTGGCAAGGTACACTTGCCTGGTGTTTGGTTTTCAACTGCTGTTCTGGTACTCGTGAAATCTCCAGGTACGTCTTCGGATGCTGAAACAAATATTACCATCATGCTCAGAAGATATCAAATAGCTAGAATTGCCTGTCCTTGAGTCCAATTTGGATACAGGGACAAAAGTGACAATTTCTGGTCAAAGCGGGGTCCACATGTGGCCCGCTTCGCACTGAAAAATGTGTCAGAGACAAAGTTCTCCAAATTCGTCAAATTTAGTGTCAATAAGTCCAGAACGGTGATACGTACCCAACAGAATTTCCAGAATTGGATTCCGATGAGCCGATCACAAAATCGCCCGTCAAGTGGAGCCGTGGGGCCCACGATACGCGATTTTGTCAATGTTCTCAGAATCGTACCAAACTTGGGTCACAGGACCAGCGTATTGCTACGAGTCCGATGACGCAAGTTTTGTTTCTATACGATGTGTGTACACGAAGTTACAACGAGTTCCAGAACATGGTCGATACGGGGTGTTGTCGACGGATACGCGTTGATTTCGGTGTGTACGCACATTCAAATCAACTTTCGTGAAATCTCACACGTCCGTATTGACGGCACGCAACTTTCGGTGAAGTCCGCACACGACCAAGTCGTCCCGTTTAGCGGGGCGCACTCAGTTCCGGGGAAAAATATGGTGTTAATTTTTCTGATTTTGGGTCGCAGTTTGCGATCGCCACAGGACGCGACACACCGAGAGAGTTGCACGGGTATCGAGAGGGTCACGCAGGGTTCGCGTTATAGCAGATGAAACGGAAAACGGGATAGCAAGGAGAGAGATATAGTCACCTGAACATGGCTCCAAAAAGACTGGAAAACAAACTTTCGCGAGGCGGCGCGAAGCTCACGACGGCTAGGGTTCCGACGGCGGCACGGCCGGAGGAGGTGGCTGCTCGTGGCGGGGTCGTCGGGCTGCGGCTGAGGCGGCGAGGCGGCGTGCTGGCGGAGCTCGTCGACGGGGGTGGCGCAGGGTTGTCGAGCTGGGTCGAGGGGCAGCCGAGGCGGCCGGAGGAGACGGAGGTGAAGGCGAGGCGGAGCTCTGGGGAGGCGGGGTGTGGCGCTGGAGGAGGAGCAAGGTGGAGGCGGCTAGGTTTCCGACGGAGGAGGCTGCGGGGAAAGAGGCAGTGGCGGTGGTGGCTTGGCCGGTGGACTGGGGACGACGGGGGGGGGGGTGCTGGTGGCGGAGGCGGTGTTTAAATAGGGCGTTGGGAGGGAGAGGGAGCCGGGGGCGTGGCCGGGAGAGGCGGAGCGGGGAGGGGATCGTGGGGCCGGTCGTCGCAGGCGAAGGCGGAGGCGGGTCGTGGCCGCAGGGCGGGTTCGTGCGGGTGAGGGTGAGCGGGTCTGATCCGGGTCGGGTCGGGTCGGGTTTGGGTAGGACTCGACCCGTTAGGGTTAGGGTTAGGGTTGGGTTTAGGCCGGTCCAGTTCGGCTGGACCGGGTTCAGTCCGGTTCAGTCCGGTTTAAGCCCGATTTAGCCTGGTTTATTTTGGTTTTTATAAAAACTTGGTTTTTAGGTCTTTAAAGATGGTTTCGAGGTCCAATAAATTCCAGGAAAATTAACCTATGTCTAATATTTTATTTTACATTCAAAAATATTATTTTCATAATATTTTAATATTTAATAAAAATATTTAAATTTATTTAATTTCGAAATACCTTGATTTTAATTAGTGAAAAATCACAGAAAAATTCCAGAAAATTACGAAAATTTATTTTAAAAATCCTGAAAAATCAGGGGGTTTACAGGTGCTACTATTTGAGACGTACAGGTTGCAGAGGACAAGGTTATTCCGGAGGACTTCTCTTGAGCACACAATATTCTCACCATTCTTTTATTATGCTTAGTGTTCTTAGATATTTAATCTTGTAGTGACTTCTGGATATTGTACTTAGATTTATTTTTCTTTCCATTTTGATGACGGACTATTCTCCGCGACATTATTTATATTGCTTTGGTTGGACATATTATTTTATGTTCATTGTGACTGGACTTGTCTCTTTGTGATTTCAATGCTTATTATGGATGCGATTAGATATATAAACTGTGACATGTATTTGTAGACCATTTATATGTATTACAACTTAAGTGCACTCTAACGGGTCCATTAAATTGGGTTTGTCCATTGGAGTTGTGTTGCTGGCCATTGCCACGTGGCTAGTCCCTTGGTATTTTGGGACTGAGACGTGACATAAACTACTTAGTCATACTGTCTGCTGCCTGCTCCTTGGTTGGAACACGACCTAACTCCAGTAGTCCACGGTCCAACTTCTCCTTGATGAAGAACCTATCGATCTCGATGTGTTTGGTCCTGTCATGCTGCACATATTATTGGCGATACTTACGCCTGACTAGTTGTCACACCACAGCTTCATCTTGGCTCCTTGATCCAGCTTCAGCTCTACCAGCATACTCTTCAGCCATAACAGCTCTGCAACTCCCAAGGCAATAGCTCTATACTCCACTTCAGTCGTCGATCTGGCTACCATCGACTGCTTCTTATTCCTCCAAGAGAATAAGTTGCCTCCTACAAATATGCAATAGCCCGAGGTAGACCTCCTATCATCAGTACAACTAGCCTAGTCAGAGTCACAGTAGACCTCGATGCTCAAGTGATCATTCTTCCAGAATATCAACCCCTTTCCGGGGGCACCCTTCAAGTATCTCAGAATCTGGTACACTGCGTCTATATGACCCTTCCTTGGGTCATGCATGTAGCGACTCACCACACTCACTGCAAAACAGATATCAGGATGTGTGTGGCTCAAATAGATAAACTTTTCCACCAGTCTCTGGTATCTGTCTCGGTTAACTGGTTCTCCAGCCTCAGCACACAGCTTGAACCCCTGGTTGATCGGCGTCGCTACAAGTCTGCATCCCAATATCCCTGTCTCTGTAAGAAGGTCCAGTATATACTTCCTCTGAGAAAGAATAATTTCCTCTGCTTCTCAAGTAACCTCAATCCCAAGGAAGTACCGAAGAAGGCCAAGGTCCTTCACCTCGAACTCCTTGCTAAGCTTTCCCTTGAGTCGGGCAATCTTATGCTCATCATCTCCTGTGATAATCATATCGTCCACATACACCGCAAGCATGGTGATATGGCCTCCACAACGACGGAAGAATACAATATGATCAGCATTGATCTGTTGATATCCCATCCCTATCACCGCCTTCCTGAATCTGTCAAACTACGCTCGAGGAGACTGCTTCAGTCCATAGAGGAACTTCTTCACCCTGCAGACCTTGCCCACTGTCTTATCGGTGTAGTATTCTGGTGGTATTTTCATATACACTTCCTCCACTAGATCTCCATAAAGAAACGCATTCTTCACATCCAGTTGGTGTAGCTTCCATCCACCATTCTCTGCCAAAGAAATCAAGGTCCTGATGGTGCTCATCTTTGCCACTAGTGCAAAGGTCTCATCATAGTCAATGCCGTACGTCTGACTGTATCCTTTTGCCACTAGTCGAGCCTTGTAGCGCTCTACTTTTTCATCTGTGTTCTGCTTTACAGTGGTTCTGCTTTACAGTAAAGACCCACTTGCATCCGACTGCCCTCTTTTCCTCTGGCAGTTTTAACAGTTCCTTAGTGTGGTTCTTCTCAAGAGCGCCTAACTCCTCGTGCATCGTCGCTTTCCACTTTGGATCGTTCTTGGCAACCTGCCAATTATTAGGTACAGTAATAATATCCAAAGATGCAATGAATGCTCCATGAGAAGAAGATATATTATTATATGAAACAAACCGAGCAAGGTCCCAACCATATCTATTAGAAGGATTTTTAGGTGTCGTGAACGAGATTATATTTTGAGTGCACGAGTTACATGGATTATCAGGTGTTTGCTGAGGATGTTCAAGTGATGAGTTATGTACAGTTATCTCATATTCGTTCAGGTATTTCCAATTTACTGGATGTGATGTAATGGCTCGCACGTGGATTACCGCTAAGCGATGATGACTTATCTATATGAACATTTATCGTTGGCATAGCCATAAAGGATGAGTTATAGTCTCGGGGAAATATTAGATGCGTGAGGTCAGGATTCTCTACACGCTACCTTCGCCCGAGATGGTATGGAGTGCAACGCGAGGCCAAGGGGACGTTCACTCCATGCCGCCCACTAACATGCGACTATCGGAAAGTTCCGTCCAGAACGGATCAGCCCCGGTGCCCCGACGATTGTCCGCAGGAACCTGAACATGAATACCTTGTATACAAGTTGTCTACGACATGCAAGCCTTGGGTCTCAGGTTCACGGAATTCTTGACATGACATGTAAATTCATGATTCTTGTTCAGAACGAGCATGCTCTATGATCTGTGATTCTTGATTTGCTTGACATGATTCTTGTTCAGAGTTAAACTTGATATGGTACAATCTCCTGGTTCGGAGATTGCCTTGGCGGCCTAATGGTCTCGGACACTTGCAAGTTCATAATACACAGAAGGACTATTTGATAGTCTTCTGGTTAACTAGATGCATGCACGATACGAATAATATTACTTGATTGTGGCATAATTTGTGTGACAAACATTGAAACGAGGCAACGAGTACAAACTACACGTAAACAGGCAAGCATGCATTTATATGAAACATAAGCATTTGCGTTTGGCACGGGTATAAGGGTAAAGCGAGGAGTGAAATCGTAAGGGGACATATCGAGCGACATAATCTAGGGACGTGTAGTGTAAACAAGTGAACACTGCACTACGAGGAGTATATAATGATCTACTCGAGGCATAACAGGGTCTACTTGCACAAGGCAAAGGTAGCATGCGAGGGTCCATTTATAAGCAAAGTCTTATTTCCATGTTCTAAAATAAACAATACAAGTTGGGATTATTCTCTTAGCTAGGTGCGTTGTATTCTTTATTAGTATGCAGGAGGTGATTTACCTAGCGACTAGCATGAATCATCCATATTTTAAGTGTGTTGGCTAAGTAAAGACAAGTTCATCATAGCCACCTACCTTAGCGATGTTTTGCCTCGGTCAAGCGATACTCTGAGCGAGCCTTTGAAAGTCTAAGTCGAAACTCCTGAAGGGCCAATACTGAAAATTCTTTGCCTCAAACGAGTCTTTTCGCTGAGCAAAGCGAGTCGGGTCGTTGCACTTGCACCGTTTGAATCGGCTGTCCGGTTGAAAGGAACGGGTCGTTACATTATACACCACTCAGAAAAAGTCTCGTCCTCGAGACTTCCTGAGCGCAAGCCATTCTATCGTATACTATCGAATCTATCTCAAGCATGGAAATCGTTACCACTTGATCCGTTCGAACACAATTTTCTACTTGTTCCTTATACCGTATCGCGTGTACGCTGGGTCGGTCTCATTGAATGACTCTATCATTCAATCCAAGTTCTGACTCGGTCTCTATTGCACCTTAGCGCGGAACATATATCGCTTAACGCGTGTTACGTTACAATCCAGCTTGAAAGACGATCTAAGGTTGAGGCAAACTTATACAAGTCGTTATACTTGTCCATGCGGATCTAACATATTCACTTGCACTAGCATTCAAGATCAGCATATTGCAAGTCTGGATCGTGCACATATTCTAAGCGTCCTTCAAACATATGCATGTTACCAACTTAGCAATAGCAAAGTCTTTGTACTCCAGTTCAATATATCACTGATTCTTGGATCGTGCACACGTTCAAGGCGTCCCTCAAACATATGCATTCAACCAAACTTAGCGATAGTGAAATTGGACAAGCTACTTGCAAAAATCTCAAGGGTTCTCGTTTTATCAATCACAATGATATCTCCAACAGGGTCAACCAAAATTCTAAGTCATTCCAATCCCAACCAAAGGTCAAGCATTGTACTACCGTTATGCACGATCTATCCGATCAACCGACTAGCGTCCATCCGTTCGGGTCAAACATATCACACTCTTACCATTCCCAGTCTAACTCTAAGTCTTGTTGTCCCAGTTCTATTGCTTTTTCAAGAAATATGCTAAAGTCGGTTACACAAGTTCCTTCACTCGGCATATGGTCTTCTGCCTAATTACTAGGTCAGCTCACTAGGTCATAGGTACAAGTTCAAGAACACGATTCATCGTACAAATTAATCGCACGATGCTCGCCCCAATTCCTAAGGTCAAACCATTATTCGTTTGCACAGAATATTCTACCCAAGCTCGTTTCACTCAGATTTCTAAACATGGAGTATGGATCATCCTACACACAATAACACTTCGTTTGCGCCGGGTTCGAGTTTGTTCAGGCAATCTATGATATATCCAATTTGTAGGACAAGCCTAGCAATTTACATAGTCTATCTCCTCAAGCATGTTTTGATAGGATCCATATATCCATTCTAAGTCTAAACCACCAAGCTATTATTCAGTTCTAAACCTTTGATTATAACTGCAAGTCGTCCAACAAGATTCATGTATCCGTTCACAAAACCATCAAGCGTGATTTACTCCAGGTTTTAGGCTAACTTATCCTGAAACACTTCTGATTCACTTGCATTTCCAAATTTGTCTTATCGTGTCGAACCATAAGTCAAGACGATCCATCAGTTGTCATACTCCGGTCTTCCGCAAGTTCGATCATCCTCGTTGGACGTGAGATCACCACGCCAACGCTTCCGTTAGATAATCGTCTTAATCCGGACGTGATGCATGCACGAGCATAGAGTTACGCTCGCACAAGATAAGAATGTTGAACAATATGGTTATCTTAGAAACGATAGAGATACCTTATCATTTTACTTTGCTCCATCCAAGTTATATATAAAATCCATCAAGTCATGTCCGTTCATGCAGTGATTATAATTCGTCTAGCAAAATCATCCAACTTCAATGTTACCGTTCCGTAAATCCATAGTCTACTTCTAGCAATCCTCAAACAACTAAGTTTCAAATATTCAAGCCCAAGTCTATCCACCTTTGATACGTTCTATTTATCGAGTTCATTTAGAATAATCATCGAACATGTTCCTGTGAGTTCGATTATCCCCGTCGTACATGAAATCACCACGTCGACGCTCCCGTGGGATAATCGTTCTCGTTGGGACTGATTTCGAAGGTTATTTTTTCGAGCTGGATTCAAGATCGTTCTTCCAAACTCCAAGTAAAATCCGTTATCGCTTACCTCTTTCATCGAACCACAATATTTATTTCTCTGGCTAACTTCTATTCGAGCGATATTGTATTCAAGCATTAATCCGTTTATTTCAATCCGAAATCGCTCGCACGATACTCCAAGTTTCCAACAAGTTTTCCTTAACCAAGATATCGATTTCCAGTTACATTTCCATGAATCCCTATTTGATATAAGCCTTATCACTTATTCAAGACATTCTCAAATCGTTCAATCCAACTATCGCACGAAACCTATAAATCCGTTTGGACATTTCTAAATGATCTATACACTACTCAGGAATCGAGTCACCCAATTAAATCCTCAATTGCGTTCGCATCAATCGCTAGCATATTCACCAAGTCATTCCTTAGAATTCCTGTATGATACCTAGCATCGCCTGATAAATCTTAGTCTCGTATATATTCCTGTTGATAGTCATCCAAGTAAACCATATTCGATTTGTATCTTCCGACACGAAATACCGTTCGAGCTATTTCCCAAAATTCAAGCACGATTCTCTATGTTCGCCTTAGCAATAAATCGGATAATATTTCTCTCGGTTGCTATTCTAAGTCTGACTTGCCCTGATATGAACGATATCCCAATCTCGCTTGAAAACTTGCTCGTACCAAAAGGGTCTTGGCGCGCAATACTTAACACAACTTAGCCGAAAGGCTGTGTGCATAGCTAACCGTTCGAACGATATTCTATTTCGCACATTAACCAGCTGGGTAATCACGTATAGGTATTCGGGTTCGCACATAACTTGCAAAATTCTAGCACGAGTCTATTCCCACAAAGCGTAACATAGGTCGGCCCAAAGGCCTTCGTATCACAATTTCGTACAAGCAATCACAACATTCACATGTACTTTTTGAAAGTATTTAGACTCATTGTTTAGAATATCTCATCGGGTCAAAGAGAGAGAGTGTATGCACATAACCCACGAACGAGCTTTCAAAACTGAGAAAATTGATAAGAAGTCCAAAGGTGTAAAGCCATAATTTGATACCAATATATCACGCCCCGATCTCCCACAGGTAATCGGCCATCCCCGCTAGACGCGAATTATCGCACCAGCGCTCCCGTGGGACGATCTTTCCCCATCTGGGCATGATGTCGCACGAGCGTAAGCCGCGCCCGTGCAAGGCCATGATCCGAACATGCAGTAAGATATCTAAGCCACAGAGTCACACAGATAGTCTGAGTGCAGCGGAATAAGAAACACACAGACGATTTGGTAACAAGTTCACAGAGTCGTCAATAGCGGAAGCATTGAATAATACAAGTATATAAATAAAATAAGCTCTTTATTGATATTGAACAAGTGTTACAGGCAGCGCTAGTCCGAGATTACAAGTCTCTCAAGCCTCTCTCTCTCTCTCTCTCTCTCTCTCTCTGAAACGATAAAAGTGTGCCAAGTGGCTACATTTATGGAATGATAGATAGGCAATGCTCCAACATTATGTCTTGTATATGTGCTTCTGATCCAGACGCAATGCTCCAAGGCTTCAGAGTGAACTCCACTTCTTAGCACGCACGAAGGAGACATCTGCACCGAACGAGGTTCTCCCGTACCCTGCAAGTAATCTGGTGGGTTATTAGTACATGAATGCACTGGTGGGGAGGCTTCTCGCCCGCTCGACAAATCCAAACACGTTATAAAGGTTCCGTGCACCATCTATTAAGTTATCTTTCTAGTCTTGCCTTAGGATCAGTTTTATGGCATAATGTACAAGCCTAACTCGTGTGGCAGTGCGCCGTGCGATATAAAGGAACACGACGAGATTTACCAACTTACCATTTTTTCTTCCCTGTCCAAGGCAAACCAAGTTAAATCAAGCACGAATATATATAATGAATCCAGGGGCAATAGCATAAGCAAACACAAGTGTCGTGAACGAGATTATATTTTGGGTGCACGAGTTACACGGATTATCAGGTGTTTGCTGAGGATGTTCAAGTGATCAGTTATGTATAGTTTTCTTTTACTCATATTAGTTCAGGTGTTTCTAATTTACTGGATGCGATGTAATAACTCGCACACGGATTGCTACTAAGCGAGGACGACTTATCTATATGAACAGGAATCGCTGGCAAAGCCACAAAGGACGAGTTATAATCTCGAGGCGATATTAGATGCATGAGGTCAGGAGTCACTACACGCTACCTTCGCCCGGGACGGTATGGAGTGCAATGCGACGCCAAGGGGGCGTTCACTCCATGCCGCCTACTAACATGCGACTATCAAAAAGTTTCGTCCAGAACGGATCGGCCCCGGTGCCCCGATAATTGTCCGCAGGAACCTGAACATGAATACCTTGTGTACAAGTTATCCGCGACATGCAAGTCTTGGGTCTCAGGTTCACGAGATTCTTGACATGACATATAAATTCTTGATTCTTGTTCAGAACGAATATGCTCTACGAGCTGTGATTGTTGATTTGCTTGACATGATTCTTGTTTAGAGTTAAACTTGACATGGTACAATCCCCTTGTTCAGAGATTGCCTTGGCGACCTAATGGTCCCGGACACTTGTAGGTTCATATTGCACAGAAGGACTATTTGATAGTCTTCTGGTTAACTAGATGCATGCACGATACGAATAGTGTTACTTGATTGTGGCATAATTTGTGTGACAAATAATGAAACGAGGCAACGAGTACAAACTACACGTAAACAGGCAAGCATGCATTTATATGAAATATAATCATTTATGTTTGGCACGGGTCTAAGGGTAAAGCGAGGAGTAAAACCGTAAGGGAACATATCGAACGACATAATCTAGGGACGTGCAGTGTAAACAAGTGAACAATGCACTACGGGGAGTATATAACGATCTACTTGAGGCATAGCGGGGCTACTTGTCACGCCCCAGTCCCAAAAATACGTAGGACTAGGACACGTAAGCATGCCAGCCGCATGGATATGGCAACTCCAATATATGGAAACCAAATCTACACGTACGCTGTAATATGAATATCAAATCCACAAGTGGTATAACTGTAATACAAGTCACAGGGTAAAATCTAAATCTCATCCACCAAAATCATATAGAAATAAATGACCAGTATCTATGAAAGTAGATCTCAATAAGAAGTATCTAAGGATGATAGTTGGATGGAAACAAATCCACTACCAACTCAAATGGAAAAGTAAATACAATATAAGTACAACTCAATCAAACAATATAAGTACCAGCTATCAATCACGGCTCGAAGAGAAGACATCCGCGAAGCATCTATAACCATCCAAATCTGCGCTCCTACAAATACTCAAGAACAGGTACACCTGGCAGCGGACCAGGTCCTCAGAGGGACATAACAAGATACTTAAACACATGCCAATAAAGTACTGAAATAAATATCCAAAGGGGTCGCCTAACCGTCTAAGTGAATGCAGTTAAGAACAACTTTCCCCACAAGTGAGCTATCTGGCTGAAAACCTGAGATTTGGCATGGTTCTCTATTGGAGATCCAGGGGCCTAAAAAGGCACGACGACTTTCGAACGCCGGAGGCCCGCCTGATAATAATATAATATATAGTGGTCATCACCACCCGTATCTCCGGCGGAGAATCCGGGCGCACAATAGAAAAAGTGTAAAGGAGCTCAAATGCGGTACTTGTTGTTCTCCCCACCCCATGCTCTAAGCATGTCACATCCATGACACAATAACACCTCTAATAATTGCCAAGTCTACTAGCATGCAAAGTTTCTAACAGCAGCTATTCCTAACGCACGGCCCATACGTATAGGAGGCCAAACCTGTCACGCAGTCCGTGGTCTATATGAGACTCACACTCGTGTAACCACTGTGTCACGGCCAATGAACCTAATGGTGCTACATGATAATGGGGTAGTCTCATGAACAAGGTCAATGCAATACATAAATAAAATACATCGCGACGATACCGTCGTACGTATTTTATATTACAGTTAAATATATGAACTAAAAATAGAAAATAAAGATGCATGCAACATATGAAATATAAATAACAGTACAATGGCAAGGTATACTTGCCTGGCAAGAAATTTGTAAAGTGTACGCGCCCAAATGCACAGCTGGCAAGAGCAATGGCCAGTGCAGCTCCAAGAGGTACCGCAACAACATTCATTGATGGAATCATATCGTCTGCTACTGATTCCTCATTTCTAGTGTTGATCGTATCTTCATCCTTGTAAGCCGAAGTTAGGGTTTTGCCATAATAAACGTACAAAAACTTGAAAACTTCATCGTAATTCCAAGCAAATTGGTCACTGGTGCTGCTTTTCCTGCTTTGAGAAAGATAACAAGATGGGCAGAGCTGCTTCGGTGGCCACACAATCTTCGGGAATCTAGGGTCACCAGTACCTAAAGCCTTCTCTTCCTTCTTTAACCTTTCGTTCACTTTGTTGTGTGTACTCCACAGCCATAGGGCTAAGCCACGAGTGGTGTTGAATGGGACCGAAACACTTGAACACATCTCAGTAAAATGTCTGCTGCATTCATCACAGATGAAAAAGTTGCGGATGAACTTGCATATTGTTGTGAAAGCTAAATGGCTCTCTCCATCGCCTACTCTTACTGTAAGGGAGTGTAACAGGACCCACAGACCACAACTATAGCCTCTAGTGTCATTTTTGCTCCCACGGCAAAATATCCAGTATCCACGAGGAACTTCTTTTCCACAAATCCGAGTGTCTTTAAGAGCTTCTCTATCATTAGGTATGCCAGCCTCATCCGAACTAACTGAAAGATCTGAACGCCAGAGATCATCAAAGTTCACAAGTAGTTCAGCAGTCCCTCTTCGACACCTTGTGTTCAATAATTATCTCAAATGTATTTGCAGTTGCTTCCTCGACATCATAAATAGCTCGAACAATCTGATCATGATCAGAGGCATTTCTTGGAAGAGAACCTTCATTTTCATATTTTTCATCTTCTAAATTAAATGAGCTGCCGATTCGTTTATTTATCCAATTAAGCAACTGTTCGGCTGTTCTTCCATCATCAATGGATTGTATTTCATTATTCTGTTTCTTAGGATCCCCTTTACCAGCTGAAAACTTAATTGGAGGACCCCACAGCAGCATGGGATAACGGGACACTGAAAATCTATCACAAAGATCTGTATTCATCTGTGCTTGTTTGCACAGTCTACCCGTGTTATAACTATGATTCCAGGGTGCACTGCACCTGGCCCGTTGAATAGTCTTGCAACCTTCTCATAATGAAGCTTATAATTTCTGCAAGCAGGACACCAGTGTGCGAAGAACTCGACGATGGCGAAGTCGACGGGGGACTTCTTGAAGAAGGCCTCGAAGGTGGAACTGTTGAGGTCGACGGCGGCGTTGGCGTCGGAGAGAACTGGGACGTCGGCGATCGACCGGGAGTCAGAGCTGTGGGACAAGAGGAGGAGGAGGAGGAGAAGTAGAGGCCGGTGCACTGGCGGGAGAAACCGGCTCCGGTCGAGGCTGACCCGGGGGTGGGTCGAGCACAGGGCAGGAGGTGAAGGCTGGTAATGGTGGTGTGGTGATGCTGCTCCGGCTCCGGCGGAGGAGTCAGACCGGGTGAAGCATGCATACGAGGAAGAAGACGGAGAAAGGGGCAGGGTGTCCGGCGAGTGGTGGCTCCGGTGGGCTCGCGGAGGCTCGGCTGCTCGGTGCAGTTGGGTCGACGAGGTCGGCAGGGCCGGTGGTGCGTCGGACTCGGCCTCCGGCGCGGGTGGAGATGGGGAAGTTGTGTTGGAGGTCGAGGGAGAAGAGAGGGAGGTCCAGGGAGGAGTTCGCCTGGTGGTAAGCGGAGATGGTCGTGGCAGAGGTAGATGGCCGGCGGTCATCGAGGAAGGAGGTGAACAGGAGGAGAGGCACATGGTCGGCTAGGAAAAAGTTAGGGATGGGTTTTGATGTAAAATAAGAATAATAAAGAAAAGGGGATGAAGAGATGTTTATATACATGTGGTGGGTGTTTGACCTAAAGCTTGGTTTGACTTGGTCAACATCTCTAGGAATTGGGCCTTGGGCTTACATGGAAATGTTTGGAAGGGCTATAATTGCAGGGTTTAAAATACAAGGATGGATTTAAAATACTAGGGCGATGTTGCGCGTTTGCACATCCAGAAAATTATGGAAAAAAATCCATGTGAAGGGAAAATTGAGTTTCTTCATGAATTGTCCAATGGTGGGGACACCTAAATGCATTTTTGCATAAAACCCCCCCAACAATTAAAAAATTGCACAAAGGCAGAAATTGGATTTAATTAATTAAATCGGAACGCGCACGATGTTCTAGAATTAATTAGGAGCACAGGAAAATAAAAATAGGCGGAACAAAGGGTCTGGGACGTAGAGGGGACAGTGTAGAATATTAATAAAATTTGAGATGCACAGGACGGGCAAGATTGTGTCTCCAATTTCGATTGGGACGCACAAGGGTACAAAATTGGAAATTATTTCGAATTAAGAAATAACGTCCGCGACGTTTATTGTGCGGCTAAAATGTAGCACCAAGGAGCAATATTATAAGTTGTACAAGGGTCAGAATAGTAGGCGGGCATGCCTAGGTTGAGGTTGTGAAGTTTGTTGGAAGGCAAGGGCTAGTGAGGTGCTCCAATTATAGAAGCAACGGTATTGTACGCTACGCGATATAAATTAATGCATAATTAAATAAATGCCGCGTTCTAATTCAAATTGGTTCAAACTAGCCCTAATTTCACTATCTAAGCCAAGTAGCCCTAATTTTGGGTGAGGGAGTTTACAATCTACCCAACTTAAAATAATTTTGTCCTCGAAATTAAACTAGGGTAGGGTTTCTCCATCTAACCTCACTTGATTACAGTTTAAAGAATTTTCCTTAAGTTAACATTGCAGTTTCTACCCAACTTAGAATCTACCCATCTGTCTTCTAAGGCTATGCATCTAAGAACGCTATGCTCCAAATTATTTAATCATGTTATTTAATCCTAAATTTTTTTTTCCTACATATCATCTATGATATGCCCTTAATTACCAAAAAGAATAATCCTCAAGTATGTGATCGGCCTATGGGGTATATCTAGTACTCTCTGTGTATCAACTTATACCAAGCACGAGGTTTCGTCTTTCCGAACTAAGGAAAGACGGGGATCAATAATAAAGAGTTCAAGGGTGAGGTAATAGAATAGAAGTATCGGGATCAAAGCGTTTAAAGAATTCAAATGGGAATTGTCAAGACAGTTGTGGATTGAAATCATAATTTGGTAATTCCTATTCACATGCTCGCATCGGTACAGTTATGTAGCAGATACGATATACTCAGACATATCTAGAGGGTAAGTATATTCGTCTACTAATCATTATATATCTCAATCCACGTACGGTAGTTATGCGAGGGGGCGAACCAAGCGCACTATGGTTGATCAGACCATATTACACTGATTCTGATTAGGCAATTGTATCATTGTGTGCACCCAATAATACATATGCCATGAGCAAGCTCGATAAAGAATGGGCTTGCAAAAACTAGGCTATAATAGCGGCATAAGTCAAGGTAGTACAGCAAATATAAGTATGCTAGATGATGATGAAAGGAGGTACAAATTAATGCAAGTTCACAAAAATAAAACAAAATAAGCAATAATAACAAAAGACTCTACAATCTCTACAGTTGTCATACTAATTCTTTGTCTGAGTCGTTAGTCGACCAATTAGGGACATGGACCTCTAAATTCTATCGTCCGAATAAACACCGTCGTCTTATGCTAGCATACAATTAATGTCATTCAGTTACACTACCTCGATGGGTCAAGAGGACTGTGATACTAGGGTATGAGGTATACTACCCAACTTATAACGATAAAATGATGCTGTAATGGTCTTGAGAGGATCCTACCAAATAACCTTGCACATGTAAATAAAACAGAAACTCTTTATTAGGGTATATGAGAAAAGATCTTGGTACTTATTAGGGTCTCCTATTGCATTATATAGGTAAGGGTCACCTTAAGTCTTAATCATAGTGCTCATAGAACATATGTCAATAGCGAGAATAGAAGAGTTACTAGCCGTTAGGGGAAAGGGATCTAACATGTATCGAGGTGAGGGTACAAATTACGTGGTCTACAACTAGGGGTAATTATCACAATCTAATTGAACAACTCAACTATCAGGTTCTAACTACAAGGTACACAATTCAAAATTCAAGATTACAACTATGACTATAGCAAACTATATATCCTATTGTAGAGTATAATCACTTGGTCTATGATCAGAGGTGGCAGGTGGCACGAGTTAAAAGATGAAGAGAAGAAACATAATTAGTCATCGCACAATAGCGAGCGCTAAGGTTGCAGGGGGACAAGTTATGAAATCAAAAATAGAGGGCTCTAGATAGCATCATGGTTCTCTAAGGGGGTGGCATGCTAGTTGCCATATTCGGGGTATGATCAAGGGAAAAGGGTTGATTACATTCCTCTAGGCTCCCTAGGGTGCTGTCTACTAATAACAAGACAATGCCATAGGTTTTATAGTTCTCTAATACTATCCAATTATGAGGGTTAGGTTCAGTCCAAATATTAAGTTTTGGGTTTCTATTGGTTCCTCAATGCTAGGGGCAAACATTATGGTAACCTTCTAACTAACTCTAGTAGTGTCTATACTACTCTCAAGTCCTCATAATACATCCGGGGTAATGGTAAACCAATTATAGGGATAAGGAATTCTAGGGTTCGCTAGATATTCTAAACTTAGTGGTATGTCTATATTCTCGTTGTATTCTTAATAGGTGTGCTACCCTAATTATCATCCTAATAACAGGGGTTCCTATATTCTAGCAGAAGGCTATATATACTCAAGGAACTTATTAGGAAAGTACAGGAATCAAGCAGGATACAATCGTTCGAATAGAACAGAGAGAGGAAGATAAGTCATAGTCAATTGTGGATGAGATCCTATAATCTAGTCCTAGGTGCAGGCTTGTTCGGTTCCGTAACGTAACCGAGACAATATGCTCTTGACCTGCATGGGCCACCACAAAAACATGTCACGCCCCAGTCCCAAAAATACGTAGGACTAGGACACGTAAGCATGCCAGCCGCATGGATATGGCAACTCCAATATATGGAAACCAAATCCACACGTACGCTGTAATATGAATATCAAATCCACAAGTGGTATAACTGTAATACAAGTCACAGGGTAAAATCTAAATCTCATCCACCAAAATTATATAGAAATAAATGACCAGTATCTATGAAAGTAGATCTCAATAAGAAGTATCTAAGGATGATAGTTGGATGGAAACAAATCCACTACCAACTCAAATGGAAAAGTAAATACAATATAAGTACAACTCAATCAAACAATATAAGTACCAGCTATCAATCACGGCTCGAAGAGAAGACATCCTCGAAGCATCTATAACCATCCAAATCTGCGCTCCTGCAAATACTCAAGAACAGGTACACCTGGCAGCGGACCAGGTCCTCAGAGGGACATAACAAGATACTTAAACACATGCCAATAAAGTACTAAAATAAATATCCAAAGGGGTCGCCTAACCGTCTAAGTGAATGCAGTTAAGAACAACTTTCCCCACAAGTGAGCTATCTGGCTGAAAACCTGGGATTTGGCATGGTTCTCTATTGGAGATCCAGGGGCCTAAAAAGGCACGACGACTTTCGAACGCCGGAGGCCCGCCTGATAATAATATAATATATAGTGGTCATCACCACCCGTATCTCCGGCGGAGAATCCGGGCGCACAATAGAAAAAGTGTAAAGGAGCTCAAATGCGGTACTTGTTGTTCTCCCCACCCCATGCTCTAAGCATGTCACATCCATGACACAATAACACCTCTAATAACTGCCAAGTCTACTAGCATGCAAAGTTTCTAACAGCAGCTATTCCTAACGCACGGACCATACGTACAGGAGGCCAAACCTGTCACGCAGTCCGTGATCTATATGAGACTCACACTCGTGTAACCACTGTGTCACGGCCAATGAACCTAATGGTGCTACATGATAATAGGGTAGTCTCATGAACAAGGTCAATGCAATACATAAATAAAATATATCGCGACGATACCGTCGCACGTATTTTATATTACAGTTAAATATATGAACTAAAAACAGAAAATAAAGATGCATGCAACATATGGAATATAAATAACAGTACAATGGCAAGGTATACTTGCCTGGCAAGAAATCTGTAAAGTGTACGCGTCCAAATGCACAGCTGGCAAGATCAATGGCCAGTGCAGCTCCAAGAGGTACTGCAACAACATTCATTGATGGAATCATATCGTCTGCTACTGATTCCTCATTTCTAGTGTTGATCGTATCTTCATCCTTGTAAGCCGAAGTTAGGGTTTTGCCATAATAACCGTGCAAAAACTTGAAAACTTTATCGTAATTCCAAGCAAATTGGTCACTGGTGCTGCTTTTCCTGCTTTGAGAAAGATAATAAGATGGGCAGAGCTGCTTCGGTGGCCACACAATCTTCGGGAATCTAGGGTCACCAGTACCTAAAGCCTTCTCTTCCTTCTTTAACCTTTCGTTCACTTTGTTGTGTGTACTCCACAGCCATAGGGCTAGGCCACGAGTGGTGTTGAATGGGACCGAAACACTTGAACACATCTCAGTAAAATGTCTGCTGCATTCATCACAGATGAAAAAGTTGCGGATGAACTCGCATATTGTTGTGAAAGCTAAATGGCTCTCTCTATCGCCTACTCTTACTATAAGGGAGTGTAACAGGACCCACAGACCACAACTATAGCCTCTAGTGTCATTTTTGCTCCCACGGCAAAATATCCAGTATCCACGAGGAACTTCTTTTCCACAAATCCGAGTGTCTTTAAGAGCTTCTCTATCATTAGGTATGCCAGCCTCATCCGAACTAACTGAAAGATCTGAACGCCAGAGATCATCAAAGTTCACAAGTAGTTCAGCAGTCCCTCTTCGACACCTTGCGTTCAATAATTATCTCAAATGTATTTGCAGTTGCTTCCTCGACATCATAAATAGCTCGAACAATCTGATCAGGATCAGAGGCATTTCTTGGAAGAGAACCTTCATTTTCATATTTTTCATCTTCTAAATTAAATGAGCTACCGATTCGTTTATTTATCCAATTAAGCAACTGTTCGGCTGTTCTTCCATCATCAATGGATTGTATTTCATTATTCTGTTTCTTAGGATCCCCTTTACCAGCTGAAAACTTAATTGGAGGACCCCACAGCAGCATGGGATAACGGGACACTGAAAATCTATCACAAAGATCTGTATTCATCTGTGCTTGTTTGCACAGTCTACCCGTGTTATAACTATGATTCCAGGGTGCACTGCACCTGGCCCGTTGAATAGTCTTGCAACCTTCTCATAATGAAGCTTATAATTTCTGCAAGCAGGACACCAGTGTGCGAAGAACTCGACGATGGCGAAGTCGGCGGGGGACTTCTTGAAGAAGGCCTCGAAGGTGGAACTGTTGAGGTCGACGGCGGCGTTGGCGCCGGAGAGAACTGGGACGTCGGCGATCGACCGGGAGTCGGAGCTGTGGGACAAGAGGAGGAGGAGGAGAAGTAGAGGCCGGTGCACTGGCGGGAGAAACCGGCTCCGGTCGAGGCTGACCCGGGGGTGGGTCGAGCACAGGGCAGGAGGTGAAGGCTGGTAATTGTGGTGTGGTGATGCTGCTCCGGCTCCGGCGGAGGAGTCGGACTGGGTGAGGCGTGCATACGAGGAAGAAGACGGAGAAAGGGGCAGGGTGTCTGGCGAGTGGTGGCTCTGGTGGGCTCGCGGAGGCTCGGCTGCTCGGTGCAGTCGGGTCGACGAGGTCGGCAGGGCCGGTGGTGCGTCGGACTCGGCCTCCGACGCGGGTGGAGATGGGGAAGTTGTGTTGGAGGTCGAGGGAGAAGAGAGGGAGGTCCAGGGAGGAGTTCGCCTGGTGGTGAGCGGAGATGGTCGTGGCGGAGGTAGATGGCCGGCGGTCATCGAGGAAGGAGGTGAACAGGAGGAGAGGCACATGGTCGGCTAGGAAAAAGTTAGGGATGGGTTTTGATGTAAAATAAGAATAATAAAGAAAAGGGGATGAAGAGATGTTTATATACATGTGGTGGGTGTTTGACCTAAAGCTTGGTTTGACTTGGTCAACATCTCTAGGAATTGGGCCTTGGGCTCACATGAAAATGTTTGGAAAGGCTATAATTGCAGGGTTTAAAATACAAGGATGGATTTAAAATACAAGGGCGATGTTGCGCGTTTGCACATCCAGAAAATTATGGGAAAAAATCCATGTAAAGGGAAAATTGAGTTTCTTCATGAATTGTCCAATGGTGGGGACACCTAAATACATTTTTGCATAAAAAACCCCCAACAATTAGAAAATTGCACAAAGGCAGAAATTGGATTTAATTAATTAAATCGGAACGCGCACGATGTTCTAGAATTAATTAGGAGCACAGAAAAATAAAAATAGGCGGAACAAAGGGTCTGGGACGTAGAGGGGACAGTGTAGAATATTAATAAAATTTGAGATGCACAGGACGGGCAAGATTATGTCTCCAATTTCGATTGGGACGCACAAGGGTACAAAATTGGAAATTATTTCGAATTAAGAAATAACGTCCGCGATATTTATTGTGCGACTAAAATGTAGCACCAAGGAGCAATATTATAAGTTGTACAAGGGTCAGAATAGTAGGCGGGCATGCCTAGGTTGAGGTTGTGAAGTTTGTTGGAAGGCAAGGACTAGTGAGGTGCTCCAATTATAGAAGCAACGGTATTGTGCGCTACACGATATAAATTAATGCATAATTAAATAAATGCCGCGTTCTAATTCAAATTGGTTCAAACTAGCCCTAATTTCACTATCTAAGCCAAGTAGCCCTAATTTTGGGTGAGGGGGTTTACACTACTTGCACAAGGCAAAGGTAGCATGCGAGGGTCCATTTATAAGCAAAGTTTTATTTCCATATTCTAACACAAGCAATACAAGTTAGGATTATTCTCTTAGCTAGGTGTGTTGTATTCTTTATTAGCATGCAGGGGATGATTCACCTAGCGACTAGATGTATCGTCCATATTTTAAGTATACTGGCTAAGCAAATACAAGTTCATCGTAGCCACCCACCTTAGCGATGTTTTGCCTCGGTCGAGCGATACTCCGAGCGAGCCTTTGAAAGTCTACGTCGGAACTCCTGAAGGGCCAAGTCTGGAAATTCTTTGCCTCAAACGAGTCTCCTCGCTCAGCAAAGTGGGTCGGGTCTTTGCATTTGCGCCGTTTGAATCGGTTGTCCGCTTCAACAGAATGAGTCATTACAGAATACACACTTGACTACTCTGGGGTCAAGTTTTTCAACAGACTGTCTGTTGCCCTTCACAAAACATACACAGCCAAACACCTTTAGTAGGTGTATCCCACTATTATTTTCTTGTAATATCTCACATGGAGACTTCCATTCCAGTACCTTCGAGGGCATCATGTTGATCAATCGAGCTGTTGTCAACACTGCATGTCCTCACAGACTCTGTGGGACATTCATGGAGATTATCATGCTCCTTGCCAACTCCAGAAGTTGTCTGTTCTTCTTTTCTGTTACTCTATTCTGTGCTGGTGTGTATGCGCATGTGGTTTGATGATGTATCTCTTGGGCTGACAGGTATTCCTCAAGTGCTTTATTGATATACTATGTTCCATTGTCAGACCTTAGTACCTTCACCACTTCTCTGTACTAAGTTTGGACATGTTTATGAAAGTCCCAGAAATATGCAAAGACCTCACTCTTATTCTTCATCAAACACAACCAGGTGACACGAGAGGAACAATCAATAAAAGAGACGAAATACTTGTAACCATTCATAGTAGTTGTGGCGCACGGTCCCCAGACATTAGAATGTATAATATCAAAAATGCTCCTAGTAAGTTTGCCTAGATCACATGCATCACATACTAGTTTCTCCTTATTTGCCTTCTCATAAATAGATGGATACAACATACTCAAAATACCAAAAGATGAGTGCCCCAACCGCCTGTGATGGAGTATCAGTGTATCATCGGCACTCATCTTTGGTCCTCCCTTTCCTGTCATTTCTGCCACAGACACCAATGTCGAATCTAGTCATTCCCGATCCAGGTACCACAATCCATCATGCCAAGTGTCAGTCCCATATCTTCGTCTCGTCTTCTTCTCCTAGAAGATCACCTTAGGAATATCAAAAGAGACAATACATTTTAGTTGGAGGATTATAGAACTAATGGACAAAAGACTGACTGAAAAAGAAGGAGCATGTAAAACATTGGATAATCGTACTGAACATGTACAATCGACAGTACCCTTACCGACCACTGGCTGGAAAGTACCATCGGTTGTTTGAATGCTGTCTGCAGATGCTAGGTGAATGTAGGAAGAGAACTCACTAGCATTCTCTGCCATGTGTCGAGACGGACCCGAATCGACAATCCAATCTGACGATCTAAGGGAAGACATAGATGCAAGGGCGAGTGAGTCATCAGTACCTTCCGATGGATGGGCATACATGGCAGCATTGCCTCTGGTGAAGACTGAGGTGGACGCCTCCTCAGTCCCACTCCTTCTGTCTCCATCGCTTGACGCTCTCTGCTTTCTCCTGAGTACTTCCAGCATGCCCAGTAGTGCATGATCCTCCTCAGTATAGGCACCATTAGCTCCCTCATCGCTTTTGCTACCAGCAGGTTCGTCCAATAACCTCCTTGACCACCCTGTCGACCCCCACGACCACTGCCACGTCCTCCAAACTGTCTACGTTTGTCACATGAATCTCCCTCTTTGGGTGATTTGGTACAAGCATACCTCAGATGGCCTACCTTCCCACAGTTGTAACACTGCCGGGGGGTCTTCCTTAGGTCCTGTGCCGCCTGAATTGGCAATCGCCAGTGTTGCGTCATTTCAGGAGGACCACATGTCTCTGCATGTAGCTTGATACGAGTTTCCTCCTGGATCATGGCCGAGATACTCCTCAAGTGTAGGAATCTTCGGTTGGGCTAGAAGTAGTGTTGTCCTCTGAGCAAACACTGCGGCCATCCCCTTAAAAAACTTTATCATCCTCTCCTGCAAACATACTTGTCTCTCCTTACACTTCGGCTCCTCGCAGCTAGTCCGATCTGAGAGGTGATCATAATCCAACTACAGACGCTCCAACTCCGTGGCATACTCTTGTACCGTCTTCTCTACCTGTGCGGTGTCGTCGATCTCCTCCTTGATCTGGAAAACCCTCAAGTAATTTTCCACACCATCATAGGTTCTCCTCAACTTCTTTCATACGTCTTTCACCATCTCAAAGCCATCCACTATGGCAGCGATCGACTGGACTAAAGAATTGAGGAGCCAAATGTATACCACTATATGAGTGGACTTCCACTCGTCGCGTCTTGCTGAGCCATCATCCGGCTCTGTCTTCTCTCCTGACAAGAAATCCTCCAAGTTCTTCCCTGCGAGGGTTCTCCTCACCCGTCGTGACCAACTCAGGTAGGTGGACGGTCCATCAAGCTTCACATCGATGGAAGCTCCAACTTCGCCAATGTTCGTGTCGCGCTCTCACCAGCCGACAGTTTCATCAGCTTCATCAACGTTGTGACCTCCGCAGAGTCCAACTTCTTGATGATCTCCTCCATCGATCATCATTTTCTCCGATCATCTCACACCCGTCCCACGATTCACGTTTTCCCTCATCATCATCTCTTAGACCCGATCATGTCTCTCCCCTATCAGATCTAGGCCTTCGATGTCAAGTCTGGAACGACCCGCGGAAGATGCCAGTAAGCGCGGCAGAACGCTCCGCGGGAGTCGCGGCTTCGCGGTGGTGGTGGCGGAAGAGCGATGACGGTGGTGGCGGGCGAGCGGTACGGCAGCGGTGGTGGCGGACGGCACGACATCGGTGGTGGCGACGCGACAACGGCGGTGGCGGGCGGTGTGGCAGCGGCAACGGTGGTGGCGGCTAGGGTTTGGGAGGTGGTGGCTAGGGTTTGGGCTATGATACCATGTAGAATATTTTGGAGTAATTGTTATATTTTTTATTGATAATCTCTTGGCTATTTATAGCCTTACAATCCTTCATCTTACATTAATACCCCATTAAAACTCTCTGTAGAATTTTCTAATATCCCAACAAATATACCAAGAATATTTTAATATACCAACATATATACCAAGAATATTCTAATATACCAACACATAGCCTTCTCAGATCTTATTCATATAACAACTTGAAACTTTGGAAACAAAATCTATAACTTGTAACTTTGTAACTTCATCTTTCTTTGTTTTAAGCTCACACCTGCAGAATTGATATCTTGACAAACACTAACTGAGGGGCAACAAGTACTGGAACTCAGAGTCATAGGGCAGTACATCCACAACTTCAGAGATCTCCCCGTTGCCGCGCAGGCCTTTCAGACACTCGGCCATCGACTTCCTCAGCGACCCAGACGTCGGGAGCTGGTTGCATATCCACTCGACCAACGAGCCCAGGTCCGTAGCGAACTCGTGCATGTTCGACTCCACGAGCTTCGGGATCATCAGCCTCTTCGAGGCAGTCACCACTAGAGAGGCCTGCAGGAAGTCCAGCTTCGATTTCTCCAGCTCGGATGAAACACCATCAGCTGTATATATTTTCACCTGACCAAAATTTTTTTCCCTTTCAAATCATTAGCAATAGATTACGCTACTATAAGAACCCCACTACCTACAGCACTGAACTAGGAAGCACGGACACTCCAAAAGTCCCGACCAAATACACTAGGACACACCACAACGAGTCCTTATTGTTCCGTTGTCGTATCTGTGTTGCGTGCATCACAAGCTATATTGCACGGGCGCAAATGCGACACGGTTCAGATGCCATGACACTACATCTGTTTTGGTATGTCCTGGTGTATTTTGGAGTGTCTCTGACACGAAATGACACTGACTTTGATAAGTTGTCGTCGGCTTCAAATTGTTAATAAGTTGCTTTTTCAAGGGTTGCTACATTTCAAGAGAGAAAAAATTACTTACTGAGGGTGAAGTCCTACTGCCAGAGCACAATGCAAACGCGATGTTGGGCTCTGGATGCTCTAATCCGTATATATTATGCACGACATCTTCTCGCTCATCCAAGTCGCTGTTTGCATATGCCTATAAAAACATCACCAAGTCATCAAATCATGACCATACGTATACTAATATATAACAAGAAAAGTTCAGATTTCAACGTGAAATTTTTTAATCCGAATATGCTCCTACCTATCTATACTAATTAAAAAAATCATTAAATTTAAATGGGCAGCTAGGTAATTACGTATAGAAAAAAACAAATTAAAAAGACTGTTGTTTGCACTTTGCAAGTCTCATTCATAACCTCAATTAATGATGATTTCTTCTTAAAAATGGTGTTTAGTACAAAGTGGATGGATTTCTATTTAATGTTTGAATGTATGAGTAGCTAATTAATTGCTGAAGAAAATATTTGCATGTATACTTGTATAAATAGAACAAGAAATTAACTTCCATTTGATCATCGTTAGAAAGAAAAAAAACACTCACTTCTTTCCTCTTCGATGGTTGTTTCAGAATAAAATGCTCGATTGCGAGGGCATTAAGTTTGTTGCCTCCAATATTGAGCACAGCCTGCAGATATATATTCTTGAAACTGAGAAATCACCTCTGTCAGATATAATAACATGAATTTTGTTTATAAATACCTTGTTTTTCAGCGCAACGATTTTTTCAGGGCTCGTGGGCAACCCGTGTTCCAGGAAACCCTGGCAATCACAATCTTTTAAGTTTTTGCTAGATGTTCAAGAATGGATGAGAAAATAAAGTTTCGGAAGTTGTAAATTTACATGCATGATACAGGTATTGTAAATGTTGATCCAGAAAGCGAGCTTCTGACGATGAGACAAGAATCTCAAGTCCACCTTGCGAAGCTTGTTCATCAAGTCCCTGAAACCAAACATTATGTATATTCAGGAACAAGGACCAATTATTGCACGGACATTGGGAAAATGGTGTCTGTATCCAGTAACCGTGTCCGTATTCGTGCAACATAGATGACTATATTGTACCTCTTTGAAAATATCAGTATGTCGTATCCATATCGTGTCCATACCCGTCTCAGGTGTTCATTTTGTGCATATAAGTGAATATCTTGTACCTATTTGAATATGTCGTTTCGTTCATATAAGTGATATCTTGTACCTATTTGAAAATGTTGGTATTCTATATCCGTATTGTGTCCTTATCCATCTTTGTGTCCATATTCATGCAACATACAAGGGTAGATATGCTCCCCCAAAAAAAAAAATTTGTCAAAATAAATTTTAAAACAGGAATACTCACCTAAGCTTGCCCAATAGCTGAAGAGAAGTAGAAATGTTCTTCAAGTCCAAAGAAGTCGATGTGCACCTAATGAGGTTTTTGTAAGGACCAATGTCTCTGGTTAGAGAGTCCTCAATCTCGAAAACTCCATAGGGATCCTGTTGTCCCGTCTCCTTTTGGAAGTTGATGCTCGCCTTCAAATTCAAACCACTCTGAAGCTGGATGTTTCTTGACCTTGACAAATTTCCTGATCTTTCTGGCTCCGACGTTCTAGAAGTTCTTATCAATCTCAAGAAGATGCAGATAAGACACTTCATAAGCTTCTCCGACAACTTGTTAGGCTGCCAGTTCTGACCATTTCTCTCAGGTGGGCTGGAAATGTTAGATGATGGCTCGCGCAAAAGTTTGAGTAACGTCTCTGTGTTTGCATCTGACTGTTGAAAATTTGAGGGGGGAAAAAAAAAAAATTCAAAATTAGCTTGAAATTATAGTTTGCAGTATCGGCCGGTACCAATCCGATACTACCGATACCGATACAGTTTGACATGTCCGATTCTGATACTAACCGATACCGACATTTGGGGTCTCTTTTGTAGTCAATTTGGCAAAGAAATTGAACGAAAAAGACCGATCAATAAGGGTGTAAAAGCAAAGGTTGTAAAAGCATGTAAACGAAGAAAACTCATCTATCGTAGGTAAACCAATTGGCAAGGGTAACTACTATTTCATTCAATTTCAAAACTCGTAAGAAACAAGATACAAAGTACTTAAAATTATGACTAAATGTATAAAACATATTTTTCTAAAATTCAAATAATTTATTGTTAACTATTTGTTTTTCGAAACCAGAAAATCCGATACTCCGTTGATACTGCCGATCCTGATACGCATAGAAAGGGGTCTGATACCAATTTCGATACTAATATTGCGAGACTTTGCTTGAAATTGATCTTTATTTCTCTAACAAACAAAGTTACACTCACTCTGGGTGATGAATTCCTCGGTGGCTTCGGGGAAGATTGCTTAACTCCAGTTTTCCTCTGTGTTTCCCTTCTGTTGACAATCTCGGCTGAGGTCTCTTTCTTCCCCTTGCTGATGAAGCCGGGGAGGATGTAGTCTCCTTTTATAGCTTGATTTATGAAGAACATAGGCCCAGGCTCCAGAGCTAGCTTCTCGTTTGTTCTAGCCAATGGCTCCTCCAACGAAGCATTCAAACCTTTCTTGGTCAGGTATGGTTTGAACTTGGGCAAGTCTTCTTCTTTGACATCTTGCATTCGACTCGAGTCTTGATGGATTTTGCTTATTTCTCTCTCTAGCCGAGCAATCTCCTCCTCTACCATCACAACTTCTGCCAGTAGTTCCTTTGTCTGCACAAATAACAAGATCATGAGAAACTGAGTTCCAGAAGAAGAAGAAAGACATCAAGTATCTGAACAACTAGTTATCTAACATATCGCCATTTTTCAAGAAGTTACATATGAAAATCAGCATAAATACCTTGTTTTATTACAAATATTAGTACTACGAAATTCATATTCTTAACAATTGACAAGTAATTATAGGTAACTTGACATTTTGGCAGTCATATCTCTGAGAATGATTGGGTAACGAAATGCTAGCGCGAGTTATGTAATGAAATGGAATTCTATGCACATCAAGTAAAGTTTGAAATTCAAGTTAAAAAGCGAGTGTTCGGTTTATTCGGTTTCAACCGAATCTGAATAATCAAAATCGAATAAACCGAACTTCTAATAATAAAAAAACTGAAATCAAACTGAAATTAGTCATAACCAAACAAACCCGGTAATCGATTCGGTTTATTTGGTTGTGCTATTTTTATTGTTTAATTGGTCGGACCGAAAGTTGGAATTGTCATTAAATTATATTAAAAAATATATAGTTTTTATACATACGTTTGTTGTATTTCAAAGTTGGACTCAAAGTTAAACTAGTTATTAAATTATCAAAATTGGATCTTAAAACACGCATTCATAGAATTGTTATTTCAAAATATACACATTTTTAATCATTAAATATGTATAAAATTGAAGGCGATTATATAATTGCGTAAGTCTTATTCGATTTTCAGTTTTGGACTGAAACCGAAATCCAAAACTGAAACTGAATAAAAAAATTTAGTATTTTCATAACCGAAACCGAACCGAATTTTTTTTTCCAAACTGAACCGAATCTCTTATTCGGTTTGGTTTGGTTCAGTTCTCAGTCCAAAACAGAATAATGCTCACCCCTATTGGCAATAGGAACATGACATGAGATGCTACCTTTTTGGGGAGAAAGCTGGGGATGCTCAGTGTGGTTCGAGTGGCACTCGGGAGTAAGGCGCGCTCCAAGATTTCTTGCACCTTTTTCTCATCTTTCAGAACTATCTGAAGGCTAGCCACCTAACAAGAAAGAAAAAACCATTCTCATCTTAATTATGCCTTAACAAGCAACTTAATTGTAATTTAAATGATCTCTAATATTAATTCAGGTTGCCATGTCCATATTCAGTGTAATTATTTACACAGAAGTGCTTCACGAATAATAAGAAACAAAGGCCGTAGCATCGAGTTTTGGGGTATTTTTGAACCGGCCGTTTATGAAAATTCATGTTTGTTAATTCTTTTGAGACACCGGTTTTGATCGGCTCAAAAATCTTTCAAAACCAGTGTAATGTAATTTTTGGTGGCTTTATAAACACCCAAAAATCGGTAGATTTTGAACGATTTTATTATTTTATTCTATTTATTTCCTCACGAAAATATACAATTATAACTATTAATATCCTATCCTATATTTTCTTTCTCATTTGTGTTTTTTTCTACTTATTCCAAACTATGGCTATTTTTTCAGTAAGTTTTTAAAATATTTTTCTCATACTTTTATCCAGACGTTTCTATTATTTCATGTGTTTATATTATTTTGATCAACTTCATCATGATCGAGGCGTGGACTGAATGTCAATTCCCACGCTCGGGACCATTATATTTATATATGGACATATAGGTAATTTTATTCGTTTAAAAAAACTTCCAGAACCGCTCGTTAATGAATTACCAAGCATGAGTCGAACTGGTTTAAAAGTCGCTACTTAAAACCACTCAAAATCGGACTCCTCATAACCGTTCATAACCGGTACTCTAAAAATATCTCATAACTGCTACCCCTATAATTGCCAAACAGACCCTAAAGAAATGGAAGCCGGGCTTGTTATTCATCAGAAATATAATCAAAGAAGTGCATACTAAGCCAAAAGCTCAAGTCAAAAATATTATCGAGAATCTAATGATCGGTAAGCCTTGCGGTACTTGTGGCGTATGAAAATTCTTGACTTATCTTGAGTTTTTTGGTGCCTAGAAAAAATTAAAATAGTGCCCCTCGTTAAAAAAATAAAATAAAAACTGAAAATCATAAAAAGAACACAATACCACACAGGAAGGTGCAAGTGAAAACCAACTTTGCTAAATGAGTCATTCTTTTTGGTGTCTCTCAAATTTTTTGACCATGGGTATTTGCCTGGTATGCCGTGGATTAGGGCCGGCCATGTATGAATCAATAGTCATCTGTGGAGATCAAGGCTCAATGTCTTCTCGGAAGCCTTTTTGTGTCCTAATATATTTTGGAGTGTCATGATTGCTTATGATACGTGTCCGACATGACACAATCCAGATTTTTGGAGTGTCTCATGTTACTTAATATTTTACCTAAAACCCCGAGCCAAAAAACAATATGAAGGCAACTTAAAATAGTCTAACACAAAAACCTCTTCTGAAGTAGATAAACTGATCTTAAATAGGAAGTTAGTGCTAAGTTTAGCATTAAAATAAATACATTAACCCTCCTATGTTTTATGTGTATTACAGGGACCATTATTATTTTGAAAATAATTACACAAACCACTCCTCTGTTTTATGTTTTATTTTTGAAATAAGGGTGTTTAGTGTTATAACTCTTTATAGAAAATTTAAAACATATGGGTGAGATCTATGTAATTAGTTTCAAAATAATGATGGTTTGTGTAATAAGTATACAAAATATGAGTAGTTAACGTAAATTTCCTATTAGCATTAGATAAAAAAATACTGAAGAATTTGTTACCTCTTGTTCAAGCTTCTCCCTTCTCTGCCTTCTAGTTACACACTTGTCCCTCTGTACAAAGCAAAATTATTGGTCTATTTAGTCTTTACTCGGTGAAAGGATGGTTTCAACCAAATTCAGCACAATAAAACCATATTATCCCTAAAAGTGAGTTTAGTACCGTAACAGAAACAACTAATTATAGAATATATCTACTTTTATAATACGGCTTAAAAATGATTCAAAAATGAGCCGTCTAAGCCGTATGTATATCATCAATTATTAATATATACAAAATTAAAAAAATGACTACCATGTATATTTTCTTCTCCGGTAGTTAAGAAAAAAAATTAAAAATCACATGAAACATATAACAAAACATAAGATATATTCAAATTTAAAATTATATTTAAATTAACTACATAGTATTATTTAATTAAACAAATACGAAAAATACGAAAAAATATTTATGACAAATTATACTTAAAATATATTCAAATCATATTTTAAATATTCTAATATAATTTAAAAAATTTATCTAATTTTTTAATAATATTTTTGAGCCGTCAAAACCGTATGTATATCATCTATTATTAATGTTGAGAGTATTAGTGGGTGTTTAGTCCCACATCTAGTAGAATAGTAGAGAGAGGGGTTAGCCTCTCCTATATATATATGTAGTTTCATCCATCAATAAAACCAAGCCAAATATTAAACCAAATTTCAATTTGGTATCAGAGCCAAACCCTCCCACCCTTCTCCAAACCCTAATCCTAACCCTCTCACAGCCCCTCGGCCAGTGCTGCCTGGCCGCGCGTCGCAACGCCGCCGGCCTATGAGGGTTTTCCAACTACAAAATGAACTTGATAAGGTGGTCCAAGAAGATCACACAATCTCTGAGTATACGACTCTGCTGAAGAAGTATTGGTCAGATCTCTACCACTATGACCCCATTAGCGTGAAAGATGAGCAAGTGGAACCGGCATTTGCGAAATATTATAAGAAGTTAATGAAGTATGTTTCGCGACAGAGGATGATAAAGTTCCTGAAGGGACTCGACCCAGCATTCGAGCAGAGGAGGAATATCCTACTTTCTCAACCAGACTATCATCACTGGAGGAGGCCATAGCTGCTATGGCACAAGAAGATGCACGACTAAAGCTGATGCGTAGCACCACTAGCTCTCTGAAAAAAAATCAGCTCTAGCAATTTTAACCCAAACTCTTCCGGAGGGGGAGGGTGCTACAACGGTGGAGACCCTGGACACTTCATCAGACTCTGTAGGGCACAAGGACGCAGCCGTGGAGGGCGTAGGGGTGGCATAGGAGGCCATGCTGGTGGCGGAAGTAATCATTCCGGAGGGCACAAGGCAAACCTGGCAGAAGAGGAAAGTGAGAGCCAGTCACCCAATATGACCCCTAGTGAAAGAGAAATGCTAGAGATATGGAGAAGCATGAAGCTTGGAACCAGTGACAGTCGAGCCAACAACTCTAGGACATCAACTCCAACCACCTCCGGGAGTAACGTCACCTATTATGTCCATACAAGCACAGGTATACCTGCACATGACCTGACATCTATCCACAAACCAGGTTGGATAATCGACTCTGGGGTATCCCTCCATATCATGGGTGCCCATAATGATTTCCAAGATTACACTCACCTGACGACGCCTGAAAGCATTCAGACTGCTGATGGTACGACTAGACCCATTATAGGTAAAGGCACAGTTGAATGCACCCCTTCCATAACCCTTACTGATGTTTTACATGTTCAATCTTTTTCTGTTAATCTATTGTCCATTAGTGCCATTATTCTTCAACTTAATTGTGTTGTTTTCTTTGACATTCCTAAGATAATTTTTCAGGAGAGGGGAACGGGAAGACGGTTGGGGACTGACACTTGGCATAAGGAGATATGGTACTTGGACATGGGTGGGCTGGACGCAGCACTAGCGTCACTGGTGGAAGAAGCACAACCGAAGGAGCCACAAAGAACTGTGAAAATAGAGTTATTACTTCAACATCAACTCATGGGACACTCGTCATTCAGTCTACTGAATCGGATGTATCCATCTATGTATCAAAAGGCTAACAAATAAAAATTGGTTTGTGATGCTTGCGAGCTTGGAAAATATACCAGAAGCTCTTATGTGAGTTCTGAAAATAGAAGTTTAGCTGCTTTTGATATGATACACTCTGATGTGTGGGGACCTTGTCCTACGACCGCGGTTAATGGTTTTAAATGGTTTGTCACCTTTATTGATTGCTACACTCATGTCACATGGATATACCTAATGAAGAGTAAGAGTGATATCTTTGCATGCTTTCAAGATTTTTATTGCAGGGTTACAACACAGTACAGTGCTAAAGTGGAGATTTTGAGATCTGACAATGGGACATAATACACCAACAAGGCTATTGAAGAGTACTTATCATCCCATGAGATACAGCATCAGACTTCGTGTGCCTATACACCAGCACAGAATGACGTGGCAAAGCGGAAGAACAGGTACCTATTGCAAGTAGCACGGTCAATGATGTTTGCCATGAATGTTCCTAAACACTTGTGGGGATATGTCGTGTTGACTGATGGATATACCATCAACATGATGCCCTCATGCCCTCATAGGTGCTAGGATGGAAGACACCGTTTGAGATGCTTACAGGAGAGAATAAGTACATTGTTCCACCAAAGATATTTGGATGTGTATGCTTTGTGAAAGATAGCAGGCCTGTGGTGGGAAAGCTGGACCCTCGGACAGTGAAGTGCGACTTTGTTGGCTACTCAGGGACTCAGAAGGGATACTCTTGTTGGAGTCCGGTGAAGCGAAGGCTCTTTGTGAGCATGAACGTTACATTCAGAGAGATAAAACCATACTACCACAATGGTTCAGATGAAGGTTCCATATTTGGTGACACACCTAACACATGAGGTGTTAGGAGTGAGTGGGAGAGGCCCAAGCATGATTGTCGGGTCAGTTCCATGCCCAATGATGGAAGCCGGTCCAAGGGAACAAGGGGGATATAGCGAGGGTGAGAAAAGTGATGAGGATAAACACAATCAGGAGGAAGAAAGTGATTCTCCAGTGCAGGGGGAGGAACAATCTACAGAGCTCCAAGTCTACAGAAGGAGAAAGCAGCAGTTCCCTACTATGCCTATTGCCCCTATTGTGCCATGTCCCTCGTCTAACCCTGCCCCAACTCTTGAAGATGCACCTCCCGCATGGGATCCCTCTGATTTGGATGTAGATCCCTCTGATTCAGATTGTATGATCTCTCCACCACTACCTCATGCTCCCTTAAGGAGATATTCTCGCAGTAATGCGGGAAGAGCCCCTAATCGTTATGGTTATGAACATGACATTACAAATTTTTTATCCTACTCTAATATATTCCCTACTTATCGAGCATTCATTGCATCGTTAGACACCACCTCTTTGCCTAAGTGTTGGCAAGAAGCGAAGGAAGATCCAAGGTAAAAATTTACAATTTTAGAGGAACTTGGGGCACTCGAAAGAAATGGGACATGGGAGCTTGTTCCATTGCCTAAAGGAAAGAGAGCAGTTGGATGCAAATGGGTCTTCAAAGTAAAGGAGACGCCAAAAGGTAAGGTAGAGCAGTACAATTCAAGGTTGGTTACAAAGGGATACACTCAATTCTATGACATAGACTATGATGAGACATTTACTCTGGTGGCAAAGATGAGCACTGTGAGAACACTGATCTCTCTTGCAACAAACCATGGGTGGCAGCTGTACCAATTGGATGTAAAGAATAATTTTCTTTATGGGGATCTACAAGAGGAAGTATACATGTAGACCCCCGGGTGTTGCGCAAAACAGTCGACAGAAAAGGTGTGCAAGCTGAAAAAATTACTGTATGGACTCAAACAATCTCCTCAAACCTGGTTTAATAGATTCAGAAAGGCTGTCACAGGCATGGGGTACCACCACCAATGCAGATCACACGGTATTCTTCCAGCATGCAAGAGACCATATCACCATACTTGCAATGTATGTGGATGATATAGTGATCACATGTGATAATGAGGAGGAGATCAACCAGCTGAAGTCAAAACTCGCCAAGGAGTTTGAAGTGGAGGACTTGGGAATGATGAGGTATTTTTTCGGGATCAAGGTGGCTCAAGGAAGAGATGGGATCATCCTCTCTCAGAGAAAGTATGTACTAGACCTGCTCACAGAGACTGGTATGCTGAGATGTCGATCGGCAGTCACTCCAATCGATCATAAAGATAAGTTGGGTGTAGAGGCATGAGATCCTGTTTATCGTGAGAGATATCAGAGACTTATAAGCAGATTGATTTATCTAGGCCATACTCGCCCTGATATCTTATTTGTTGTGAGTGTAGTGAGTCGCTACATGGATGATCCAAGGAAGGGTCACATGGATGCAGTTTTTCGTATCTTGAGATATCTGAAGGGGACTCCTGGAAAAGGGCTATGATTCAAGAAAAATGGACACCTGGGTATTGAGGGGTACTGCGATACAGATTGGACAAGCTGCATGGACGACAGAAGGTCTGCCTCAGGGTACTGTGTCTTTGTGGGGGGTAACATAATATTATGGAGAAGCAAGAAACAGTTTGTGGTAGCACGATCAGTGTTCTAAAAATTCCCCTAGGCAGCCGGCCTAGGCTCTAGGTTCCGCTAGGTGGGCCTAAGCGGCGCCTAGGCAGCTTTCAAATTTTAAAAAAAAATTGTCGGAGTTCGGCCGGCTGCGGTGGTGGTAGCGGCGGCTCCGGTGGTGGTGGTAACGGAGTTGCTGCATCTTCTGGTGGTGGTGTTGGTGGTGGCGGCGGCGCTGCTGGTGGCTGTGGTAATGGTTGTGGTGGCGGCGGCGGTGGTGGTGGTGGGAGTGCTGGAGGTGGAGGTGGAGGTGGAGGTGGTGGTGCTGCTGCTGCTGCTGGTGGCAGTGGTGGTGGCGTTGGTGGTGGTGGAGGAGAGGAGAGGAGAGGGACAGGGAGAGGGAGGAGAGGAGAGGGACAGGGACAGGGAGAGGGAGGGGGAGGGAGAGGGGGAGAGGAAAGGAAAGGGGAGGGGGAGCTCCAGGGAAGGGGAGGGAGAAGAGAGGGAGGGGACTCAGGAGAGAGAGAGAGATGGGCTTTATAGCCAAAAAAAAAATTACAAACCTGGGTGGGTCAAAGAGGATTTCTGTTCTTATTTAACATATACATATATGTATATATATATATATATTATATACATTAATAATAAAAAATCAATTCGGCACCTAGGCGCTAGGAGGCCCTTTGGCGCACCGAACCCGCCTAGCGATTTTTAGAACATTGAGCACGATCGACTGTTGAAGCAGAATATAGAGTATGGCTCTGGGAGTGTCAGAGTTATTGTGGGTAAGAACACCGTTGACTGAGTTGAAGCTGGACCAGAGAATACCGTTGCGTCTTTTGAGTGGCAGTCAAGCTGCAATAAGTATAGCTAACAATCCAGTCTAGCATGATAGAACTAAGCACATCGAGATCGATCGGTTCTTCATCAAAGAGAAGCTAAAAAAATGGATATTAAAGCTCGATCACGTTCTCTTAGAAGAACAAGTTATAGATTGTCTGACTAAGGGTCTTAATTCATCGAGTCTTTTTAAACTTTGTAACAAGATGGGGATAATTGATATTTATCGTCCATCTTGAGGGGGAGTGTTGAGAGTATTAATGGGTGTTTAGTCCCACATTTAGTAGAATAGTAGAGAGAGGGGTTAGCCTCTCCTATATATATATGTAGCCCCACCCATCAATAAAATCAAGCCAAATATTAAACCAAATTTCAATTATTAATATAAAAAAGTTTAAAAATTAACTACCGCGTGTATTTTCTTCTTTCGTAGTTAAGAAAAAAAATTAAAAACCATGAAACATATAACAAAACATAAAATATATTCAAAATTTAATTTATATTTAAATTAACTACATGGCATTATCTAATTAAATATATTCAAAATACAAAAAAATATTTATGACAAATTATAATTAAAATATATTCAAATCATATTTAAAATAATTTAATATAATTTAAAATTTTATCTAATTTTTTAAAAACATTATAGGTTGTTTTGATATGTGCAACGCACGTGATAGTAACTAGTTGACTTTAAAGTCTACAGCAAGCGTGGGTACGTCCAGCCTACGCCGCAGTATCAGCGGTAGAACGTTGTCTAGGTCAAAAATATCTAACTATCAATCTCATACAATAATATAATTACAATCATGTCAATAATATCTCAACTCCATAAAGGGGATAAGATGACAATATATAATAATGGCAATACTCAATCACAAGAATCAAATAGGAGGATAATGGCACGATATGATCTAAAGCAAGAGAAACAAATCCAAATCTAACAAGTATCAAGTCTAGAATCAATATAACATCCCAAAGTATCATGTATCTGCCGGAGACAAATTCGGTACTAAAATATAAAGAGCTATCTATCTAGCTAAGCTGTCTCTGGAATGCGCTCTCCCGCAACTAGGCCATGCTCCTCCTGAGCCACAGTGTCAAAGTCAGCAGTTTTCAAGACTACGACTCGCTGACAGAACTATATGTTTGTCATGTTGTATGTATCCTTGTTTTTTTGTTTTTTTATCCTGTTATAGTTGATTTATCTTCCATAATATAATGAGGCTTCAAAACGGCTCAAAAGTGAGCCATCTAAATCGTATGTATATCATCAATTAATTATTTAAAAAAAATTAATATTACTTACAAAAATTATTATAAAAAAAATTATTTTATTATAAATAACACCACAAGGATTTGAACTGAGCCAACCAGGGAGAATACCTCCCCCCCCCCCCCCTAACCACATGAGTTAGAAGAGATGTTTGTTTATAATTAGATAATATTACGTAGCTAACCATTTTCAAGACTCTTTATGAAAAATAGAAATATATCCATAACTAATTATAATTAAAATATAAACAAATATATAAAAATTCTAATTTAAATATAAAAATATATAATAAATCTTAATTTAAATATTTAAATAATTTTATATTAATATCAGAAGAAAAAAAATTTATTTTACGTGCAACGTACATAAATTTATTGGTCTTTAATGAAACACGGGGAATTTTATCTCATGGTCTATATCTCAAAAAAAAAGAAGACGGTATGATAGTTGTATGGGGTAAAATGTAAATGGTACAAATACATAACATTTTGAGAAAATAGGAACAACTTGAACAGCTAGTCCAATGAGATCCTAACCTGAGACATTCCATTTCCAAGCTTACCCTCAACTACCATCTCCGAGTCTTTGGTCATTCCACGTTTGATTCAAGGAATCATGATGTTTGGAAAACAATAATTATGTATTTTCATGTTTAGATGCCAAAGAAAATATTTGAAGAAGATAAATATTATTGATCAACAATAATTATAACTCAGATCTATCCCAAATTACAAAATGAGTCATCTGGGATCTAAGATATCTATGACAGCATCCATGTTTCTTTGTACAACAAAAGTACTAAGGGATCGGCCCTCAAAGATATGTCGGTTGCGTTCCCTCCAGACATGTCATACCACCGTCCAAAAAAATAATCTAAGTCGGCGATAACCTAGCTCTTCCTTCCCCTTCTGAACTTTAATATCATTTAAGACCGCATCAAGCTCTCTACAATGTCCATGGGTTTGTCCCAATTTACATCTTTGCTCACTCCAAATCTCCCAAGCAAAGAATAGATGATCCATAGCCTCATCATGTTTACCTCATAAACAACACTTCATGTCCTCACAGTGGATGCCAAAATTGCTCAACCTGTCTCAAGTAAGAAGCCTATTTCTGATCAATTTGTATAAGCACAGTGACATCTTGACTGCAGCCCCTTTGGTCCAAATTATCTCCGCCCAATCAACCTCCTCATGAGCATTCAATATCTGATTCATGGCTTTTCTGAAATTGAAAGTGCCTTTCTCCATGTCTGCCCATGTCTAGTAATCCTCCACCGCTTGTCTATCAATCTCTACTATCCGGATATCTTCCGTATGTGCTGCCTCGATCAAATGGCCCCGGATATTCCACTCTCCGTCCTGAATAAGGCTGCTGACCATTTCCGTAAAGGCCATCAGCTCATAAATATGCCATCCCTCCCTTTCAATCAAGCTAGTGTACCCAATCTAGGGGTCATACCAAATGCTTGTTGGGCCCCTGAGCCCTGAGCCTATGACTCTAGTCAACTTACCCTTAGCCTTGCTTCTCGTCTTCAACAAAGCTTTAACGGTGACCGAGAAGTAGTTGTTGCTGCTAGCCGACCAGAAGTTTCTGTTCGGAAAGTATTTTTTTCTTGATCCATTCAGCCCATAGAGACTTTCCATTAACGAATCTTCAGAACAGTTTGAGGTAAGCAGTTTCCCGGAGAAGCCCCAAAGATCGTAATCCAACTCCACCTTCCTTTTTAGGCCGACACAACTCCTCCCAACTGATTGCATGCATACCTCTTTTCCACAATAAGTCCGCACACATGCTTTCAATTTTCTTCATCGTACCCTTAGGCAACATAATATGGCCTGGAGCCAGTAAATAGCAACTGCCTCTATTACGGCTTTAATAAGTTCAATCCTCCCTCCAAAGGACAGCATCTGCGTTTGTCATCCCTCTAGTCTCGATTGTGTGTAGTTGAGGAGACCATCACACTCCATTTTAGTAGCATAGTTGATTGATAGGGAGAGACCCAAGTATTTCACAGGAAGCATTCCTTCCACAACGGCCATTTTGGCCAGCCATGCCTGCTTATTCTCACAAGTACGGTTCAGGAACATCTGGCTTTTATTCTTGTTCAGTTGTAACCCGGGCCATTTTTTTAATGTTACCAAATATACCCCTTAGAGTGTCTAGGGATCTGTCAGATGGCTCTACGAACGCCAGCAGGTCATCAGCATAAATTAGATGAGAAACCACATTCCAAAATATAGGGGTAATCAAGCCATATAGTATCGCATCATCCAAAAGACAAGTGAGAAATTTTATGACCATCCCAAAGAGATATAGAGAGGGGGTCACTTTGTCTGAGTCCTCTACTACTCCCGAAAAACCCCTCCGCCTGACCCTTAACCATAATCGAGAAATTTACAGAGCATACACACTCCCTTACCCTGTCCACCCATCATCTATTAAATCCCATACAGATCATGATGTGGCAGAGAAAATCTTGATTCACCATATCATAGACTTTCCTGAGGTCCAACTTGATACATGCTTTGTTGCCTCCCTGCTTGTTGAAATCCCTAACAAGCTCATGAGCCAGTAGACAATTCTCCGAGATGGAGCGTCATTTGATGAAGGTCGTCTGATTATGGGAGATAAGCTCTCTCATCACATCCGTCACCCGGTTACACATCAAGTGTGTTATAATCTTGTATAAGAAATTACAGCACGCTATCGGCCGAAAGTCTCCTTGTGAATTCGCTCCCTTCACCTTAGAAATTAAGACCACAAAAGTGTGGTTAATCTTCTTGAGCAGCTTACCAGAGAGAAAAAACTCTCTCACCGCTTCCAGGATGTATATCTTTATCATTTTTCAGTGTTTCTTGAAGAAAGTCGTCCCAAATCCATCCGGTCCTGACGATTTGATAGGGTATGCATTAATAACAATAGAATGTATCTCCTTCATCGACATCGTTGTCCGTAAGACAGCGTTATCTCGCCGAGAGACCATCTTCTTAAAAATAAAGTGTGGGAAGACGTCTGGATATGAGTTCTGGTTGTAGAGATCCCGAAAATACTGCACCGCCTCATTCCGGATACCATCATCCCTAGTATTGAGACTACCATCACGATCCAGCAATCTGTGTATGGTATTTTGACTATGTCTAGCCTTGACAGTAGTGTGGAAAAATTTAGAACACTTATCTCTATTTCTAAGCTAGCTGCATTTAGCTTTTTGTTTGATGTGGATCTCATCTAAGAATGTTTCCTTGCGCAGTCGATCTTGGGGGGCTATCTCCTCTTCCGTGAGGGCGGGATTAAGCGGGTCAAGATGAACCCTCATTTGAATGTCAGCCAAGTTGTCCTCCAGTTCTTGGAGAGGAGTAGTAGGTCTGCCCTTATTCCAAATCTTGAGTCGGCCTTTAATAGCTTTTAACTTTTGAACAATCTTGAACTGAGCAGTTCCAGTCGACCCAGCCTCCCAACCTTGCTGAACTACCTCCTCATAGCCTTCCATATGAATCCAAGCATTGTTGAATCTTAAAGGCCTCCATTTGATAACAGGCACTTATGTCAGTCTTATAACAATAGGGGAGTGATCACTAGCTCCAGGTGTTAAGCATTCTGCCCTACAAGACTGGAACTCTTCCAACCATCTCCCGTTATAGAGAGCACGATCTGGCTGAACTATAATTTGGTTAGTTGTTGTCCTGTTATTCCACGTCCATATATATTCAGTCTTATCCATGCACCTGAGTCCCGAGGATAAGAGACAATGTTAAAATTCTAATAGAATCGCTTGTTGCACTGGGCGGCCTCCATATTTTTCATGGACAAATAAGGTAGCATTGAAGTCTCCCACCACAACTAACGACCATCTATCTCCAATAAGCGTGATGGTCATAGTAATATCATTCCACAACCCTAGACGCTTGATTCTGACATTTTGACCGTACACCGCTCATACCATAATTTGAAGTCCCCCTTTGTTGGTAAATTTAATGATAAGGAGTTGGTCCGATCGTTGTATCACATCTCCCTGCCAAATTTTGGTGTCCCACATAACGCAA
Source organism: Iris macrosiphon (assembly GCA_036927795.1). Lineage (NCBI taxonomy): Eukaryota > Viridiplantae > Streptophyta > Magnoliopsida > Asparagales > Iridaceae > Iris > Iris macrosiphon. The sequence goes on from JAYESA010000007.1 coordinate 11,679,258, forward strand.
ATGCGAGCTATATCGCTATAATCTAGGTTGTGGACGGAGGCCCGGTGCATCGGAGTACGCCTATTAATCAAAATTTTCGATCTTACTTTGGATTCCAAAATGTTGATGATAGAGCAATTGAATTTATTGTTGTACCACAAAATATCTCTCCACCTACCTATCAAATTTGCCACTCTCATATTCCATGTAAATATAGTCATAAATTACGTTGGTGGGTTCCCTTGTTGATACGCGAACTCTCTCTAAGGGGGTGGGAAAGTCCATCCTTTTGTCGGTTATTAGCTTTGTCATCTCCTATTTTGGATTTCATGTTTGCCTGCCAAATGAGATTCAGGTACGTCAACGGTTCCTGTCTAGTTTGCTTCCCGTAGAGTTGTCCATCATCTTTACTTGGGATCTTTGAAGATTTTTCCACAAGCGAAACTATACAGAGCGCTCTTCCACTTGCCAGTCTCCTCCTAACTCTGACATGATTACCTTCTTAGTTGACAGTCTCAGCACTAAACTTGACCAGGCTAGAGTTATCTTCCCCCTGTTGGTTGTCACCAGCGAATACTACCATCGCATATTGTGTCTCCTCATTTTCTCCCCCTCTCCCTTCTTTCTCGTTCTCAGCCCCCATTATCTTCCCCAGTAGAGAGGATTGGGGAGCCTCCTACAAGACTAGCTCATCCGTGTCCATACTCATTTGCTCCACAGTTAAGTCAACTTTCTCTCTCCCAGGAGCTAGGGATAGTTGTACTGGCTCCAGTAGCTCTAGTAGGTATTGGCACCTTTGTACTAGAGCAGGGGACTTGCTTAGTGACCTCCTGGACAACTCTAGCGTCCGAACACTAGGTTACGGTGTGTCCAAAGCTTTGGCAGAAATTACAACAAGGCGGGACCCATTCATACTCAACTTTTTGAAAAATGGTTTCGTCTGTCGGAAGATCAACCTCCAGCTTGTCAAGAAGCTTATCAGTCGTACTGATCTCAACAAAAACTCTAGCAAAGGACAATCGAGCTCTATCAGTCGTGTATTTGTCTGGCCGAATGGGGATTCCATTTCCGCTAGCCAGCTTCATAATAGCCGGGACACTCCATAGTTGGGGTGAAATTCAAGGGAACCTAATCCAGATAGAAACTGTTGCCAGCCGATCCCGTTCAAAATTAGTAGAGGGGTCTCATCTTCTTAGGACAACCAGTCTCCCATCGAATGTCCAAGGGCCATTCTGGACCACCATTTCTAAATCTTCTGACATCCCAAACTTTATGAAATAGAATCCATTCGCCCTAGAGTAAATGTCCATGCTCCCTTTAGGTCTCCACATTCGCAAGGCGAATCCCTTTAGCTGACCGAAGTAAGGTCGGGCTCCAATAACGTAGAGCACAATAATGTTCTTCCAGAACACTTCTGTTTCGGCGATGTCCTCTTTGGTGATAGAGATGACATTTCTTCCTTCTTTAAGACTGGACGCCACGAAGTGCATCTCAATTTCATCCCTCGCCAGGTTAGGCCTGCATCGATCTGCCCAGGAGATAGGAGCCACTCCGAAGGTCTTAAAATTATTAAGAACCTTATCCGGCATTTTATCCAACACCTGGGGTGCGTGTCGCACCAAAAATTTGGGCATGACCGTTGGGGAATCGGAAGCTCGGAAAGGATTGGCCGAAGTCAGATGGCAAGAGCCGCCTCCCTTCCCAGTCCGGAGCAGACCTACCAGAGGTGCAAGTCGTACCACCGATGGAGGAACGCGCCTAGGCGCAGATGACGAGACGGAGGCTTTAACACCTTTCCCGTGTCGTCAAGTCACTGTCGTCCATCCATCACTGGAGACGATCGGGACTTTCTAAGGGGCAGTCGGACGCCTCGGCGCCACAGTCGGCCGGCCACGGCCACTAGTGGCTGAAGTCTGGATCCAGATCTGGACGCAGGAGATGAGAAGAGGGAGGTTGGGGGAGGGGTGGAGGGGAGGATGGTAGCTGCGGTGAAGGGGAAGGGGGAAGAGGGGGGGCGGCGACCGGAAGCGGGCGGAGGGGAAGGATCGGGAGGGAGGAGGAGAGGGGGATGTGCGGAAGCTCCATGCGTTGCTCCAAGCGCTGACATTTTTTTCAGTGTATATATATATATATATATATATATATATATATATATATATATATAAAGTAAAAAAAAATAGTTCCAAAAGAACTCATCCCAAAGATTCATTTTTTACTCCTAATTTTCTACTTAATATAAAATTTTAGGACTAAATTAACCATGTTCAAATATGTAACACCCAAAAGAAAAAAAATTGATTGGAATTACAATTTCTCATGTCCATGGAAAGAATAAAGACTCTTTGACTTTTATTTCATTTTTCGAACCAATCATCCAACGACCTCTTCTCCTATAGCTAGGTATGGCAACAGGGCGGGTCGAGGCCGAAGACCATACCTCCCATCCCCGTCTCCTAATAGTGTTTGAATCTCCGTTTCCATCTCCGTCCCCGGTCGGGTTTAATTTTTTACCTCCACCTCCGTCCCCGTTTAACAATGCACTCTCCGTTCCCGTTTCCGTCCCGTTAACACTTTCGATGCTGGATTTTCCATCTTTGTCTCCTTAATAATTTTTCATGTATAATATAAGCTTAAAAAAAATTTTTTTTTCATTCCCAACAAAACATACAAGACATGTTATAAAACATGATTTTCATAAATAAAAACATATACTACTGGATAGTTCACGAACTCATACCCAATGTGTTGTACATATGGGTATAAATAATCGGGGTCAGAAATTTATCGGGACGGGGAGTACTGTATTCATACCTGGTCCCGAATTCTATTGGAGAATATTTTTAATCCCCATCTCCATTTTCATCTCCGTTTTTAAATCCCCAAATATGTTCCTATCGAAAAAAATATCGAATCTTCGTCGGGTTCGGAAGAATTTTCCATCTCTACCTGCCGCGACACTAAAATTCGTATTTGAACTACTAATTTCAGAAATGATTAGAGTTTCTTCAATGCCTATTGGCAAACTCAAAAGAGCATATATGTATGAAGCACGTTGCACACCTCTTAAGTTCATGACCTCTAGCTTAAATAGTTAAGAGTGAGACATATTCCCTCTAGAGGTTGCAGGTTCGAGCAACAGGGGATGTGCATTAATTCATTTGTAGAAAAATTATGCGAAAAGATCGCAGTGCAGCCCAAGAGCAGGTGTAATGCGGCCCTGGTGCGGTATAGATGCAGTACAATTGCGATGCTGGTGCGGAACTTTTGGGCTGTGTGTAACCTTCAGACTAGGTTTGTAGGCCTTCGAACCAATATATATATATATATATATATATATATATATATATATATATATATATATATATATATATATATATACAACTTGATATCCTAAAAAAAATAAAGGCAAAATTACTCTTGCCTCTCTCACTCCCCCTCCGGCAGCTTCCTTCATCCTGTCCCCACCCAGCTACCCCCCCCCCCCCCCCTCACCCCACCTCGGCTGCACCCTCTTCCCTCTCTTCACGTGCTAGCGCTGCCGCCACCGTTGCATGTAGAGAGGGCGGTTGTGCAGCCGGGGACGGAGCAGCCGCCGGGGGTTGGGGAGGGTGGGGGCAGCTGCGAGGGGTTGTGGGCGGCCGGGGGGGGGGGAGATAGGCGGTGGGGGATGCAGGGGTGGACAGCCGGGGAGGGAGTGGAGAAGGAGGGATAATTTTGTCTTTTTTTATTTTTAGGTATCAAGTTGAAAATATTAGTTAAGGAAGGGTATTAAGTTAGTACATATCAAAGTTGAAGGTATCAAATTACAATTTAGCATATATATATATATATATATATATATATATATATATATATATTGTCAGGACCTCCAGCTCAAGTGGTTAGAGTGAGGCATATCCTCCCAAGAGGTTGCAGGTTCGAGCAACACGAGAAGCACATTTAATTTCCGGTAGAGGAATTAATGTGAGTAGTGGTGCGGTTCAGGTGCAAGTGCGGAACTTCGGGATGAGATTCGTGGGAGCCTTCAGACCGAGTTTATAGGCCTTCGGACCAGGGGTCTCTGTAACACAATTACCTCTTCATATATATACATATATATATATATATACTAGTATATATGCACGTGCTTTGCACGTATATTGGAGTGAATGATGTTGATGAGTTAGTTTATTTCTACTGCTTTTAATTATATAGGTTAATGGTTCAACCCTTCGAATTCTTTGGTAACAATTTAAAAGACTTAGCAAGTAGCATGAACCCTTTGATTTCCGTAAATGGTTGTCATTATTGCATCTCTTAAATGGTTGTCAGTGGAATTTATTGTAGGTATTCTATTTAATTACTAAATATGTTGAAGGGTATTTTTGGAACGAAAATTTTTCACGGTGAAGCCTAGTTTTGACATTATATAGTAGAATATATATATATATATATATATATATATATATATATATATATATATATATATAAGGTGGCTAATATGATTTACTTATAACTAAATAACGTTTCTAACTCAAGTAAGTAAGACGAAGTCATTTTTCTTGGTTGTCTAGCTTCAATTCCTAAAAATCACAATAATTATGATAAATTTATGTCTTAAAAAAATTCAAACATTTTTTTTACGGTGCAATGCACAACATGGAATCAGAGTTTATTATTAAGAAAAAGGCCAAGATTAATAATGAGCGAAACTACCGTATGCATGCAGAAAATAGAAAGCTCTTGACGCGCGCATGATGATGATTTATATCACTTACCACATCGCGAGAGGCGCGGACGGAGCCGTTGTCGTTGCTGTTGCCGTCGTCGCACGGCCTGCAGCCACCGGTCGCCATGAGTGTAGTAGTGCACACGTACGAGCCTAACTCTGCCTCCCGTAGAAGCAGCAGCTGGCTGCAGGCCCTCAAGGCATTAAATGTGGGAATGGGAGACGGAGGCTTTGAGGACAAGGAATTAGGGGAGGATGAGAGGGAGCTGTCCGTGGAATCGGATAACCGCCTGTGGTGGGCCGTTGTGGGAGGAGCAGGAGAGGTGGACTTCCCACCGGTCAGGACCTCTGCCTTGCCTTGCAATGAATCCCTCTCTTCTTTTTCAATCTCAAATAGAGTACTTTTATTAGGAAATTAGGAATAAGTAAGTACCAACTACAAGTAAAGTAGGCTTGTATATGTACAAGTAATGTACTAATACCCAACCTACCTTCTGGAAAAGTCATTAGATTTGGCATTTGAGAAAGGCACTACAAAAAAAAAAAAAAAACTCCAAACTAGTTCAGTATTGATCTTAGCCATTAATAAAGATATTTTATTCATACTAGTCCAAATCTTACTCATGGCTGTCCATCCTCTCCTTCTCCCTCCTCCCGCTCCTCCCCCACACCCACCCCCCTCCTTCAACTCCGCCGCCCTCTCCTCCGGGTCTGTCGTCTCCCGCGCCGAGTCCCTCCAGGACTCCATCCGCCTCCTCCACCGCCACCTCCGCGACGAGGTCCTCCTCCTCTCCCTCTCCCACCTCTCCTCCTCCTCTCTCTCTCTCTCTCTCTCTCTCTCTCTCTCTCTCCCCGTTCTTCGCGCCATTTCAGACCCCTGTCGCCTCCTCTCCCTCCACACCTCCCAGCTCCGCAACCTTCACTCCGCCGCCCACCTCCCCGCCTCGCGCAGACACTCTCCCCCTTGATTGTCAAAATTTTGGCAGTCCTACCAATTTGAAGGACTATCAAAATTTTGACAGTCCTAAAGAATCTACATTTTTTCTTTAGCACTGTCAAAATAATTGGTAGTGCTGTCAAAATTTTGACAGTTTTTAGTCCTGAAAAAAAAATCAATTGGAAGTGGACAGCGCCGAGTCATTTTGGAGAGTGGCAAACTTGTAAATATTAAAAAAATGGGACTAGCTCCGAGTTTTTTTTTTGTAGTGCCTTTATCAAAGGCCTTAGGTTGATATAGGTGTGTCAAGAAAGATGTATCAAAGCTGATGCTAGGACAATTTAATAGGACTATTTAGCATTTAGGTCCTGAATTTTGTAACAGCTTAGAGTTTAAGTCCTAACATGTCCAATTGGAAAGTTTAGATCCTGAATTTTTATTTTTTTTGTATTCTTTTTCCCATTTTATCATCACCATGAGTACAACTGCAACAACCAACCCATCTTAAAAAAAGGAGGGTATAATAGAAGGAAAAAAAAGGGCTAATTAGAGTTTAGACCCTAAAATTTATATCAGCTTAGAGTTTAAGCTCTGACATGTCCAATTGGAAAGTTTAGACCCTGAATTTTTATTTTTATTTTCGTTTTTTCCATTATACCCTCCCTAGTCTATATAGGAAGGCTTCATTGTCAAGCATGGGAGGGAGGGTATAATGAAAAAAATGAGACAAATAATAAAAATTCAGTGTCTAAACTTTCTAATTGGACAAGTCAGAACTTTAACTCTAAGCTGGTATAAATTCAAGGTCTAAACTTTAATTAGCCCTAGAAAAAAAAATGAAACCAAAAATAAAAATTCAGAGTCCAAACTTTTCAATTTGATCTGCTAGGACTTAAACTCTAAACTAGTATAAAATGCAGGGTCTAAACGCTAATTAGTCCAATTTAATAGAGTTCGACTACATGGAAATAGGAACTCAAATAGTAAGTTGTAATATGGTTATAACACATGGTAGTATTTTTGCATTTAGGTTCTTGATTTTTTATATTTAGGTCCTTTTAAAATTTAAGTGATGAGATGTATGTAATCCAACGACTATTAATGACTGGAGTTTTTAAATTTACTCATGAGTTCATATAGGATATTTGATTTTTTTTTTTTCATAGGTGGACATGCGCCTGTTAATTTGAGAACAGGTTCATCACACTGACAAGTAACAATTTTTGCTTAGTATGTATGGATCTAAATCAAGATTTACCATATCCACTGGATATGGGACACGGTGCGGGTAAAGCAAAATGATTTCTGAAACATTTTATTACATACAAACGTTCATTCTCTGTCTGAGAGATAGACCAAGACTCTACCTGTATTGCGTCCCATCACACGCACTTGGTCCACTTGTTAGTCAGAGAGAGGATCCAAAATATATTTTGATGTATTTAGAGTTATTTATGTGCACGTCTAATATGGGTAGTGAAGGTGAAGTGGTTTGCTTAGAGAAATGGTTTTTGAACATTTGTAACCGAAAGTGGAAGAAAGTAATCATTTGTAGGATTAACCACCTGAAGGGGTTACTTATGTTGCACTTATTGGACTACTATGTTTACTAAGAATATAAATTTCTTGTTGAGTTGTTGGACTTGTGGATTACCAAATCGACAAAGAAAGCTTGCTACGTTGCTTACCAATTAATTAAAGTGCTTATATACGCCTCTTTAAGGTTGCTACTTCAGAAAACCCAGTTTAGGTGTTCTGCTGCAGGTCTAATTGAGTCAGATTTCACTAAAATAAAATGAGTCACAATTGAATCATCTTTTCATGAAGAAAATGATAAAAGTAATGGTATGTAAATGTAACTTGCATCTAACTATTCTTTAATCACCACAATTAAGTAACTTCAAAGGGACAATTAACTTCTCAGTTTCAACAGTACATGTAGCAGAAGTTGGAACATGCAATGAAAATTAATTGCAATTACAAGGGAAGCAGCTTTAGTTGCTAAACATGTAACAAGCAATGTAGGTCTACTTAATATTTCCCAACATGAGAACTGGTTTTCCAACAAAACTGGCATCTCAACAAAGCATCATATAATCACATTACATCCGGCTCCAAGCATGGTAGGAAACATTGTTACACACATGTTCATAAATATACCACAGAATGTTTCAGGTCATGTAAAAATTTTGAAACAAGGATTCTGAACTGCTGGGGGTGGATCAGGTCCTGCATGTTTTCATTTAGTCAGCCTTTCACTATTCTTCCGATCAAAATCCTCCAGCATGTGGTACCACATACAAGGGTGAAATTAAAAGCATCATAGAATATTAATGTGTCGGAGCAATCAAAGTTGAATCACAAGATATAGAAAACTTGAATACAAGATAACCCATCATTTCCTACTCAGCTTTGGTGTTCTGGTCTTGTTTTGAGTCTCCCGATATCAGGCCACGGATCTTAACATCATAATAGACTTCTTCGACCCTTCTCAAGTCGTACTTCATACCTGCCATATGAAAACAGGAGCATATTTTAAAAAAAAATCATATAGGAGTAGGACCCATAAAAGTAGCAAGGACAGTTGAGGCTCAAGAATGAACTTAGTGGTACAGACCATCAAACTTTTTGCGCAAGGTATCGTTTCTTAGGTTCAGCATCTGAAATGAAGCACGAAGATCAGTTAAAGAACTTCAGCACCTTTCTTGGGCAGTCGTAATCCCCTGCGGTCACTTGATTGACTACATACCTGGGCTGGAAAGTCAAAATGTTATAAGAAATCCAATAATAAGAGAAAAATCAGAAATAATGTTATATATGGTTTAACCAAGGCATCATATCTTTAAGCGTATTTTCTTTATATCTCACGACTAGCAGTGTAGAAATTATTTTGCGGTGCAGCTTTTTTTCTTTTTTGCAGCAATATCTTCATTCTCACATTTTGCAGCATACAATCAATAACATCAGCTCTTAGACAACATTCGATCAGCATATACATATTAAACATACAACTTAACGATATTTGGTATTCAAATATTTCATGGCTCAAGCATTGCAACTAATAAGTAATCCTCATATCCGTTGTAAGAAATAGATGAACAACCATTTTGCTGACACACCAATAAAAGAAAAACCATATTTTATAAAATAGCCAATTCCATCAGAGCTGCATGCAAGGACACATTAAATTACAGTAACTAGAAAATATTTACAAGCCGAAGAAGACAAAAAGGATACTAACCTATAAGATAATCTTCAATATCCAGACCGAACTCTGATGCATCCACTACAAAGAAGAAACAAGTTCATCAATTTCTAATCAAAATATGCAATATTTTAGTTTTCTCTTGCTAACATCATTAGTATCAGAACTCGCTTTCTCCAGGTCAAAATAGCCTTTAAAAGTTTCTTATTAGTTTCATCAAGTCCTACTAAACAGCACAGAAGTGGTGTGAAAATTGATGATGAGAAAAATGATATGAAACCCTGTTTTCATCAGTTTAGTTATTATCATAAGCTGTAGCTGAGTGCATGGGACAGTAGACATCCAACTACAAACCCTCCCCTACCCCCCACCCACCCACCCACCGCACGCACACATACAAATTTACACCACCTTCTCCCTTTCGTTGTACTCCAGCATGTGATCCTTCTCAAGTCTAATCAGAAATGCCATAACATTTCATTCATGGAAAATCAGAAAAAATGCTCCAAAACAAAAGTTGAGAAACTTGCATTTAGCATATTGGATGGGGAAAAACTTCATTTATGTTCTACTAGAACGGACCCTCCTAAAAGCAGCGCAGCGTCCTGTCGTGTTGGACATGTATCGAGCACTACACAGACACTACAAAATACATTAGGCACTCCAAAATCAGCTTCTATTCCTTGCCTCAGTTAGTATTGTGTCTTATCATATTTGTGTCATTGCCTCCCCACTAAAATAACATGCTTCCCCAATATTAATAAGAACATACTTTCTTACGTTGAAATCTTATGAAACTAAAATAGCACAGGACATAATTATCAGCTCATTCTTGTTTCTATAAAACTTAGTTACAACTTATGAACCAATGAAAGTTGGTCAAATTATCACCATAAGAAATACAAAGGAGAAAAGAACCCTTACTCCCAAGTTTCCTCTCGGCGTCAGCATGCATGAGCAGATCCCCCATCTCGAGCCAATGCAAAAATGCGATCGGAGAGACGGATGTCTGTGTCTCACTCTTCCAATCCCCATGATACGTGAAACACCCCCGAGTATTATACCAAAATGGCATTCCAGCAATAAATAACAAGAAAATTTATGTATAATTTTTTTTTTACCTATAATTCCCCTGGGTATTCCCGGAGAATTTCTACAATCCGACCAAAATGCTCCTTCGTCGCCTCAATCTGAACCTTAGCCTTCTCCATCACCTCTAAAAACCATAAATATGGAACAAAAATTAAAAAAGAAAGAAAAAAAAAACGAAAACTCTAAGCCTTAGGAAGCATGTAGACTCCAAAAATTGGTGGTATCCGTGCCGTTTCTTGTGTCCATGTCCACATTGTCTTGTGTTGGAAACATATTGGACACAAACACCCCATAATACACTAGGACACTCCAGAACTGATACTGTGTTTATCGTGTCGTTTCCGTGTCCTTGCAACTTAGCCCTAAACCCTAGACGTCTTCATCAAGTGTAAAAAAAAAATAACATAAGAAACACGAAAAATGAGCAAACAGGCGCAGCGTCCATGTTACACCATGGTCAGACACAAGTAGGCCGCGACAAAAGGCACTCCGAAGTACGTTAGGACACGTCAAAACATGCCGTGTATGTGCTGTGCCGATCAAAATGCTCCATCAGCGCCCCCATCTGAACCCTAGTCATCCCCATCACCTCTAAGACCCAAAAAAAAGAGAAAGAAAAGCTAGAAAAATCAAAACCCTAAACGTAGCCAGCGCTGGCACCCCGAGAACCGGAGCTGTATCTGTGTCGCGTAGTTTCGGACACGATACGGACCAAAACACAGCAGCGCCATCCCAAAATCAACATCGTGTCAGTAGCCGTGTCCCCAAAAACCCTAAGGCGAGCGAACCTGGGATGGGGAGGGACTGGTGGACGAGGAGGAGGCTGGCGTGGATGAGCCGGGTGGCGGACTCGGCCTCCTCGGCCACCGCCCGGATCCGCTCCCTGACGGATCCGGACCCCTCGAGCTGGACCCGGAAGTCATGGAACTGGGTCTCGATGGAGGAGCTGCTGCCGCCGCTGGCCATCAGTCGGCGGCTGAAGAAGAGGGGGTGGAGGAGGGGATAGTTAGGGTTAGGGTTAGGGTTAGTGTATGGAATTGGGGAGCGGCGGAACAATGGGGAGGATTGGGTTCGGAATAGGGCGGGAACAGCGGTACTTCGAAATGCTGATATTTTCATTGGGTCCAGTCGTATCCATATTACTATGCCTACCTGTTCTAACTACTCCTATATTTTTTTATTTATAACATAACGTGCTCCTGCTTTTAAAAAGGTTACACTGGCCACCCCTATTTTTTTGATTTATTACACGGATTATCCTTATTTTAAGATAAAAATAAAAAGTTATAACACTACCTACCTATATTTTTAAAGTTTTCTAAAGGGAGGGATCGTTAGTGTAATTTGTTTAAATGCAGGGTATCTCGTGCTATAAACCGAAAATATAGAATCTGGGGTCTCTTTGGCGTGTATTGGATTTTCTGAGTAGGTCGTTTATAAAATACTAGTAATGAGCACGTGCATTGCATGTGGGTAAAAAAAATGTTAAAAAATTAAATCTGAAATTATTATAAATATTGTCGTTCCTAGAAATTGAACTCAAGCAACAAAAAAAAAAAAAAATACCTCACCTTAACCTCTTGAGTTAGAATTGATTAGTTGTAAATAAATAATATTAGATAGTTAAATAATTAGTTATTTAAAAAAAAAAATTAGTGAAGTATTTACATACGGATTAGACGGTTCAATTTTGAACCATTTTCAAGTCTCATTATAAGAGTACTAGTAATCACGTGCGTTGCACATAAAATATTTTTTCTTCTAAAATTAATATAAAATTGTTAAAATATATAAATATATTTAAATTAAGATTTATTATATATATTTTTATATTTTAATTAGAACTTATTTTTTATTTGATTATATTTTAATTATAATTAGTTATGGATATATTTTTACTTTTCATAAAGAGTCTTGAAAATTGTTAACTACGTAATATTATCTAATTACAAACAAATATCTCTTCTAACTCATGTGGTTAAAGTGGTAGGTATTCTCTCTGGTTGGCTGAGATTGAATCATTATAATGTTATTTATAACAAATTAAATTTTTTTCAACATTTTTTTTTACATAATATTAAATTTTAAAAAATAAAGAATTGATGATGATATACATACGACTTAGATGGCTCACTTTTGAGCTGTTTTGAAGCCTCATTATATTGTGGAAGATTTAAAAAATATTTACTTGGTAAATTTTGTGAGATACTGGTTTTGGTCGGTTAAAAATTTTTTTTTCCAAATCGATATAGTGTAATTTTGAATGTCTTTATAAACACTGGAGAATCGATAAATTTTAAAATTTATTATTATTTTATTCTATTAATTTTTTTATCAAAAATATATAATTATAACTACTAAAATCCTACCATATTTTCTCTTTCTATATCTTTGTTTTTTTTTCTACTTACTCCAAACTATGGCTATCTTCTCAATGAGTTTTTAGAATCTTACTTTTTTGCTATATACATTTTCAATATAATTAAATAGTGGAGGCGATGTACAAAAACTTTCTCATCATGCGGTCTTCGAAAATCCTATATAGTTATTGTCGAAAGTCGAAGACTATATGATACACACACATAAAGATATCTCCAAGAATTCTACATCCAGCAAACTTCGACATCAGCAGAAAAACTTTTGTTTATATAAGGACATATATATAACTTTATTCTTGTAAAAAACTTTCATAACCGTTTGTTAATGAATTATCGAATATAGGTTGGACTAATTTAAAAATCGTTACATAAAATCGTCAAAAATCGAAAGCCTTGTACCGGTACTCTAAAAATATCTCATAATTGTTATCCCAATAATTGTCAACTGTGGTTACAGATAATTATCACATAATCATGATTTGGTATTGTACATACGAAGTTGTTGACAGCCAATCACACCCAATTACGAGATGGTTGACTTAGTAACATAAACGTGGAGTTTGAGGCCATCCATATCCGCCGTCAACACCACCTACGTTACGAATTGCCATGTATCCGGAACTTGATACCATACATGCAAAGTTGACACGCATCTACATGTCCGTGGAGTAAATTGTTCATAATTTTGGTGAAACTCAAGAAGTCTCGGTATATTCTGTCAGATATCCGTCGTGGTTGGAACAAGTGTTTTAAAAAATAAAAAAATTCAGAGATTTTTAAGTGTTTCTCTATAATTTTTAGTGCTGGGAGTACAAAATGCTGAAATATCGTGTCGGAATCTGCAAGAATAATGGATATTTAGAAATGCAAATAAAGGAATGACTCGAGTTTTTTTTTGTGTGTGTGTGTGTTGTCGTCACTCGTCCTAATTGTACTGGTCTGACTTCCTTTCGAATATTTTTGGAGAGAAATACTATCAATTTGATGACAAATCTTTCTTTTTCTGAGAAAGAAGCACCAAAATGTTCATATAATATTATCTTTATAATTATAATGTCCACAATGTGTGTTGAAAGTGTTGTTTCCACAAGATAAAATCACCAATCTCGTTACAAGAGGGTACAGACGTAAGATCAACTATCATGAAACTAAATTCCCCCAACATATGTGGTTAGTTGCGCCAGCTGGTATCAATTACATCTGGCGTATACTAATACAAGGAGAAGACACTACAGCTAAATACCGACTCATTTACAGGGAGCGCGGATATGTTGTCCCAGAAATTCTGTATCAATTATGTCAACTCTGTTCTCAACATATGACACATACTACTTTCGGTATCAATAATTATAAGAGCTGAGGACAGTGTCACATGCTGAGAAATTGATATATATAATATATGAAATAGCATATGCGCTCCCCATTTTCAGAAACGACTATTTTCAGAAACTTTCAGAAACGACAAGCACGAACAAAAAAGAAGAAACCTAATGGGCATCACCTCCTATGAAAAGTCACCATACAAAAAAAGGCTACAAAGCGGAAAACTACGCCGAAGAGCATAAGGATTACTATACAAAGGGTCCAATCGCTGATATCGTAGTGGTTTTTCATTAGGGCTCCACACCTAGTTATCAGCCACACACCAGAATACCTGTAAAAATGAAAACATTACAGAAAAGTATTAAAATCCATCGATTCATAAAGTTTTAATTAAAACTCATTATCCGTTGTTGTCACTTATTCCATTCGTTCAAAAAAGTTTTATCGATAAGAGCAGCTTTCTTCATTGGGTTTTTTGCGTATATTACATCACTCCCTCAAATCTTGTTAGTTGCTATTTATATGCGTATTTCATTTGTTCCATCACAAGGTAACAGGTAAGGAGAAGACTTAAGTTGTCTAGCTAGATGAAGAGAGTAGATTGATCACTTTCATACTTTAAGAACTTATTATGAGACTTGGAATATAAGTAAAGTTTTATACTACACCTTTTAATCTTGGAGTTCATTTATGTCATTTGGTGATCTTGATGTGGGAATTTTTTGAAGTAGTCACGGTATCCTATCTCTTTTTAGGGAGTTGGATTTATTCATTGAGGTCAAGACTGATTTGGGTTTATTTCTCGGATTTTTTGCATATAAATTCCTTTAATCAACCTTATTTTTACACAACTTCCACAAATCTTGTTAGTTGCATATATATCCTAAGGGGTCCTCATAAATAAAAATCTAAGAGGAGTCCACGTGTGAAAACTCAATTGGATATCACGCCTACGTTCATTGTACCAAATCTAAACTAAATATATTGGAGAAACAGTAGTTATTAGATGATATGAATGGGTATCCAGATTTCGACATGTGAATTCCCTTCGAAATCCTAATGGCCCCCGAGGCCTACAACCAGTCCAAAGGCCGCCAACCCAGCCCGAAGGCCTACAAATCCGGCCTGAATGTCCACAAACCTGGCCCAAAACCATAAATCCAGTCCGAAGGCCCACACCCAGTTCGCTCTATGGCTGAGCCATTTAGTTATCACCACCACATCGGAAATTAAATGTTTCTCCCAAGACATGAACCCAAGACCTTTGGGGGAATGTGCCTCCTACTCCTACCACTTGGACTAGTAATGCTTGACGCAGACATATCCCCCAAGAGGTTGCATGTTCGAGCAACGGGAGAAGCACATTTAATTCCCTGTGGGGGAATAAATGTGAGTGCGGGCCGGATGCGGATGCGAGTGCGGGTGCGGTGCGATGCAAGTGTGGTGCGGGGACGGACCTTCGGACTAGATGTGTGGCATTCGGACCAGGAGTCTGTAACACAATTACCTTGTTATATATATATATATATATATATATATATATATATATATATACACACACAATCCTAAAACATAAGTGCCCTCATTTGAACAACCTTGTTAATTTAACTCATTTCTACAGAGGGCAGTATGTCATATTGATGAGGACCTCTTCCCAAAAGACCATGAACTGTGGTCGAATTGTTGATATTAGCCATTACAGAAGAATTGAGATCAGAATTAGAAGAAATAGAGACAGAATTGGGGATCTGGAAATCTAGGGTTTATTGAGAAAAAGAGGGAAGACGAATTACAAGTGGGAACTGTGATTACAAAACTGCCTGCTACTTCTCATCTCCTCTCTTATTTATAGTTGGAGACTTCTCCAATACAATTCTCAAAGCAATTACACAATTACTCTGGCTATAACAGCTTCGGCTGATGTGGCATTTGTGAGGCATTCATACTTGAATGGCTTGGCTCAGGATGGAAAGCACAGTATTATGACTGATATCAAAGTGTAATACTCTGTTACAGCTCAGAGCATAAGAGTATCACTCTGATACAGCTCAGAGCATAAGAGTATCAGTACAAACAGAGTGTGGAACTCAATATCAGTTGAGAAATTCAACTCAGTATCAGTTGAGAGGTTCCCTTCAGGTTCCTTTCAAACTCAGGCCATCATTCATCATTGCCAGCTATTCCCTCACTGCCACAACATGCAATGCTTCTAGCCAGGTTCTTATCAATACCCCTCCCTTATTTTGACCTTGTCTCAAGGTCAAAGTAAGGAAATTTCTTGACAAAGCTTTCATAAGGCTCCCAAGTTGCAGTGTCTTCACTACCTTCCTTCCACTGAATCAAAAGATCAACAGCTGCTTTACCCTTCCTTTGCACCAACCTCCTCTGCAACACCCATTCAGGTTCATACAATGTTCCCATGTTTTGCTGAGGGTTCCCTTCCTGAACTGCAATTTTGTTACTAAGATGTTTCTTTAATTGAGAAACATGAAACACTGGATGAAGTTGAGCTTCCTCAGGCAATTCCAACCTGTAAGCTACTGTTCCTATCCTTTCAATGATTTTGTAAGGACCATAATATCTGGGTGAAAGTTTTTGTGTTCTCCTCTGGGCCAAGGTGATCTGTCTGTAAGGTTGTACTCTCAAGTAGACCCAATCCCCCAGTTCAAATTCCCTTTCAGTCCTGTGTTGGTCAGCATATTTCTTCATTCTTTCTCTAGCCAACTTCAGATTGTCCTTCAAGAGATGTAAAGAATTATCTCTTGAGGCTATGACTTCTGCTACTGAATTATCCTGAGCAACATCTGGTAGGTAAGTAAGTAGATCTGGAGGTTTCCTTCCATACACAGCTTCAAATGGGGTTAACTTGGTGGAAGAGTGCCAATTGGTGTTGAACCAATATTCTGCCCAGGCTAAGTGCCTGCTCCACTGTTTTGGTTTATGACTGCAAAAACATCTGAGATAGGCTTCTATGCACCTATTGGTGACCTCAGTTTGGCCATCAGATTCAGGGTGGTAAGCTGTACTATAATGTAGCTTAGTCCCCTGTAATTTGAAGAGCTCTTTCCAGAAATTGCTGGAAAAAATAGGGTCCCTGTCTGAAACAATGGTTTTGGGTAAACCATGTAGTTTACAAACACCCTCCATAAAAACTTGGGCTACCACTTCTGCAGTATAAGGATGGCTTAATGCAAACAAGTGGATATATTTGGTTAGTCTATCTACCACTACCAATATAGTGGTTTTGTGGAAGCTAATGGGTAGACCTTCAATGAAATCCATTGATAAGTCCTCCCAAATTCTTTCAGGTAGGGGTAGGGGTTGTAGAAGACCAGCTGGGGATGAAGATTCAGTCTTGTTTTTCTGACAGACTTCACAATTTCTCACATATTCCTTGACTGTCCTCTTCATACCTTCCCAATAACATGCCCTTTTCAGCCTATGGAGTGTTTTGCTATACCCAGAATGGCCTCCATTGGGAGAGTCATGGTGTTCCTCTAACATAGTAGTAATGTAGGGAGATTGTGGGTCCAAGAATAATTTCCCTTTGTAATATAATACCCCATCCTTGACAGTATACTGGTTGCCATCTAGCTGCCCTTGATTCCATTCTTCTAGCTTCTTTTGATAGGAAATTGATTCCCTCATTTGTGTTTTAAAGTCTAAGATCCAACTGGGAGTAACAGTGGTAATTGTGGTTAATTCACCCTCCCCTCTTCTGGACAAACTGTCAGCAGCCTGATTATCCTTTCCCTTCTTATACTCCACCTTGAAATGGTATCCATGCAACTTGAGCACCCATTTATACTGAGCATCAGTATAGATCCTTTGATCTAACATATATTTCAAGGATCTATGATCTGTTTTGATAATAAACTCTCTGCCCCAGAGGTATTGTTTCCATTTTTTTATAGCTAATAGTATAGCAAGCATTTCTTTTTCATATGTTGATAACAGTTTGGAGCTTCCCTTCAGACCCTGACTTAGATAGGCTATGGGTTTCCCCTCCTGCATTAAGACTGCTCCTATTCCTTCCCCAGAAGCATCACATTCAAGGATGAACTCTTTTTGGAAATCTGGCATTCTCAGAACTGGAGGCTCTGTTAGTGCAGTTCTTAATTCTTCAAAGGCTTGATGAGCTTTTCCATTCCAATCAAAGGCATTTTTCTTTAATAGTTCAGTTAAGGGTTTGGCTATGGATCCATAACCCTTAACAAATCTTCTGTAGTACCCAGTAAATCCAAGGAATCATCTCAACTCCTTCACAGATTTAGGAGGAGGCCATTGTTTGACAGCTTGGATTTTCCTTTGGTCCACCTCCACCCCTCTATCAGATATTACATGTCCCAAATAATCCACCTGATGTTGGAAGAAATAGCATTTACTTCTTTTTATTCTTAATTGGTGCTCTGCAAGTTTTAGGAATACCTGCTCCACATGATTGAAATGATCCTCTAGCTTGGTGCTATATATCAGTATATCATCAAAGAAGACTAAGACAAATCTTCTCAGATATGCCTTAAAAATATCATTCATCATAGCTTGGAAGGTAGAGGGGGCATTTGTAAGCCCAAATGGCATTACTAGAAACTCATAATGTCCTTCATGAGTTTTAAATGCTGTTTTGGAGATGTCTTCCTCAGCCATTCTGACTTGATGATACCCAGACCTCAAGTCTAGTTTAGTGAAGTATTTTGAACCATTAAGTTCATCAAACAACTCATCTATAAAAGGAATAGGAAACTTATCCTTGACAGTAGATTGATTGAGCATTCTATAGTCAATGCACATTCTCCAGCTACCATCAGACTTTTTCACCAATATAACAGGTGAAGAATAAGGGCTAGTGCTAGGTCTGATCACTCCAGTACTCAACAACTCCATCACCTGTTTCTCTATCTCATTTTTGTGCACATATGGATGCCTATAGGGTCTACTACAGACTGGTAAAGCCCCAGGTAGGAGTGGAATCCTGTGATCATATCTCCTTTGTGGTAGAAGTCCCCTGGGTTCTTCAAAGAGGTGATCAAATTTCTCTAACAACTGCCTAACTGCTGGTGTTAAGGCTTCAGTCTTCTCTTTACTTTCAGTGAAAGAATACAGCTGAACAAGGAACATTTGAGATTTTTGCCTCCACTCCTTACTTCCAGGCTCTGTCAGGTTTTCACTTGGCATTTGGATACCTCTAAGTTGATGAGTTATACCCTTAAGCTCATATGTCATAGTGAGATTTTTGAAATTCCAAATGATATCTCCCAATGTACTCAACCAGTTTGCACCCAAGACTAACTGACAGCCAGCTATAGGAAGATGCAGTAAATATGCTACTAACTTCTTGCCTTGACAGTCAATGACTACCTCTTTGCTTAAACCCTGACTTTTCAGTTTTTCCCCATTTGCCACCATTACCTCAAAAGCATTTTTACTACACACTGGTAGGCCAATTCTAGTACTGAATGTAGAGTCTATAAAACTATGAGTTGACCCAGAGTCTACCAATATGAGCACTGGTTTGTTACTTAATGTTCCTCTCAGTTTCATGGTGGAATGGTTAAGATTCCCTGACAATGCTTGTAAAGAAATGGCAAAGGATCCAGGAATATTGTTCTTATTTGTTGCATCTTCTCCTTCCTCTTCAAGAATGTTGTTCTCTGAATCAATTTCATCTTCATTCATTATCATGTACAACCTTCTTTCCTTGCACTTGTGACCTCTGAACCATTTTTCCTCACATGAGAAACAAAGTCCTAGGTTCTTTCTCCTGGCTAATTCCCCTTCAGTAATCTTAGTTGCAGATTGGTTAACTGAGTTCTGAGAGCCTTTAGCAAAATGAGATGTCTGATTAGAGGCACTTGATTTCTTTGTGTCTTCAGAATTCTGTGAGCTTCCTTGCACACCAGTTGAGGACAAGGTTTTAGAGTTTGAAAAACTGAATTTAGTGGTCTTTCTCATGGCCAACAACTTAGCTTCATACATCCTAGCCAATTGCATAGCTTCAGACAGTGTACTTGGATGAGCTATCTGCACTTCAAACCTGATTTCCTCTTTAAGGCCCCCCATATACTGACTAATCAAGCAGATTTCATCAATTCCCCTTATTCTTTTGGCTAATTTTTGAAATTGAGAGTTGTATTCCTGAACACTGCCCTCCTGTTTAAGAATTTTGAGCTCAATTACATAATCTGTAAACTGAGATTGACCAAATTCAAGCTTGATGCCTTGAAGGAAATTATCCCAACTCACATACCCTTCTTTAGAACTGATAAACCAATCATACCAGTAAGCAGCCCTCTCCTTCATCTGTACTGAACAAATCTTTACTCTATCCCTCACTGGAATATTGTAGTAATCAAAATAGTGATCTACTCGTAAGAGCCATTCTTCAACTTCAGTGGAGCCATCATATTCAGGAATTTTCAACCTAGGCACAACAGGTTGCCAATTCCTGCCTTGATAATCATTTCTAGCTACAGAATGCTGATCATTTTGATTTGGTTGCAGGTTAAACCTAGTGCCTGTGTGATTAATTCCCTTAATTCCTGTATTGTACTGAGAATTAGGGTTTTGATTCACCTTTTGGTAAGGGATGTGAACTGCTTCATTGTTGTTATTCACACTCACTGGCTGGTTGAAATTTGAAGCTTGTGTGGGTATTTCACGAGAATCTGTGGAATTAGCATTCACAACTCTTCTAATTTGAAACAATTCATCCATTACTCTTTCAAATTTAGAGATGAGTTGATCGAATCTACCTTCCAAAGCTTGAACCCTAGCTTCTCCGAGCAATGAAGCTCTCGGTGGAGATCCATGGAGAGATCCATGGCAACTCATGCTGGGATCTTCATCTGCTTCCATGTGTGGATCGATGAAGTGCTCTGATACCAATTGATGAGGACCTCTTCCCAAAAGACCATGAACTGTGGTCGAATTGTTGATATTAGCCATTACAGAAGAATTGAGATCAGAATTAGAAGAAATAGAGACAGAATTGGGGATCTGGAAATCTAGGGTTTATTGAGAAAAAGAGGGAAGACGAATTACAAGTGGGAACTGTGATTACAAAACTGCCTGCTACTTCTCATCTCCTCTCTTATTTATAGTTAGAGACTTCTCCAATACAATTCTCAAAGCAATTACACAATTACTCTGGCTATAACAGCTTCGGCTGATGTGGCATTTGTGAGGCATTCATACTTGAATGGCTTGGCTCAGGATGGAAAGCACAGTATTATGACTGATATCAAAGTGTAATACTCTGTTACAGCTCAGAGCATAAGAGTATCACTCTGATACAGCTCAGAGCATAAGAGTATCAGTACAAACAGAGTGTGGAACTCAATATCAGTTGAGAAATTCAACTCAGTATCAGTTGAGAGGTTCCCTTCAGGTTCCTTTCAAACTCAGGCCATCATTCATCATTGCCAGCTATTCCCTCACTGCCACAACATGCAATGCTTCTAGCCAGGTTCTTATCACATATTTATATCTTTTTTGTATAATCACGTAACAAATGCTTGAATATGTGTGCGAACTTAGCTCTAATTTGCATTATATGATTTACACTGTGCTGTGAACTTTAAAACCTGCAACATAATTGCCCTCATTTGAGCAACCTTGTTTATTTAACTCATTTCTACAGAGGGTGGTATGTCATATTTATATCTTTTCAGTGTAATCATGTAACAAATGCTTGAATGTGTGTGCAATCTAGCTCTAGTTTGCATTATTAGATTTACACTAAGTGATGTACACTTTTTAAATATTTTAAATTTTTTTAACATGCAGAAACAAATTCAATATTTCATACCTTCTTGCATTTGAGATCACAAATGCTTCCAGTGCCCACTTTGTGTAGCAAAGATTTTTCAACCACTTCGAGTTATTAGGCTGCGTCGCTATTAATGTTAAGACAACAGGCAGAAGTGCCGACCACTGCAAAACCAATATCACAGTGCAATTAGAAAGGTATGAACTTTAGCTTATAAATTTTGATGAAAGGATTTTCAGACATCATCTAAAGCGCACCAATTGGGCAGATCCTGGTTGGAAGAAGATAGCAAAAGCATAACCAATACCAGTCACACAGTATACAAGTGCGAGCAAAATGATGTAGTTGTCAGTTATTGATGACCTTGGATTGTTGAAGAAATAGAACATTGAAAGGTAAACTATTGGCTTGATGACTGTATTAAAATGGTCAATGGTGTCCCTTGAAAGAAAATAAGCAAGTGAACTCATTCCAGATGCCCTCTCTCTCCAATACAGCAACTTTTCAAGTGAAAATGATCTCAAAGCTCCAATCTTGCACAAAAGAGCTGCAAAGAAACACAATGGTTTTCAAAGAAATTAAATAAGGAATTAGGATCAGAGAAGACGAAACACTGCATAAATCATTTTTTAAAAAGTTATATATGACGAGAATTGCCTGTTTCTAAAACGACATCCCAAGTATGATTTTCTATATATAGCTGAAATCTATCATACTGAAATGTACAATTAACTTATGTGGTTAAGATGATCTAGAAGAATAGTAAATATAAAGTAGAAGTCTCGACAATTCCTATTTCATGAGAGATTCTATTGTCAAGTGATGTCAACGGAGAGTAAACAAAATGATTGGTAAGCATATACACTTTTAATCATAATGATACAGGCAAAAAAAACCAAGTGGTATATGTGAATACTCATCGATCAGGAAGAGGTTTCAGCAAACAACCAAAACGAAAATGACGATGATGATATAACAGTAGGACAAAAGTTAACAGAATCTTTTACTTACAGACAGCAATAACGGTGTATGTGTAACCAAGCGCCCCGAATGTCTCATCGCTCACTTTAGCAAGAGTTCCTAAACAGACTCCAGCAAGACCTAATATAAGATAATCAACTCCCTGTATTCTAGCTTCTCGTAACCGCTGCTTACCAACCCTAAGATGAAAAGTTGCAACCATTGTTACGAATTCAAGATATTAAATTAATGTCTAATTTCTAGTAGAAGACTGTTTCTGTAAAAAGTCAAGCGAGCATGTAACTACAATGATAAATTTACCTTCCCAGAAAGTACTTATATTGACGAAGAATGCCAGGAGTTCTGCGTTTGGACAAATCTTTGGATTTTGAATAATCATTTTGTAAATTATCCTTCTTTAGCTCAAAAGCATCCAGTACATTGCCACATACTTCACCAGCAACAGATGGATCAACAGGTCCAGCCCCAGAGGAAGTTTCACCACCCCTTACTGATGTATCCCCTTCACCAAGAAGATGCAGCATATCCGGGGGTATGTTGTACCCGTTATGCTGCATCCATTTGAGGGGCAACTGCTTGACATTTACTCCTGGTGGCTTTACTATACCCTCTAAAATGTCGATGAAGTAGTCTGGAGGATTCACACGCTCTGGAACATTAATCCCCAAGCCTGCAAAGTATTCTTCGACTTTCTTCACTGATCCATGATATACAGTTATGCCTCCTTTTGCTAAAAGTATCAAATCATCGAACATCTTGAACAATGCATAGCTGAAGTTGAATAAAAAATGTTATATGAATGCCTAGTTATTATATGCAAAGCTATGAATTAATCTATATGAATGTACAGTTGCATGTTAACTCTTGGATAAGTAATTATCGGTGCAAGAAATCCCAATATTGCAACAACGAGTTCGGATACTGCTCGTTAGTATATGTCCTAAATCATTTTCCTGATAGAAATGTAAATATTCAATACCTCAACCAACTCTTTATTGTGATTAATGGTAGACATTTACAGATTACAGAAAAGATTTTACAAATAAGAACAATGGTTTTTAAATAGATTGGCAATGAAGCACAATTTCAAATAGGAATGTAGGCTATATTGAGCAAATCTGTGGCCAAATACCAACCTGATCCTAGGCAAAGACGAGTTCTCTCAGTGGTGTGTGTGTGTGAGGGTCTGTGTTAGAAATTAGAATAGACAGAGAGAGAGAGATTTGGGAAACCCAACTCAAGGATATTTTCTATTAGGCTCTAGGCCAACTATATATAGGAGGGGATACATAGAAGGCTAGCTAGTCGTGCCATTGTGGGACTAAAGCAAGCACAAAAGAATAGTGCTAAAAGCTATAAAAAAGAAGGATAACATCACCACTAAGGCACTATTCTTAACAGTGCGGATGTTGAGGAGAGAGGTGGTTGTGAGAGAATAAACTGGAGTTAAGACATATTATTGCCTTCGAAACTGTTACTTTCAGCCAACTACTCTCCATTTTCCCCAAAATTCATATGCTTCACATGACAAAATTAATGGAAGCAGCTTAGGGGCTGTTAGCTTGGTTGCCAGCCTGCCTTGCCATGTTTATTGTTGCCACATTCTTTGCAGCGCTTACAAGTAAAGCTGCACAAAAAACAACTTTACTTGCAGGCTCTAGCAAGTGGTAGCTCATCTAGAGATTGCAGCCAATCTTGTGCCACCACATCATATGCACCTATCCCTGATACCTGTGTCCAAATTTTATCCGTCCTGCCTGCATATAATGATTGGTCAGAACCAATTCCGTAATACTTATCATCTGACTCTACACCACACTTAATGCTAATGGTGCTGCACGTGCTGCTGCACACAATGAAACAGCTCCTTTGCTGCTGCAGCTGAATCTAAGCAAACAGGTAGTTGTTGATACTATATTGGAACTTCAAAAATACTCGCACAGATCAAATGGCTTTAGTCAATGATTGGTCAGTCACAAATACAGTAGTGGCGTCATGGAAATGGGATCAAAATTCATACCAAACTTACAAAACTTCTACCAATGATACCTTATGTTCTTTGTAAACTAGATGAGATGTTGAGACCAACAACAAATCTTACTCATTAGGTATCAAAATATCCACGACGAGGAAAATGTAGAAATATACACCGTTCTTTTAAATTGTCTACATTCTCATCAATGTAAAACTAACCTGGGTTGGTGAACCACCATACAGATGTTTACCCCTTCCAATGCCTCACGTCGAAGAGCTCTTAGAAGCAGCTGAGATGAAGAACTATCCAACCCAGATGTTGGTTCATCTAGTAGCAATAGTGAGGGTTCCATAACCATTTCCATCCCAACATTTACCCGTTTCCTCTGACCTCCAGATATTCCACGCTTCTCCACTGTACCAACTAAGGAATCCCGTATTGGTTGTAGCCCTAAACACTCAATAACTCTCTCCACGACTAGAACTTTGTCCGCCTTTGACATGTCAATTGAAAGTCTATTTAGCATGTCAAAAAAAAGGTAAGTTCAAGTAATGACGACAAATATAAATACCAACTGAAAACTAAATTAAGGAGAGATAGGAATATAGAAACTAATGCTATAATGATAGGTGTTATATCAAGGTAACTTTGGGCACAAAAGTAATATTTTGAAGTCAGTATGCCAACAGATAAGTATATGATATCATGGGATACATATTTAACTTGAGAATGGTTTTTTTTACGGAGAACAAAGCAAATGCAAAAAAACTAGAGAACAAACAGACGAGAAATAGAAATAAGGTGGGTGCTGGTGAATAAGGGGTAGTACCATAATGGTCAATTTGGCATCCTGAAACTTGTAAACTAGTGAAAAATCCTCCTAGTTTCTACGTGATGTGTTTTTTGGTTCTTGGAAACTACGTGCAGAAACTTTACGTCACATCAGCAAAAAATGAAACTAATGGGTTATTTTAGTTGGTTTTTTCATCCCAAATTGTGGAAACTCAAGGAAACTACAGAGGGTAATATTTATTATTATTTTATTTTAAAATGTGATGCAAGCTAATTAATATAGACATATTTACACTATTTTAATAGCAACATGTCATCAAATTGATCTACTTTCCTTATTATACTTTCTAGCGGACAAACAACCTTTATAGTTTAGAAATCTATCTAGAAACTCAAAAGAAACCAAGTTTCTAACTTTCAAACATTTTCTAATTTAAGACCTAGTTAAAATTGAACCTAAGAACCAGAGGTTGTTTCCTCTATTATAGTATGTTATTTTTTCACTACCTAATAGGTGTAACTATGGTCAAGAGATGATTTTTTTACTACGAGTGAGTTCGCATATTGTTTATGGAAGTCATAAGAGATTTATCATAGATGTACATGGATACTTCTTATAGGCATTAAATCTCAATAATGGCCAGCATGTTGGAAAAAAAACTATAATTTTCAATTTAGTATTGAAACTGAAAAGGTCAAGGGTTTGGTAATGTTCGATAGGATATGAGCTAGGTGAGAAAATCGAGATATGTATCATGTATTGATGCATTTCATTACCGTACTGACTCGAGTATTGTATCATGAATGGTAAGAAATGTTCTATAGAAAATCAGAATAGAAACTAATATAATCAAACACATATAGACAAATAGAAGGCATTGATCAATAAGGAGCATCATCAAGCATTAAACGGCAAGTTCATAAAGTTAATTATTAAGAGCAAAAACAACAACACTAGTATCACTGAACATTATTATTTATGAATATAGATCTGTTGAATCAATAAAAACTAATTATTAACAACCGGTGAGGTGGCACTCAAAAAGATAAGTTATACATAATTTATAAATAATGCATAACTTGTTAAACCTTAAAACATAAGTGGAAAATCAATCCAAAAATGAAACATATAGAAAACTCAAGAAACCAAAATAATAGAGATAATAAAAAGTAAAAGAAAAAGAAAAGAAAAAAGACGTTCCATTACAGTGTTACCAGGATCGTGGGTCGCTTTGGTACCTCAGCCGGTACGCGGTGCGATGGGGGTAAGCTTATTCGGTACGATATTTGGGGGTCGTTGTTCGTTTTTATCCGGGTCGTCTTTTGTACCATATACAATTATATAGAAGTATACACTATATAAAAATAAAATAAAAATGATTAATTAACCAACAAATATTGAAAATATATGGCAACAACTCCACAAAAGTCAACTTTTTTTTATTAATACCACCCACACAAAATAAAATTTAAAAACATATTTCTTGTAACTAAACCAAATATCATAAGTTCATAACCAATGCCATCAAAATCCAAGTGAAGGAAAGCATAGACAATATTCTCAAAAAATACGACCCATCAAAATCCAAACGCTATTTGGGGTCATTGTTCTAAAAATCGCTAGGCGAACTCTGGTCGCTAAATTTGACGACCTAGGTCGCGAACGGACCCCGTTCGGGGTCGTTCGTCCTAATTCGCGAGACGTAGGGGGGAGGGGGTTGTCGAATTAGGCAGCAATGTTCCATTATTGAGAAAATTAGTTGCATGAGTTGTTAAAATCTCAAGAAATGTTGACGCAGGACAAGACCTAGAGGGGCCAACTATATTGGTTCGACTCACATATTAGCAAATTGATATTTTGCAAAAGATAATTGTAAATGATGATTATCAATAATATTTCACCAAATAAACCTAGCAAATCACAAAATAACAATTGTATTCAAGGTGGATTTCGAGTTTACCAATATCACAATGAGGTGAAGTTATGTTGTTAGCGTCAAAATCGTTTAGGAATCTAGAGGTTGAAAGATGATGAGAAGGAATTTTGAGTACTGTATCAACTCGGAACAGTAGCAAATCAGAATTGTAGCAACTAGGTACCATAACAACTCAAAGGAGAAGGCTTTTAGAATTAGTGTAAATGTAGGGTATATGAATTAGATGGTAGGATTTTCTATAAAAGATAAATTTGAAGAAGTAAAACAAATTGGGATTAGGGTGAGAGTATAAAAAAACATATATGAATCATTTAAGATTCCTATTCTAGTTTTATTGGCAAACTTATAAATATTTCTTTTAATTTCTTCATTTAATTAAAACAAAGGTTTACATCTCTTTATATAGCCTTATAATGATTGGTCATTAACAAATCAATCCCAATTAAAATTACCAAATAAAATTGATCCAAATTAGAACTTCCAGATATGCTAATCCTATCAAATAAACCATGTGCATCTTAAAAATCATGTCCACCAATGCACATAATTAAAAATTGTGTGTATCCATGTGCCTAAGTAACTAAAACAAATGCACCTAGATAAGTGCACCCGTAATAAGCCAAAGTCCAAATTCTCAAATTTGGGCCCATGTGCTGACCAGTTCTCCATCAGACGTTTAGATGTGATTACCAAAGTAGGTTGGAAGTCGTCGTTGGAGATGTTGGAAGTCGACGGAAATGAGACTAGAGTGCCGAACCTACATCTTCGGTGTGAAGCCTAGCAATGAAGTGTTACTATTTCACTTTTATATTCTTCTTTCTCTTCTTTTTTTCCCTCTAAAACTCTAATTATTACCTGATAAAGCCTACTTTTCCAACCTATGTTGCACAGATATAAATATGACACAGACATATTATGGACATGGCACTAACTTTGGCATGTCCTAGTATATTTTTATAGTGTCTGTGTCATGTCTAATGTGTCTGCCATGACGGGTCCATATTTATTGTGCTTTTTCCAACACTATTATTAACTCTCATTCATCCAAAACCTAGCAAAATGCATCAAGAACTGCCCTATAATTTATCCATCAACCCTACAGCAACCACCAAACCCTAGTTTCTACCCCAAAACTCATCCTTGATTCTTACATGTTCAAAAATTGAATACTCTAATCTTGTTATAGAACAGCAAACAGTCATCAGAAGCATCAAAAACTCGTAAATCTTGCCAGAACAGTCCCATGAATTTTCACCTTAAGTCTTTGACCCTCTTCTCAAAAAATCCTAACCCTAGAAACCCTATTTCCTTCCCAATTGAGAGAACTTTGAAGGTTTGATTCAGTTGCACAGTTGTCCTGCACCAGCAGCGAAGATAGACCAGATCTCCACGAAATTATTCTTTTAAGTAATGGAGGAACATATTCGTGTAGCCAGCCCTAAATTTAGGATAAAGGCTGTCATTATGCTCTTGTTGTTTCATACATTTCTGGCACATGTACTCAATTAAAAAAAGGTGCAAGAAAATCATAATAACAATCCATGATATGTACCTATCCATACCTGCAATTGGCACTGAACCAAAGATTCTCCTCCACTGTCAAGTTTCCATGAACAATATCATCTTGTGGTACAAAACCAATGATTTTCCTGTATGCACGAAGAGGCTCCATCTTTCCGTTGACGAGAACTAAACCACTCGTCTCACATCCTGTTGTTTTTCCAGCAAGAGCATTAAGAAAGGTGGTCTTCCCCGCCCCTGATGGACCCATGAGAGCAGCTATGCGACCAGGCATAATTTTCCCTGTCACACTCCTCAAAAGTTGTTTTTTATTTCGTTTTAATGTTAGAGTTAAGTACTTAAAGGCAACCTCAAGCACAGGCCTAGTTCTGATATCATTGTTAGTAGCCATAGAGATTACTCCTGAAAAAGTCAAGTTCTTGTTTCGTTGCTGCTGAGCTTTTTCTTTCTCAATTTGGCCATATGCATACTTAAAAATTTGGCTCCGCGTATGCATTTGTTTACCTCTAGCCATATTCTTCTTTATATGTTTATCTCCAATTTCCAGATTGAACCCCTCAGCATTATCAGGGTCCTCTTCTAGTGAATGCATCATCTCGAAAAGATTACTTGGTTCCTTGCCCTTTGATGTGGATGCTTTTGATGATTGTTGAGGTGCAAATGGAGGTAGCAAGTTAGCCTGATTTTCATCACCATCAATTCTAAATTGACCAATACCCTTCCGATCTGCCTGCTTCTTAGCCTGTTTGCGAGAGAATGTCCGGGATAATTGATTCTGGAGTCCAACTGCATGTTTCCTGGCAACATCTTTTGCTGATTTCCACCTTTCACGAGCTTGTGCAGTTTCTCTTGCCATCCTTGCTGCAGCTTCTCTGGATTTTGCTTGTTTTCTTTCACGATTAGTGAGAATTTGACCGGAGAAGTTATATATAATCAGTAATACTAAACTCAATGCAACCTGTGGTGCAAAAATGGAAGGTGAGATACTGAATGCTGCAGAATAAACTAAGATTGCCTGAAAGTAATTGAAATTTCTGCTGCTGTCTCAAATGGTTAAAAATAGAAAACTAAGATAAAGATGTATGTATAAAAAGTTCTTAACAAAAGAATCTTCATTGTGGTTGACTACACCCATTGGTATTCATTAACAATTTTTAGCCAAAAATTGTTGTGTGTTATAATCATCTCTAAGGTTTTTGTAATTAACAATAATCATCATGTTGTTCATAGAACTAAAAGGTTTTTGTGATTTCGTAAAGACATTCATCATATTGTTCATAAAACTAAATCAAGATTTCTTGAAATGGAGGAATGCTTCTGGAGTGCTTGTGATAAACCCTTGAAGTTGAAAGCAAAATTCTACCAAAAAAAAAAAAAAACTACAAGATCAAGCATGCTTTGATATGGCAAGAAGATCGTATCATTCGGTCATTCATCCTGTCTATTGGATGCCCACCAAAAATAGAACTCTAGCGCTAATCTCTAAGCATCCATCCCCGACAAACCCAGCCCTACACCATTCCAAAAACCCTAAAACCTAAACCCCAAACTCCAAGCCTACAACTCAAAATTATCATCTTCTTCCCAATTCCCTAATCTTAACCACCATCTGCCTAAACCCTGGTAAGCGAAAGCAACCTTTAGATATATTATACTTTGTCTTTGTTATCCATAATTTAGGTCCACATCGGGACATTTCTAGGAACTAAAATACCACCAAAGCCACTGGCCTAGATCCAGAACGACGACAAGGGCTTCTCCTGGCTCACCAACTCGATGGATGCTCCCTGCTATATGGTGGTCATGTATCTCTCTACCACCAAGGAAATGTGGGAGCTGCTCAAATCTCTCTTCTCGTCCAAGGATAGTCTTCAGCGCCTTTACGACATTTTTCATAAGCTCACTACTTCAAATCATGGTTGTGATATTCCGACCTTCTTCACCAAGTACCAGGGCTTGTTCCAAGAATGGCTACATCACCAACCGCTCATTACCGACTTGGTTGTTCAGAAGTTGTGGCATGAGGCCTTATTAGCCGCTGCACTATACATGTCTCAGATGCCATCCTATCTAGAGGGCTTCATTATCATCTTCACTCCACCGGTGGTAACTGTACTCTGACTAGCATCTTTGCAGCGACTATCCACGTTCCTCCACCTGGTGGTTTTGACTCTACTTTCCCAACACCCACCCTTCTCTCCCAGGGATCAGTACGTAGCTCATCAAGCCATGGTCAAGGCCATGGTTCCCAGTATCAGCATTGAAATAGGTTTTGGACCCCTTCTTTATTACTTTCGTGTTATTGACTGTTTCAACAACTTTGGATCAAGAGTAGCTAAATAATAATCAAGTTTATTCAAAATTAGTTACACACGTTTTGACTAATTTAATGTAGTATATGTTGTTTCTCGTTTGTTTGAACGAAATAGTATTCTATTGGTATATTAGAATATTCTTGGTATATTTGTTGGTATATTAGAATATTCTTGGTATATTTGTTGGAATATTAGAATATTCTACATGGGATTTTAATGGGGTATTAATGTAAGATGAAGGGTTGTAAGGATATAAATAGCCAAGAGATTATCAATAAAAAATATAACAATTATACATGGTATCAGAGCCCAAACCCTAGCCACCACCTCCCAAATCCTAGCCGCCGCCACCGTCACCGCTGTCACACCGTCCGCCACCACCGCTGCCGCACCGCTCGCCCGCCACCACCGTCGCCGCTCGCCCACCACCACCGCGAAGGCGCGACTCCCGCGGAGCCTTCTGCTGCGGTTCCTGGCATCTCCTGCGGGTCGTTCCAAATGTTGACATCGAAGGCCTAGATCTGATGGACGAGAGATGATCGGGTCTAGGAGAGGACGAAGAGGGCGAACGTGAATCGTGGGACGGGTGTGAGGTGATCGAAGAAGAGGAGGATCGATGAAGAAGATCATCAAGAAGTTGGACTCTGCGGAGGTCGCAACGTTGATGAAGCTGATGAAACTGTCGGCTGATGAGAGCGCGACACGAACATTGGCGAAGTTAGAGCTTTCATCCATCGATCTGAAGCTTGATGGACCGGCCACCTACCTGAGTTGGTCACGACGGGTGAGGAGAACCCTCGCAGGGAAGAACCTGGAGGATTTCTTGTCAGGAGAGAAGACAGAGTCGGATGAGGGCTCTGCAGGACGTGACGAGTGGAAGTCCACTCATATGGTGGTATATATTTGGCTCATCAATTCTTTAGTCATGTCGATCGCCGCCACAGTAGATAGCCTTGAGATGGTGAAAGACGTGTGGGAGAAGTTGAGGAGAATCTACGATGATGTGGGAAATAACTTGAGGGTTTTCCAGATCAAGAAAAAAATCGACGACACCGTACAGGGAGAGAAGACGGTACAGGAGTATGCCACGGAGTTGGAGCGTCTGTGGTTGGATTATGATCACTTCTCAGATCGGACGAGCTGCGAGGACCCGAAGTGTAAGGAGAGGCAGGTATGTCTACAGTAGAGGACGATGAAGTTTCTTAAGGGGATGGCCGCAGTGTTTGCTCAGAGGACAGCACTACTTCTAGCCCAACCGAAGATTCCTACACTTGAGGATGCTATCTCGGCCATGATCCAGGAGGAGACTCGTATCAAGCTACAGGCAGGGACAGGGGGTCCTCCTGAAGTGAAGACAGCACTGGCGATTGCCAATTCAGATAGCACAGAACCTAAGGGAGACCCCTGGCAGTGTTATAGCTGCGGGGAGGTAGGCCATCTGAGTTATGCTTGCACCAAACCACCCAAGGAGGGAGATTCAGGTGGCGACGTAGACAGTTTGGAGGACGTGGTCGTGGGGGTCGACGAGGTGGTCGAGGAGGTTATCCGACGAACCTGCTGGTAGCAGAAGGCGAGGAGGGAGCTAATGGTGCCTTTACTGAGGAGGATCGGGCACTACTGGACATGTTGGAAGTACTCAGGAGAAAGCAGAGAGCGTCAATCGATAGAGACGGGAGGAGTGGGACTGACGAGACGTCCACCTCAGTCTTCGCCAAAGGCAACGCTGCCATGTATGCCCATCCATCGGAAGGTACTGATGACTCACTCGCCCTTGCATCTATGTCTTTCCTTAGATCGTCGGACTGGATTGTCGATTCGGGTGCATCTCGACACGTGACAGGGAATGCTAGTGAGTTCTCTTCCTACACTCATTTAGCATCTGCAGACAGCATTCAAACAGCCGATGGTACTTTTCAGCCAGTGGTCGGTAAGGGTACTATCGATTGTACAAGTTCAGTAAGATTATTCAATATTTTACATGCTCCTTCTTTTCCAGTCAGTCTTTTGTTCATTAGTTTTATAATCCTCCAACTAAAATGCATTGTCTCTTTTGATATTCCTAAGGTGATCTTCCAGGAGAAGGAGACGGGACGAAGACTTGGGACTGACGCTTGGCATGATGGACTGTGGTACCTGGATCGAGAAGGACTGGATTCGGTATTGGTGTCTGTGGCAGAAAGGGCAGGAATGGAAGGACCAAAGATGAGTATCGAGGATACACTGATACTCCATCACAGGCGGTTGGGGCACTCCTCTTTTGATATTTTGAGTAGGTTGTATCCATCTATTTATGAGAAGACAAATAAGGAGAAACTAGTATGTGATGCATGTGATTTAGACAAACTTACTAGGAGCTCATATGTTGGTACGGACCATAGGAGCTCTTCTATTTTTGATATTATACATTCTGATGTCTGGGGGCCGTGGGCCACAACTACTATGAATGGTTACAAGTATTTCGTCTCTTTTATTGATTGTTCCTCTCGTGTCACCTGACTGTATTTGATGAAGAATAAGAGTGAGGTCTTTGCCTCTTTCCGAGACTTTCATAAACATGTCCAGACTCAGTACAGAGTAGTGGTGAAGGTACTAAGGTCTAACAATGGAACAGAGTATACCAATAAAGCACTTGAGGAATACCTGTCAGCCCAAGGGATACAACATCAGACTACATGTGCATACACACCAGCACAGAATGGAGTGGCAGAAAGGAAGATCAGACAACTTCTAGAGGTGGCAAGGAGCATGATGATCGTCATGAATGTCCCACAGAATCTGTGGGGGCATGCAGTGTTGACAGCAGCTCGATTGATCAACAGGATGCCCTCGAAGGTACTGGGATGGAAGTCTCCATGTAAGATATTGCAAGAAAATAATAGTGGGATACTCCCACTAAAGGTGTTTGGCTGCGTATGTTTTGTGAAGGACAATAGACCGTCTGTTGGAAAACTTGACCCCAAAGCAGTCAAGTGTGTATTTGTGGGCTATTCGGCAACTCAGAAGGGGTACGTGTGCTGGAGCCCAGTAGAGAAGAAGTTTGTGAGCATGGATGTTCACTTCATGGAGTTTGAGCCATACTACCGTCAGGAGGGAACTTCATCCATGAGCAACTCACTTGATACTGAGAGTATGAGGCGACAGAGGGAGATTGGTGAGAGTGTGGTGACCGATTTAGGAGTATGGCATGGAGGAACATTTGAGGAGGAGCAGGAGAGTGAAGAGGAACAGAGGGAGGCGATGAGAGGTGTTAGGCCCACGGCTCAGGGGGAGTTACGTACCTACAGCAGGAAAGGAAAGCAAACTGCAGGACCGGTACCTATAGTGCCAGTACCAAGTCCCTTATCTGCGTCCGTCTCAACTCCTGAGACACCTACACCACCACCACCAGATTCTCCTTCAAGTGATATCATTCTTCCTACTCCTCCCACAACATTATCAGTACGGAGGACCGATGACCGAAAAATCCTCCTGATAGATATGGTTGGGACCTTGCTCAGTTTGTTTCATATAATATCTCTTCTTCTCATGGAGCATTCATTGCATCTTTGGATAGTATTACCGTACCTAACAATTGGCAGGTTGTCAAGAACGATCCAAAGTGGAAAGCGGCGATGCACGATGAGTCAGGCGCTCTTAAGAAGAACCACATTTGAAAACTGGTAAAACTGCCTGAGGGGAAGAGGGCAGTCGGATGCAAGTGGCTCTTTACTGTGAAGCAGAACCCAGATGAAAAAGTAGAGCGCTACAAGGCTCGACTGGTGGCAAAATGATACAGTCAGACTTACAGCATTGACTATGATGAGACTTTTGCACCAGTGGCGAAGATGAACACCGTCAGGACCCTGATTTCTTTGGCAGCGAATGGTGGATGAAAGCTACACCAACTGAATGTGAAGAATGTGTTTCTTCATGGGGATCTAGTGGAGGAAGTGTACATGGAGATACCACCAGAATTCTGCACCGATAAGACAGTGGACAAGGTCTGCAGGTTGAAGAAGTCCCTCTATGGACTGAAGCAGTCTCCTCGAGCGTGGTTTGACAGATTCAGGAGGGCGATGATAGGGATGGAATATCAACAGATCAATGCTGATCATATTGTGTTCTTCTGTCGGAGTGGAGGCCACATCACCATGCTTGCGGTGTATGTGGACGATATGATTATCACAGGAGATGATGAGCAGGAGATTGCCCGACTCAAGGGGAAGCTTGGCAAGAAGTTCGAGGTGAAGGACCTTGGCCTTCTTCGGTACTTCCTTGGGATTGAGATTGCTCGAGAAGCAGAGGAGGTAGTTCTTTCT
Organism: Iris macrosiphon; assembly: GCA_036927795.1. Taxonomy (NCBI): domain Eukaryota; kingdom Viridiplantae; phylum Streptophyta; class Magnoliopsida; order Asparagales; family Iridaceae; genus Iris; species Iris macrosiphon. The sequence goes on from JAYESA010000007.1 coordinate 11,714,467, forward strand.
CAGAGGAAGTATGCGCTGGACCTTCTCACAGAGACAGGGATGTTGGGATGCAGACCTGCAGCGACGCCGATCAATCAGGGGTTCAAGCTGTGTGCTAAGGCTGGAGAACCAGTTGACCGAGACAGAGACTGGTGGACAAGTTGATCTATTTGAGCCACACACGTCCTGATATCTGCTTTGCAGTGAGTGTGGTGAGCCGCTACATGCATGACCCAAAGAAGGGTCATATGGACGCAGTGTACCAGATTCTGAGATACTTGAAGGGTGCCCCCAGAAAGGGGTTGATATTTAGGAAGAACTATCACTTGAGCATCGAGGGCTACTGTGACTCTGACTGGGCTAGCTGTACTGATGACATGAAGTCTACCTCGGGCTATTGCATATTTGTATGAGGCAACTTTGTCTCTTGGAGGAGTAAGAAGCAGTCGGTGGTGGCCAGATCGACAGCTGAAGCGTAGTACAGAGCTATGGCCTTGGGAGTTGCAGAGCTGCTATGGCTGAAGAGTATGCTGGTGGAGCTGAAGCTGGATCAAGGAGCGAAGATGAAGCTGTGGTGTGACAACCAGTCAGCCATCAGTATCGCCAACAATCCAGTACAACATAACAGGACCAAACACATCGAGATCAATAGGTTCTTCATCAAGGAGAAGTTTGACCGTGGACTACTGGAGCTAGGTCATGTTCCAACCAAGGAGCAGGTAGCAGACAGTATGACCAAGGGACTTAGCTCTGCAGATATGATTATAGGATGTGACAAGATGGGCTTAGTGAATATCTTTCGCCCATCTTGAGGAGTATTGGTATATTAGAATATTCTTGGTATATTTGTTGGTATATTAGAATATTCTTGGTATATTTGTTGGGATATTAGAATATTCTACATGGAATTTTAATGGGGTATTAATGTAAGATGAAGGGTTGTAGGGCTATAAATAGCCAAGAGATTATCAATGAAAAATATAACAATTACTCCAAAATATTCTACATATTCAACATTGTTAAATCCTTCACTTGCAATAAAGACTATATTTTACTTGTTTGGAAAAAAAGTAGAGCCACAATAGATAATTTTGAATAAAAACAAATTAAAATGGATGAATATTGTGAATCTAAAAAAATATAAAACTTCGACAAATTGTCATGGTTACAATATGCAAGTGAATATTATCGACACAACATAATCATCATGTCACCACTAGTTATTTTCGTAATTTTTTCTTTTAATTTTCCTTTGTCAAATTGACCGAGAAAGAGAGTCCCAAATATCGGTATTGGTCATTATCGGCCATTATCCCTCAAAATACTATATCCTAGAATACCTAGCTATCACCCTTGGCCCTCATTGTCCTAGTTGTCCTGTGTTATAAGTTGTCTTTTGATGTCGTTTTTCACTGCTACTTGTGGATCAAGTGCCTACAGCTTGTCTTTATGAGTTGATCCGTTGTAGCTTGTTGCAATCTACTATTGTTGCCTCTGCCTTGCATCTCTATCTATGAGGTCATTTATTGCTGTTGTATGCTATTGTTTTTACTACTATACATATCGCTTGAGGTTTGTAATATGCTTCTCGATGAAATCACTTTAGGTTGTTACCCGATGCAAAAAATTCAAGCTGTAAATGCTTGTTTTTGTCCAACTTGAGGGAGACTTAAGGGAGAGTCAGTGTTTACCAGGCATTACGTCACCAATCTCTATACATCTCTCTATCCATCCGCTTGCAGTCTTCAAATTGTTTACTATTCCTAGTCATGAGTCCTTGTGTGTCGACCTCTAGTATCGTTTATGGTCGTGCCTCGACCTATCCACTGTCTACAATACCTACTACTGCTGCTAGTTGGCTACTCTCATAGGTCATAGATGTCGACCTTTACTACTGTTCTGTGTTTTATGACGTAGATGTCTACCTTTACTATCGTTATCTGTTGATGCTACTGGTTCTACTATGTTCTTTAGCTCTACTATTATTGTATTTCTAATTCATTAAGTTAAACATGTTTCACATGCTCGCTTGAGGGGGTATTAGGTTTAGTAAGTTTGTGCTAGATTTAGTGAGTTTCTGTTCGGTTTAGTGAGTCTACGTAGTCTACTTTACCAACATTAGGTTCAGTTGTATGAGGAAGGTTCTCCTATATGTAAGTACTCAAACCACTTGATAAGGTAAGCCACTTGAGTAGAGCCTCTTTCTCAGCAAACCTTACATTTCTCTTTAGACTTTGAGATGTTCAGTGATATGAAAAGAGAAGACTCACTGAGAATTGTAAACAATATATTAGTAAAATCTAATGCTACATAAAGTGTTTTCAGTACCCACCAGGTCCAGGATTGTTCGTCAATTAATTGGATTACATAGCCGATTAGTCACAAGCTCACTTTAAGCCACCAATCGGATTAGAAGACCAATTAAACCGATTTTAGAAAAAAGAAAATTATATTAGCAAAGAGATGAGGACACATACACTACTATTCGAGTTATGTTAAATGTGTGTGTGTGTGTGTGTGTGCACGCGGCGCACGTGCATGTACACTAGAATTTTTCAGGGGTATTTATGCAAAATAAACTGGAAAAAATAATAGATAACAGCTGAAAAGTTGTTTACCATCAATAAAGCACCAAATAGAGTGATATTTTGATTAGTAGATTTTGGCTTGCACGAGCTCTTCCGAAAGCACTCTGCAAATGCATACCAATTCTAATAAATATTCCCAACTTAAAGAGAAACAGAGAGGCAAAAATGGATGCTAATTTTCTGCGAACAAAGCACTAGAGTTATTTGTCATATAATCATAAGTGAATGAAAGATGTAGACTCAGATGCCCCAGAACATAAGCCTAATATTGGTTTAGCCGAGCACTATCAAGTTTAGCAACAATATTCTGTGCAATGCTCAAAAGGGCTAGTACTAAGAGTGTGATAAAAGGAGATGGTAAAAATACTTATCTATTATTCTGGAGTACTCATGGAAAGTTGGAATTCTTGGCATATAGCTTGTTAGTATAGTTAGAGTTGTTATTGAGAGTGTCCGTACTTAAGTATCTCCTTATACTCCTTTAGTCCCATATTCAATAGGGACTAAAGTGGGCTTACCCTCTCTTGTAAATATGTAGTCCATATCAGTGAAACTGTCGCATTAAGTTGACCCCAGTCTAAACACGGTATGATCTGTACAAGAAAACTACATTGGTAAGATATAGGATTTCTTCATTAGGGCTCAAGCCCAAGCAATATATAGGAGAAACAAAAGTGTTAAGTACAAAATAGTCTCAACAAAAATAGACAAGTAGATTTTATCTACTAATATATTTTTGTGTTTTTTTTGTGGGTCAAGTTCTCTAAGGGTCCATTTGGATTAGGGTTTGTGTTTCCTATAAATATACATGCATGTATAGCTTTCTTTTAGAAGAGAATAAAATAATTAAAGTTTTGAGAAAACCTTACCCTAATTCATCTCTCAAATATATCCTCCTCTCATTATAGTTCCATACATTCGAGTGCTCTGTTTTGGTAATCTTCTTCTTCATTCCAATCCTTCTTCGACCTCATCACCATTGGTCCATCTACATCAGATTTGACCTGCTTCCACAGCCATCCCATCGCCGTTTCAACGCAAGATCAATCCGAGATTTGGAGTCCTTACTCGACTTCATGAACATCCCTGACAGCTCCATCGACGACTGGTAGCGCTGCCAAACGACAGCTAACCACCACAGAAATCGAGGTTTATGTCCAAAATCGACCCATACAAACCGATCGGGCAACTGACCGGCTTAGTGACCGGTCATTCAATGGCTTTTTTGAACCCCTTTGGATCATGAGAATATGCCGTTCAGCATGTCCTTCGCTTCTAGTTTCGTGTTATGTCTCTGCACAGTCCGTGAGTCAACGCAGGATACATAGTTCCTCTCGGGTTGAGTCGGATTAAAAGTTCTTCGCACAAGGACCTCATCATCATAATTTTGTTTCGACCATTCCAACGCGAAGGTAATTTGCACATTCGGGTTATACTTTTAACTTGAATTCATCTTCATTTATTAAATTATATGTCATCCAGACAAGTGCCACTGTGCCACCATGGGGTGGCCCAGCGGTTGGGAGTAGTGAGGGTTATCGGGGAGGTCTTGGGTTCGAGCTCAGATAGTCACCAGGGTGCCCAATATGTTGGGGCTCGTGAGGGTTATTGGGAGGTCCTAGGTTTGAGCCTAGTGCCTCGCAAAAAAAATGTCATAAAAAAAAGTAGTTTGTTAAAATATTGGTATTCCTTGCTTATAAATTGCTTTCCACTTATTTTGTTAGTAACTACCGAATTTAGACCCTTGTATATTTTCCCCTATAAGACATGCCATGCATCATATTTGGTATCAGAGCCTAGGTTTTGGACTAGTCTATGCACTTGCAACTATAGGGGTAGATATGCCCAATCAAGACGTAATGCAACTAATCCTTGCGCTAGTCGCAGCAATGGACACTAAATTTGACAATAGGTTTGATACCCGTAACCACGATAGACACGATGTCATGCACTAAGTCGGCAAAATTGATGAATGAATTGTCATGATTAATACTAATGTCAACACAGTTGGACCAAGTTTGACACTAAACTTAGTAGTCATCGCTAAGGTTGACACAAGATTGGGAAAAGTAGATGTTAAGAGTCGCTCAGATGAATAAATAGGATTCACGAGTTAAAGACCAAGTCCATTCTCGAGAGGCCTCATCCTGACCTTGCTCCAACACGCAGTGTTCGAAGATTGATGACACACTCCCATTAAGACCGAACAGGTGCAGCGACTTATCGCGATACACGAGCCTCCTACTACGACTGGTTTTAGAGTTTTTGGCTCCCTTGTTAGAATTGACCGTAGGGTTTAAAATCCTTCCATCAAGAATGACCTTAGGAGACATGATCGACGTATAGATAAGTATGATCATATGTATCGACCTCCACCTAGGGATGACTGTAGAGGACACGCTCCACAAGTGCCTCGAGAGGACCTATAAGATTCCAACTATGATGATCACCTAGTAGACATGAGTGTAGGTCTAAGGAGGACGAAGTTACTAGGAAGGTCAAAGGTGAGGCACCTGTGTCCAACGACACTCATGACCCGCCCATTCCTGTTTAGTGATTGGTTGTCCGATATTGGTGAAGAGCATAAAATGAGATTTTTCCAAGATGAATTTAGAGAAAGCCGTAAGGATTTATTGGCCTTATGTTGGCAGATATTTCGACAGTCCGGGGTGAGAGCCCCTAGAGACTAGGGAGTTGGGATGAGATGAAAGAGAAATTTAAGGAAAAGTATGTCCTCATTACCTACAAGGACTGTTTGATGGAATATTTTTCTATGCTAAAATTGACAACATGTCGTAAATTGTGACCTGTCTGAGGGTTCTTGTTTCACGATCTCTCAATTTCGTTCTGGACTGAGGGTGGATATCCAGCATGAGTTGCTGCCTCATAAGGTGGTTTCTTTATATCAGGCTTTCAGTTAGCTCAAGGGGTCGAAGATTGCTGTAGTGATGCCTTTAATTTTGTCAATAAAAAGCACAAATTATTTGTCTATAAGTAAGAACTTATTATGGAATAAGTTCTGATAGTACAGCTGATTAGTAGAAACATCCTACCAACCACTGCCCAGGTGGTACATCAGCTCCTACTGGCTCCATAATAATGAGAAATTTATTCATGACATATAAAATCTCACAATCCAGTAAATGATGCTTACTTAGGTGGCCAATCCTTATTGAGCAAATATTAACATTTTTCTACTATCATGGATTCATATCATTTGGGGTTTTAGAAGCCTCCAGTTTCCACATTCTCCATATGATTGGCATCTAAGAGAAGGGTAGAAGATAAAGTCCAGTTTCATAAGCATCTAGTTCGTGCCATTTCCATATCATACATTAGCATGTCCTTATTGAGTCGTCCTTATTATATCATCTGCGCTTCATATATTGTGCAGTTTGAACAGTAACATAAATACTGTTCACTGTTCCCTTTAAGAGTTCTACTTATTATCATGCTAATAATACTACATATGCATCTGTTAAAGATTATATCAAAGTACTTGGTCAATGTATCTATTTTTTTTGGAAGCAAGAGCCAGAAATTTGTGAGGCCATGCAATGTACACTTGTACTATAAATATTTAATATAACACTTGTACATTTGTCCGGCATATGCACATAATGACAAAATCAATTACATCCCCTCTAAGATGACCGACTTGAAATGAAAATCGCATAATTGAAAGGTATTTAATTATGTAGCTTGTGAACTAAACAAGTAATTTGGTTGTCATGATAGTCAATTAATTACTAGATATTAGGAACAAGAATATGATACGAAGGTCCTCTCTTGATATAATTTAACTTACTTTCTTGAGAAGTGGAACCCATCCTGCAATAATGCCTGCATGTGATAACACAAACAAGATGTTTATTGAACAATGCAAACAAAGCCATGCAGCAGGAAGCAGCAATGTAATCACAAATATGGATCCCTGTAAATCATGTGTATTGCAAGAGAGACATGGAAAGTTAACAGACAATCAGAAGATAGGATAATAGTAATACCCACTACTACAAGGAATTTTCTTGATAGTGCTAGGGCAATAGTATCCAGCAGGGCAGAACATTTCACCACTCTTTCCAACATCGGCCCATATATCTGCACCACCACAAGTATGATTCTGCTGTCCTGGAGGTAGCTGGTAATTATATCTGCAAAGATGTTCTAACACTATCTCATAAGGCATGCCATAGTTGAAAGGAAAATAACAAGGAACGAGGAAGAACAAAATCAACTTACGGGTCACAAACACCAGTAGTTTTATTTAGCTTTGCAGGTGGGCAGTATGCACCTAATGGACAAGCTTCATTGAACCCGAAAGGAGAATTAAGAAACTTCTTCACAAAAACAGTTATTAGAGAAGGTATGTTGAATGATCTAACCAACTAATTGATACAATCAAATAACAGATACAACGTAAGATGAACTTAAGTATATAGATATGCTCATATACAATGCTCAATCTAATATCATTTGGAATAATTTATGCAGAGAATACGCAAATAGTAATTTGCCAATTATCAGAGGCATCTACTACATTTGAAAAGAAACCAACATGCATTTTGCAACACAAAAGAAGGGAATCATCATTATTTCAAGCTTGGTCCCTAACAGGTCAACTGTGAAGCATGATTAAGATTGGTATAACTCCTTGTGACCAAATTTTATGTGTAGCTGTCAATCTGCCATCAACCCTCCATCAGTTGGTTCAAATTTCTAGCGATAGCAACTACGAGCGAATGAAAACTTTTACCCTAAGACCTCAAACACCAATTTGTGGTGGTGGCGACAAGTACATACCTTTTATGGCCTTAAAATAGAAATATGAAGAAATGGAAATGCAACTTCTGCAAGAGAAAAGTAAGGCCCAGGAAAAGCTGAACAACTACTTCACCAAGAGAAAAAAAATACACAATTGCGAAAGAGCACACCATGCCTCTTTAGGTAAATCAACTTATTTTGAGATGTAATTGAGTGTAGGAGAATCAGGATACTTACGTATCATGCAAGTAATACCCTCTGGGCAGAAGAAGCCCTCGCAACAAGGAAGGCAGCTAAGAGTCCTGGCGGGGACAACCTTGGTTTCTTTAAGGTTAACCGTCTCATCTTCCCCGACACTACACGCCCATCCCGGCTCGCATCCGGAAGCCCACGAAGTCAAATTACAATTCTTGTTGGGCCGCAAGACGTTTTTCGTTCCTCCGCCGTCAATGAAGCTGTTGAAGTAGAACATGGTTTCTGCTGCTGTGCACAGCCGTTTTGTAAGATCCCCTGTTAATCAATACAGCCCAATTAGTTCTTACATTGAACTACCTATAGCATAAACAAACATAAAGTTATGGCAAATTCTATAGACACTACAAAACTTACTTAAGCTAGCCCAAAAAAAAATTGAGTTATTTACAAGTTGGCCATCGAGAAAATTGCTCCATGCTACCCAATTTTTTTTCCCAGGACTGTCACAATGGAAGGACTGTCAACATTTTTGACAGTCCTAATTATTAGGACAGTCACTATGTTGCCAGTCCTTCCAATTGGAACGACTGTTAACATAGTGACAGTCCTAAGAAGGAGAATAGAAGAAGAAGAAGAAGAATAAGAAGAAGAAGGGGCGGGGGGCGGGGGGGAGGCGGCAAGGGCGGGCAGGCGAGCGGCGGCGGCGGCGGCAGCGGAGGCGGCGGGGGGCGGCGGCGGAGGTCCCTTCGGCCTCCCGCGGCCTCCTCCTCCTCCTCCTTCTCCTACGGCGGGTGGGATTGGGGTTAGGATTTGACTGTCCTGAGTAAAATTTGGACTGTCCTGATAAAAAATTTCAAAAACATAGACTGTCCTAAAGTAATTGGTTGTCCTAAGTAAAATGTATAGTGCCTAAAGAATTTGCCTAAAGTTATTTGCTACCTATATTGCACGAACACATCGTACTATCGTATTTTGGAGTGTATGCATCACATCTGATACGTGTATGACACAAACGGCACCAGTTTTTGGTGTTCTCCGAGCTCGCTACCCTTCATTTCAACTTACTAGTGCATACTCCTAACCAAAATCGCTACTTAATTTTCGCTACACTTTCTTCTTTTGGTTGTACTCCATGATCCTATGTTGCACGGACATGGATATAACACCGTGACGCAGAAACAACACCTATATTGGTGTGTCCTTGCGTATTTTGGGGCGCACGGACACAGCACCTATATAACACTGAATCGGAGCAACGTTCACTCTACCGATCTAATCAGAATGCTTACCAATCCACTCCACTTCTATTTCTACAGTTCAACTACACTAAATCGAGCTGTGCTAAGCGTCTCTAGTTAGTAATTACCATTGGTCTGCTTGAGACAGTTGTTCATGAAAGTGAGATCCGATGAGAAATTGAACGCGGAGTTCATCTCCTTCTTCCTGTTGAGCACCAACAACAACAAAAAAAAGAATCGGATCAAGGATCGAGATCCGGAGTGTCCGTTTCGTGTCCGAAGTGAGTAGAGAGAGTCGACTGACATGTCGGTGATGCAGAAGTGTAGCTTGTCGTTGGCGGCGGGGGGGAGGCTTTCGGTGGCGTTGAGGAGGCGGCGGTAGATGACCTGCGCGAAGAACGGGCTCAGCGTCGCCGCCGGAGAGCCGCCGCCGGCGTCGTAGTCCTGGCCGATGACGACTGGAGCGAGGAGGAGGAGGAACAAGTAGGCGGCCGGCGGTGGGGCCCACCGCGTCCGCATCTCCAGCAGAGAATATAGAGCTTCAGCGGGAGACGATGGTGGGAATGTGCATTGGTTGGGAGAAGAGAGAGAGAGAGAGAGAGAGAGGAGAGAGAGTCGTCACTGTAGATTAAGTGTGTGCTAGTTTGGCTTAGCCTGGCCACCTTCTGCCGAACTTTCTATAAATCCCCTCGCACAAAAACCATTTTACAAATTTTTACTCTTCAGTTTGATAAAATTATCGGGAGCCTATTGGCACTGAAACCGAAATTTCCTCACACAAAAGCGGTTTTACAAATTTTTACCCTTAATTTTGTTAGATGGGCGGGAGCCTATTGACACTAAAAAAACAAAACTTTTAGACACTATATAGAAGAAGAGCTTTGAAATATAATCTAGTGTGTATAAGAGCAAAATTATAACTATGTAATTTTTTTGATATTTTGTAGCATTTTTTGAAACTAATAATAAATTACATGTTACAAGATATATAATATGAGAAATTTTGACTTACCTCCTTTTTTTTTTTTTACTATATTTAAAGGTGCATTCTACATTGTTTATATAACGTACGTCGACGGAATATGTCTAAAAGTAACGGTCAATCCATTTGACAAAAAAATTGGACGAAAATACTCCGCTCTCCTTCATCTGCGACGTCCACAGCCATCCGACCCCCCCCCCTCTCCTCCCCCGGCAGGCGGGCGCCCGCGAGCAGACGACCCCCTCCTCTCCTCCTCTCCTCCTCCTTCGCCTCTCCTTCCCTCCTCCTCCTTCTCCTCGGCTCTTCCCTCCTCCTCCTCCCCACCCCCGCCCCCTCTCCTCCTCCGGTCAGGGCCACGCAGTGCCGCATGGAGGAGGAGGAGGAGGAGGAGAGGCGTGCGTGGGGAGCCGGGGGGAGTGGGTGGTGGTGAAGGTGTTGGTGGTGGTGGTGGTGTTGGTGTTGGTGAAGGTGGTGGTGATGGCAGAGGCCGAGCAAGGTGCGGAAGAAGGGGGGACGAGGACGACGGAGAAGCGGGGGCTGCCACGGCTTTGAAAGAAGACAGGAGTAATTTGGTCCAAAAAATTAGATCAACCCAGTTGACCGCCAATGTTGGACGAAATCCGTCAAAAATGAAAAAACATATGCACCGTTAAATATTATAAAAAAAGTAAAAGATAACTAAAAAAAAATTATATAATATAATATTTTTTTCTTCATATTAAATGATAGAGGTAGGAAAATAAATTGAAAACTACCCCCCTCCATTCGGTTAAAATTAAAGACTTGTTTTCAAAGACAATTATTCTAAATGGTAGAAAAACAGAATATAACTCCTCTTTTATGTTGTGATAGTAATAAATCCGTATATTTTTATGAATAAATCTAATTGTTATTTATAATTGTCGCAGTTATAATTGTCATCGTTTGTTATCTATAGTTTAGTTACAAACAAAAAGGAGTGATTATAAAAATTATAAATGATCGGATGTAAAAATAAAATTCAAATGAATTTCAGATTACGTTCATATACATCCTACAAAATCCCAAATATTTTGGACGGCTTCAATCAATTAAATCCAATAAATCTTCTTTTTATAATTATATATAACCTGGTAATTAAATTCTAGAGGACTCATGGGTTCTTAATTTGTATAACTCGGTCATAATTTTTTTTTTTATATTACATGTATCTAGTCACTTAACAAAAAATTCAATTTTTTTTTTGTTAGATATCTGTCGATACGTACGAAACTTTGTATATGCTGCGTTGTATGTCATTTATATCTACTGTCCCAAATATCTTTTGCGGTTTGATTCCGAAACTCTAGTAAAAAAATTCTCTAATTAAATTAATTTAATGTTAGTTAAATTTAAGTGACACATGTAAGTTATTAAGAGTTTATGTAGGCGAATTGAAAACTAAACTAGCGACACCAAATTCACTCCTAACAAGAAGAAATCCAAACAATCATTAAGCACGCTAATTGCCGGCAGGATTCGTTTGGATAATAGGAAGAAGAAAGAAAAAAAAATTATATATATATATATATATATATATATATATATATACATATATATAAAGACGTGCAAGGAAAGGCCAACATGCCATTTGGCCAAAGGCCGCCAACGATTTGCCAAACATGAAAGAACCAGTCAAACAAACACACTATGCCTCCCAAATTTTGCGGGACTGATTAGCCCATGTACCGCCTGCACACGTACCGCGTGTTCAGAAAATATTGCTCATGTTTTAGAACATAAATATTATAATTCTGCTGTTTTGGCACGCGTGCGATCGAGAACGACGGAACGAATGAAAGGGGAGGGACAGAACAGGAGGAGGAGGAGGAGAAGGGAGGAGACGTCAGCGAAGGGGGAGACGCTGGCGGAGTACACGACGAAGGACGACACAGCAGTAGACGGAGAAGGAGGCGCTGGCGGAGCTGTTGACTGTGTGTGTATATGTGTTCACACACATGTGAGCAAAAGCTCAATTTTCTTCTTTGCTTTTAGTCTCACATCGGTTGGACCACTCCACCTTTGTATGTATATAATAGTTCTTACTCTTTGCTTCCTTGTGGTCGTGTATGAGGAGCTCTATGGACCACACGCGCGCGTCGTAGCCGCCGTCCGGCCCGGTTCGGCTCAGCGCGTAACGGGTGCGGGTACGTGCCCACACCTGCGGGCGCCGAATGTCGATTCGCTTTCCTCTTCGGAATCGGGTTGAGGCCCTAAGTATCTTTTTTCTCCTCCTTGTTTTAAACTCATTAGAGATTTGAACGTTGGGCACTATATCCAGGTTCATTGTGCACATATGACAGTAATTTTTTCACGTTTCTTTCCTTTTGTTATTGTTCCTTAATGGCCTGTTTATGAGCCATTTAATATCATGTCCATTGGTTGTGTCTAGGACTGCCTATATATTGCAGTCTCCTCCTCCTTCATTTTTTACAGAAGTTTATCCTCAACGTGAAACATATTTCTCTTGTTCTTTTCTCCAAACACATTCTCTCCTCTAAATCCTTACTCTGGGCAGAGCTAAGTTCGGTCTCTCTCTCCGAGCAACGAAGAGAATCCGGTAGTCAGGGGGTTTTACCACTAGGAGCTTCCGAGAAACGTCTGCACATAGATCTCGGATTAACTCTTAGGGCAGTGCTTCGTGCACGACTTTTCCGGAGGCCGGTAACATTAACTTTTTTTATTTTTATTGTTTACAGATTTCTAAACGAAAATAGGAGCTGGATAAATTTCTAACTTTCTAAGAGTTAATCTGATCTACTGTTAGGTAAAATAATAGTAAATCGTAGAATAATACAAGTGTAAGCTACATTACGTTGCTACAACAACAAAAAATTGCTTGCTATAAACTTCATCTGTTGTAGAATTTGATATCGCTACATTATTATAGAATTTGCTTACTCAAACAAACAACCTTCTGAAACCAAATAAAATTATTTGTTAAATTCTACTGTAGCAATAGAAATATGGTTGTTTGCAACTATATTGTTCATAGTTGTTTAAAGACACTATGGCAATTTTGTTTTCTATCAAATAATTAAATAACTTTGGTAGCTTTTCATTTCAATAAGATTCTATAACAACTTGTATCAATTTTAAATTTCAATTATAATTGAACAATTTATTTCAAAGGAAAACGTCCATCCAAACCAGAAGCAAACATGCTTCTCAACGGCTCTTCTAATTCCTTCAGGTCTGTAAGCTATCAACCCTTAGTCAACATTTCATACCATTCTGATGATTGGTGGTTGGATTCGGGAGCTAATGTTCATGTTTCTTTTGATCGCTCCTATTTTTTAAACTATCAGGAATCAGGTGGAGGAGGTGTAACTCTAGGAGATGGCTCAGCGGCACAGATTATAGGAAGAGGAAGAATAGATCTAAAGATGACATCAGAAAAAACTCTGACTCTTCATGATGTATTGCATGAGTCGTCTATCAGAAGGAATTTAGTCAGTGGGTCTCTTCTTGTAGCTTCATGGTACAAGATTGTTATGGAGGCAAATAAAGTAGTGTTTTCTAAGAATGACTATTTTATTGGAAAATAATTTGTAAGAGATGGTCTTTTTATTTTGAGTACCGTGAATAAAATTTCAGATCCTTCTTTTGTTGTTTCCAATGTAGAATCTTCAAATGTGTGGCACAGTAGATTAGGTCTTGTGAATCTAGGTTCCCTAAGAAGGATGATGAACTTAGATCTTAGTCCTAAGACTCCAATAGATGATAAACACAAGTGTGAAATCTGTGTTCAAGCCAAACACACTAGGTTACCTTTCAAATCTGTAGAAAGAAACTCTTACCTTCTAGAGCTAGTTCATAGTGATGTGTATGACTCAAATAGGGTTTTGACCCGAGGCGGTAGGAAATACTTTGTTACCTTTATAGATGATCATTCAAAGTATTGTTATACCTATCTTCTCAAAACCAAAGATGAAGTTCTAGACAGATTTAAGGTCTATAAATCCGAAGCTGAGAACCAGTTAGAGAGAAAGAATAAGATTCTTAGATTAGATCATGGTGGGGAGTATACATTAAATGATATGACCAATTTCTGTGAAAAACACAGAATAATCCATGAGGTAACTGCTCCATATTCACCACAATCCAACGGAGTTGCTGAAAGAAAAAATTGCACTCTGTTAAACATGGTGAATGCCATGCTCCTCAGCCCAGGTGCTCACGATAATTTGTGGGAAGAAGCATTATTATCTGCCTGTTACATCCTTAATAGGATTTCTAGTAAGTCTAATGATAAGACTCCCTATGAATTATGGAAAGGTAGAGATCCTATGATCCATTATCTCAAAGTTTGGAGATGTCTAACTAAAGTGGGAATTTTTGAACCTAAAAAGATGAAGATTGGTCCTAAGACTGTAGATGTTGTATTCATAGGATATGCACTAGACAGTAATGCCAATAGATTTATTGTTACTCACTCAAAAGTAAATGAAATCTCTCACAATACTATTATAGAAGCTAGAGATGCAGTCTACTTTGAGAATGTGTTTTCTTTTAAAGATAGAATTTCATCCACAATACTATTATAGAAGCTAGAGATGCAGTCTACTTTGAGAATGTATTTTCCTTTAAAGATAGGATTTCATCCACTCCCTCCAAACCTTCTCTTGCTCTGTTCACTAGTTCCTATGCTCAAATATCTACTTCACAACCTGAACAAGATATAGAACCTAGAAGGAGTAAAAGAGAAAGGATTGAAAAGAAATTAGGAGAATGATTCTTTACCTTTTTGTAAGTGGATCTCTAAAAAGAAACTTAGAGCTGTTGGTACCATAGAAAAATACAAGACTAGATTAGTAGCCAAAAGTTTTACCCAGAAAAATGGACTAGATTATTTTGATACATATTCTCCTGTAGCTAGGATCACCTCTATTAGAACCCTTCTAGCCTTAACATTCATTTATAATATGTTAATCCATCAAATGGATGTAAAGACAACATTTCTAAATGGGGACCTAGAGGAAGAAATCTACATGGAGCAACCTGAAGGTTTCATTACTAAAAGCCAAGAAAAGAAAGTTTGCAGATTAGTTAAATCTTTTTATGGCCTAAAGCAAGCTTCCAAGCAATGGCACAACAAATTTGACATAGTCATCTCAGAATATGGTTTCGTGCCAAATGAGTATGAAAATGTATATACTCCAAAATTATAGAAGAAAGTTGTGTCATCTTATGTTTGTATGTAGATGACATCATTATTCTTGGATCATCACTGGAACTGATAATTAATACCAAGGACTATTTATCCAGCCAGTTTGATATGAAAGATCTAGGTGAAGCCAACTTGATTATAGGAATACAAGTGTCCAAATGCAAAAGGGGTTATACTCTATCCTTAGCACACTCGATTGAGAAAATACTAAGAAAATTTGAGTATTTTGATAAGAAACATGCCCTTACTCCTTATGACAATAGTGTTGTTCTAAAGAAGAATGAGGGTTCTCCCATGGAACAACACAGATATTCACAAATGATAGGTTTTCTCATGTATATATCAAACAGGACCAGACCTGATATTGCATTTGCTATTGAGAGACTAAGTAGATATACTAGTAACACAAATCAGTTACATTGGACAACATTAGAAAGAGTATTTAGATTTCTTAGGGGTACTTTAGATCATATGTTGTACTATACTAGATACCATGATATCATAGAAGGTTATTCAGATGCAAACTGGATAACTGACTCACATGATATAAAATATACTACCGGATATGTTTTCACTCTAGGAGGAGCTGCAATCTCCTGGGGCTCATGTAAACAAACTATCATAGCTAGGAGTACAATGGACTCTGAAATGATATCATTAGATACTACTTGTACTGAAGCCAAATGGCTAAGAAATCTTATTATACATATACATGTTTCTCTTAGTCCTGTTCCAGCAATTTCTATAAACTGTGATAATAAATCTGTTATAGAATTACTAAAGCATAATTCTGTAAATGCTAAGATGAACAGGCACCTGCAGCTGCGTTTCAAGTCAATAAAAGGCCTACTAGGTAAATATGTGGTTCTTGACTATATAAAGTCAGAAAAGAAACTTCCAGGCCACTTGACGAAGGGTCTGTCTAGGACTTTGATCCTAGAATCATCGAGGGAGGTGAGGTTAACCCCATAAATAAGTCACCAGCAGTGGCAACCCAACTGAGTCTGACTGAAGATCCCAAGAACCCGGTTCAATGGGTAGAAACAAGCTGGACTTAGGTGACTTTTATTGAACACTGACCCGAGATTAAAATCTCATTAAAAATAATGCCCAAGTGGCTGTACATGTGTACAATGATTCCTCATCCCTATGGTGACAGTGTTCCTGAGTGATATGGTTAGGATGAGTTTTAATACTCTTAATAGGTCCAAGCTGATATGCGAGGTTGACACCTATCAACAACCCCTAAGAACTTACCTATATGAGAGGTCGTGAAGGTCGCGACTATGGGACATGGCGATCCCAGACAACTCTCATGAATATGAAATAAGTGCGCATGGCCAACCAAAAGCGCCACCCGTTAGACCCAAGAACCTCTAGCGTACTATGTGTGCTATTTTCTAAATCTGGTACAAGAAGTCTGATTCAAGGCATAGTCCATCAAGCATTTCTTCAGACAAAGACAATAGTCACTAAGTGAGATTCAAGGTTGTAGTCCATCTCATCTATGCATAGTATTTACCTGCCAAAAAATTCTTTACTCTTAATTTCTTTGTCACATCTATTTCGAAACTTGACCTTTTGGGGGAGGAGGTTGTTGGTTGTGTGTGTATATGTGTTCACACACATGTGAACAAAAGCTCAATATTCTCCTTTGTTTTAGTCCTACATCGGTTGGACCACTCCACCTTTGTATGTATATAATAGTTCTTACTCTTTGCTTCCTTGTGGTCTTGTGTGGGGAGCTCTATGGGCCACACGCGCGCGCCGCCGCCATCGTCCGGCCCGGTTCGGTTCGGCGGGCGTAACGGGTGCGGGTACGTGCCCACACCTGCGGGCGCCGAATGCCGATTCGATTTTCTCTTCGGGATCGGGTTGAGACCCTAAATATCTTTTTGCTCCTCCTTGTTTTAAATTCATTGGAGATTTGAACGTTGGACACTATGTCCAGGTTCATTGTGCACATGTGACAGCTCATATGACAGGAATTTTTTCACATTTTTTTCTTTTGTTATTGCTCCTTAATGGCCTGTTATAAGCCATTTAATATCATGTCCATTGGTTGTGTCTAGGGACTGCCTATATATTGCGGTCTCCTCCTCCTTCATTTTTTACAGAAGTTTATCATCAACGTGAAACCTCTTTCTCTTGTTCTTTTCTCCAAACACATTCTCTCCTCTAAATCCTTACTCTGGGCAGAGCTAAGTTCGGTCTCTCTCTCCAAGTTGTGTGCGACGAAGAGAACCCGGTAGTCAGAAAATTTTACCACTAGGAGCTTCCGAGAAACGTCTGCACATATACCTCGGATTAACTCTTAGGGCAGTGCTTCGTGCACGACTTTCCCGGAGGCCGGTAACATTAACTTTTTTATTTTTATTGTTTACAGATTTCTAAACGAAAATAGGAGCTGGGTAAATTTCTATCAGGAGCAGGGGCAGTGGACCCAAATGGCATGCAATGCAACGTACGTAAATTTTCGTACGTATCGCCGGACATCTAAAAAAAATGGTTCAAAATTTGAGCCGTCTAAGCTATTAGTAAGTATTCCAATAATTATTATTTTTAGTAATTATTATTTATCTATCTAATATAATTACTTATAACGAAACAACTATAACTCAAATGGTTAAGGTAAGAAGTATTTTTCTTGGTTGACTAAATTCAATTCTTATAAAAAAAAATTATGTTTAATTTTTTTTAATATTATTTTATCCACGTGCAATGCACGTACGCGTTGTGTGTGTGTGTGTGTGTGTTGCTTGGAAACCTTGAATACATTTGAATGCGAGATTGTACGCTAGATGGGCCAAAGAAATTGACCTTTTTGAGTAAGTCTGTACTTTTTTAGGATATAGAAACGTGCACAATGGATGTCAAGGAACGTCTACTATCGGTTCCATGAAAAATATAAACCGTTCCTGCTACGCGAGATCAAGCAAAGATCAAACACGTAATATGTGGTGTCTATGGTCACTCGGACAACTTTATATTTATCAAAGATTGATTAAAATGCACATATCGACTCCATTGGGGCAAAGGTCGACCCTTACAACTTGTCAAGAAGATACAAATCAGGTATACAATAGTGTCACGACCCGCAAAGTTGGCCCTGAGCAAGTGTAGCCTAGCCAGCCTACGTCGAGGTATCGACGGTTGTATGAATTCTATAACATAGATAGTCCATATCGCAATCATATTTATATCATTCACAAACTATGGTCACAATAATACAAGAGAATATCTAACTTAAACAGTCTAATTTAATTAAAGAACTAAAATCCACTAAGGGTCTGCTTGGCAATTGCGGGAGTAGTGATTATGAGATGTTTTTAGAGTACTCGTTATGAACGGTTATGAGGGGTCCGGTTTTGAGTGGTTTTAAGTAGTAATTTTTAAACCAATTCAATTCATGCTTGATAATTCGTTAACGAACGGTTATGAAATTTTCTTACAAGAATAAATAAAATAAATTTTTTTCTAAAAACTATCGATTTGGAGTGTTTATAAAGCCACCCAGAATTACATTATATTGGTTTTGGAGGATTTATGAGCCTACAAAAATTAGTGTCTCATATAAATTATCAAGCATAGATTTTCATAAACGATCGGTTCAAAAATATCAAAATATCGATAAAAAAAATACAGTTACCAAACAGACCCTTAAGAATTATAATCATCTACATCTCACAATGCCTCAAGAACAAATCAGGTCAAATACATATTCAAACTAAACAAAAACAAACTTGAAAAAGTTGTGAGCATAAGACAAAGAAATGTGGTGCACCAATCATCGAGGTGGTAACATTAGTGTCGTCAAAGTACTCATTGTAGATCTTGAGGTGATTTTTGTCATCTAAAATTGTTACACCATATCTACATAGAAATGAAACAAGTACAAAATATAAACTTGCAACAAATAAGTACTACATAAGAAAAAACAATAACTATAACATGTAAGTATGATGATGACAAAATGAAATTCAACATGGAAGAAGTGATAGATAGCAAGTATAGTCAAGATGAGATTTAAGGTAACAAATAGTCTATATGGGATTGACATGGCAAATAATCCATACAATATCAATAATGCAATAACCTACGTGAATAATATATTTAGAAACACCACGTTCAAAACAATTACTATAATATGTAATTTTTTTTTTTTTTTCAATCCCACGCTTACCAAAAAAGTGTAAAGAAAAAAAAAAAACTAATTCTCAGAAAACTTGAACCAAACAGACTCTAAGATGGAAGCGTTAACATGTTGATGGCTCTCATTTATCTATGTTTTGAAGGTTGATCTGCCTAATCCACTTTCCGTCATGAATCTGTCAAAGAAATAGGTTCTGGCTTCACTTTTCAATAATAAAGACAAAGACGGACTCTTGGGGCGGGACACGGAGAAGCCCTTCACGGGCCAATATCGAAGATGAGTTTAAACGTGTAAATCATTGGTCCACGTTTGGGTGTAGTAGTTATTTAACTACAGTAAATTCACGTGCGTTGTACATTATTTTTTTGTTACATGTATAAAAGAATCTATAATAATATTAAAAAAATAGATAAAATTTTAAATTATATTAGAATAGTTTAAATATGATTTGAATATTTGTTATTATGATTTTTTTATAATTTTTTATTTTGGATATGTGTTTAATTAGATAATATCTCGTAGTTAGTTTAAATAGAATTGAAAATTTTGAATATAATTTAGAATTTGTTATATGTTCAGACGAATTTTTTTTCTTAACTACGCAAGAAAGAAGTGTTAGTTAATTTTTTTAATTAAATGATTGATGATATATATATACGACTTTGAAGGCTCATTTTTTAGTTGATTTAAAGCCGTATTATAATAGCAGATAAATCAATTATAACATTTTCTCTACTTATTTTTAGTTTCGGGATTTTGCCCAAATTGAACATACAAACCATATGCCAATGGGCCAAATGTATTAAGCAACCCATTTATACTACGGCTCATCGATATAGGCCTAACATTATTGCTTAAAGTATTTTGTTAGAGCATCCACAGTGGTAGAGTTTCAATACTATATTTTAATTTTAGTCAAATTTTGCGATACTTAAAAGCTGTAGTGGACACTTGTCTATACTTAAAAATGGCTAGAAAGTTAAAAGACACTCCAGATTTAAAAATTGCCATAACTTATCTACATTAATTGTTGGTCCCACCAAAAGTAACCAAACATGAAAAAAAAAAAGAGAAAAAAAGGGAAAAAAAAATCTTACAAACATGAAAAAAAAAAATTTAAAAAAAGAGAAAAAAATGAAGAAGAAGATTAATCTGGAGTGTTTCATTATGTGTCAATATCACAAAAATACTCCAAAAGTAATAATTTACAAAAATTTTAATAATTTGAAGTATGTGTTAAAAGTTATAATTCAACAAGCAACAAGCAACATGAAATAATTCAACTATAGTTAGATAATATTAGATATTTAACAATTAGTTAGAATTTATTTATTTATTTTACGTAAGAATATACATACGACTTAGACGGCTAGTTGTTTTCAAACTTTTTTTTTAATATAAAGAGTAGAGAAATATTTTATTTATACTAGTAATGTGCACGTGTATTGTACGTGCGTAAAAAAATTATTGAAAAATAAATAAATATAGATTTATTATAAAAATTATTATCACTAGGAATTGAACTTAAGTCGCTAAAAAAAAATACCTCCGACCTTACCCACTCGAGCTAGAGTTATTTAGTTATAAATAAATTATATTAGAAAGTTAAATACTTAGTTTAGTTTTTTTAATAATTAATGAAATATTTAGGTAGTTGTTTAGTTATCTTCTTTTTATTATTTTTAATTTATTTAAATGAATGATATATATACGATTTGGACGAGTGGTTTTCAAATCACATTATAGGATTAGAGATTATTTCTATTGTCTCTTTTGACATCCGTCTCTAATCAAAATTTTAATCTAACATTAGAGATGCATCATTAATCAAGCTTTTCTTCCACCATATTCATCAAAGGAAAAGTAAAAGTAATCCAATTGGTCACTATTTAACTATTTAGCTTTTGCTTGCAGTTTGAGAGTTGATCTGCGCTTGGCAGTTTCAAGCATAAGAGGCCTATATCGATGAGCCACCAATTAGGACCGGCCGAAAGTTTGGGTTGTCTTAGCCAGAGGATAATTTTGGTTATTCTTCATCTCTGTTAAAAAAATATAATTTTTTTTGACTTACATTCTATTTTATTTATCATATTTAAATATGCATCTCATAGTTTAGAAACTGTCGATGACTAACGATCAACTACTTTGATCAAAAAAATCTTACTAAAATTTTCTTTCTCAATTGTCTTTTTTCTCTTGACCACTCATCTCTCATCCTCTCTCACGGACAGGCTGCCGTCGCACCCCTCCCCTCCTGCCACCGACATCACCTCCCCGCACTAGACATCCCACCCGCCACCGTCCCAACCTCCTCGCATCCGACCCCACCTCCCCGCCTCTCCCCCCACCACCTCACCGTGCCGGAGCCCCCCCCCCCCCCCCCCCCCCGCCACCGCACTCACCCCGAGGCGGGGGTGTCGACGGCGGGGGGGGGGGGATGGGGGGGGAGCGCGGGGAGGGGCGGTGCGATGGCGTAGGCGTGCAGCGGGGGCGAGCGGTGGAGGGCAGCAGTAGGGGGATGGGGGGAGGAGAGATGACAGTACATGGGGGAGGGTATTTTCGTCCAAAATTTTAGGTCAAATGGTTGACCGCCAGTTTTGGACGTATCATGTCTAAAGTGAAAAAAAATTATATATTATGTAAAATTTGTGGGATGTGATTTTAAATATGGTAAATAAAGTGGAGGGGTAACTCAAAATTTCTCAAATATATAAATTTAAGTTAGATTTGTACAACGCTGCTTATAGCTCAAGTGGAAAGCAACGCGGACACCAGACGGGATCCGCATGATTCGAGTCCTCCAAACGTAAGGATGTGTAGGTGTGCGAGTTGTACTAAAAAAAAAAAATTGGACTTGGATTTGGACTAGACCGGTCCTAAAAAAAATGACGTGGATAGTTGTCCCATGGAAGGAGTTGTCTAAAATTTGTGAACAAACACCACCTTGGTTGGTGAACAAAACCACTTGCAAGATACTTTTGTTTAGATGAAGATATCACGTGTACATTTTTAATTGAAGGGTGAACAAATATCCTAGTATTTATCGGTGAATAAAAATGGACTCTAAAATTTTATTAGAATTACCTCTGGACCAGCCCAACCAACAATAATTGATGAATACTTGACTAAATCCAGTTTAACCGACGACAAACTTTTTGGTTGATTTAGAAAGGAACTTAGGAATAGGATTGAACAATGTAATATAATTGACATAATATTGTAAATATAATTCACTTTTTATTAATGTAATAGCAACTATAAGTTTGATTTACATCACTTTATATGAAAATAATTTTAACATTTACGTAATACTAATTACATTACAGCTTGAAATTTAAAAGAATTACATTTTTTTTTTACTTATTTTGTTTTTTTTTATCATTATTTTTATTTCTATTATTATTATTATTATTTATATAATTTGGATACATGTTCTAGCAAAACATGATAATGTAATTATAATTCTATTCCATTATAAATTCCATTACAATTATAATTACATCGAAAAACCAAAGACAATTTTTGTCCATTTTCATTAAACTCAAAAAACAATACCAGTCCTCTATATATATATATATATATATATATATATATATATATATATATATATATATATATAAAAGTCTCGGAGCTGAGATTCACGTTGGCAAAAAAACCACTACAATATCTTTAAATTAAGATAGAAATTATCATTTAGCCAACAAAAAATTTGCTGTATAGAAAATATTTTAAAATAAAATAATTAAAAAAAAATATTTATAAAAAAATTAAAGTAACGAAAGCTTTTGCCATTTGGGAGAGAGAAAATAATAATATTTATTTTATTTGTCAAATTTTTACTTGGCGAAAATCTGACAATGGTTTATTTTTTTGGTTTAATTTTTATGTTTTTTTTGTGTTAATTTTTTGGAATAGTTGGGTTTGGATTTATTTTTTTTGGTTTTTTTTTTTAAATAGCGTTTTTGTTTAGTTTTATTTAGGTTTAGTTTTTTTTAAAAAATATTGTAGCAATAATTTTTTAAATAAATAAAAAAAATGAAATTTAACATTCGAAATAAAATATGCTATCATTGAACATAAAAAAATAAAAAATAAATCTACCATAAGAAAATTACATCTGTCGTAGAGCTGACTTCGAACGGCAATAACTATTTGTTTGAAAATCGTTTTTCGTCAAACAATAGGTCGATTTGTATGTTTTCGACGAGAGTAACACAATTCGTGTAGAAATTTTGTTTTATCCGAAACAAGACGCACATGTTACAGGTAAAAGTATAAAATTTAAAACTTTAAGTATCATAACTTTTGACTGAGAGATCAAAAAAAGGTCCAGCTTGTGCAAAAATAACCGTAACGAAAAGTACTATGGGAGAAACGGCTTTAACCGTTTGACGGACTTCGAAAATTTTTAGAATCGCAAAAAAATGTTGTTTCGACCTCCAAATTTTACTTTCGATAATTTTATAATCTAAAAATATATTCTTGTGTATATATTTTTTTAACGATAACATTATATATTTATAAATTATTTACTAATCGTAATAAGATTGATTTAACTTTCGATTACGGTAGAAACTTTAAGGTCGGCTTGACAATTATGGGAGTAGCGGTTATGAGGTATTTTTAGAGTACCGATTATGATTATGATGGTCCGTTACCTTTTCAAAAATATTCCAAAACCGGTGAAAACACCGTTACCAAAAAACAAAAAACAAAATTTAAAAATTTTACCAACTCAGTTGGCGAACTATTTCTTTACTATTTCAAACATTTTTCATTTTTCCTAATTTATTTAATTAATTATAGATATAGCAAAATTTCTGCAAAAATAAATCAAATAAAAAAAAACCAAACCTACACAAGAAACGCAAAAAAAAAAAAAAAACAAAAACCCATAAAAAAATTAAATAAAAAAAATTTTCTAACAATTTTCTCAGAAAAAATAAAAAAATTCTGTAAAAAAAAAAAACCAAACTCAACTATCCCAAATTCAACACAAAAAAAATAAAAATAAACCCAACATAAAACCACCCTAAACCGGAGTTGCTAAATTTTTGCCAACTCGGTTGGCGAAAATATGACATTATGTATTAAAATATGATTTGCTGAGTTATGAGAATATTAAAATATGATATGTTGAATTTTTGCCATCCCATATGGTAAAAGCATTCGTGAATTCAAATTTTTACAAAATAGTTTTCTTTTAGATAATTAATATAAAAATATTATTTGTACAGCAAAATTTCTGTTTAGCCTATAATTATATTTAAAAAAAAAAATTAGAACAGTTGGTCTTACAGAATAATGATTATAACAGAGACTTAACTAACCGAATTTAGTTGGCTCTTGTGGTCAGTGAGGAAAGGTATAACCTTTCTGGTTAGACGGACAGTCTCAAATTGAATCGCGAAGGAGATGTGGGACAGTGGACCCAAATGTATGCAATGCAGTTTTTACAAAGTCACATACATTATGTCGGGTATCGCAAAAAAAAAAATTAACAACTAAATATGGACTACAAGTTTAATTTTATTATTATTTTTATATGTATATATAAAATATATGATAAATACGCCTCTCTTTTTTTTTGGTCTATTAATTCAGGGACATATTACGATGGACTTGGCATGCCACAAATAGTATGGCTTTCACTTGCAACTAAGAGATGGTTTGAAAAGGAGTATATATGTACGATGAAAACTTAGAAAGAAAAGATTTGAGAGAATTTGGAAAACATTTTTCAAACTCCCAACCAACGACGACATTGACAACCAACAACAAGAATGCCATGCCATCCGATTGAGATATATAGACCTACTTCTAGAATTGGACATCTATTAAGTAAAGCGAAAATAATATTTGGTCCGCGGTCTGTGTTCTTGTAACGTAGTTGCAGGTCCACGTGTCCAAACCCCATTAGCACCCTCCCTATTTGTGTTGGCCTGCGCATCAGTGATCTGCCAATGGGAAGGCGCCACGTGGACCGCGGTCCACGTAGCATCGCCGAAAGTAAAGTTTTTCGTGTCTGAGTTTTTGATCCGTACCCTCGGAGTCGTTTCTTAGCTAATCGGAGTTCGAAACAAACTTCCAAATATAATCTCCATACATAATGTAACAAAAAAAAAGTAAATTAAACAAAAGATATTGTTCCACCAAAAATTAAACATAATAATTACAATTGTTTTGTGTTAAAGATGGTCCATGGTACCCTCAAGGTCCTGGACCCAAAGACTAGAATGATCTCTATAGAAATAAATTTTTCTGATTGGTCTGAACATGGCCAAATCAACCTTGGTGTGCTTGACCTCGATCTTGCACTCCAGATTGATAAGTCTCATGATCTCACTGAGACCAGTATTGAAGCTCAAAAGACTATCTGTAAAGCTTGGAAAGAGTCTAACGGACTCATCATTATGTTCGTGCGAATGACAGTAGCAAACAACATTAAGACTTTTAGGATTTTTGTCTTCGATTTCCTGTAAATAAAATTAAGAGAAGGTTAGAATTACCAGTCTACGAAAAAATTATGTACGAATCATTGTCCTAAGAGATTATTCCAGGTCTATGTGCAGACATCCTCTCGAATCCTCCTAGAGGTAAAACTTTCTTGTTACCGGCTTCTCGTCGCTGCACACAACTTCGAAAAAGTGATCCGAACTTACCTTTTGTCCCGAGAATTGTTGGAGGAAATTTTGGAAGAATAAGGGAGGAGAATGATAGTTTTTCTACCAGAAAATTTCATCAACCGAAAAGTTTTATCATTTAATTGCTTGAAAGAGGAAAAAAATAGTAAATTACGAGTAACGAGAACTGGCGTCAACAAGGATGGCGGAAAAAAAAAATTAAAAAAAAAAAAAATTTGTTCGGCGCCAACACAGATAATGTCCAATTTCAAAAAAAAATTTTGGTGGCGCCAGTTGCTTTGGCTCCAAACTTTTTTTTAAAGGGTAATGGTGCCAGTTGGAATTACTCCAAACATTTTTTTTTTTTTTAAGAGGGAGTGGCGCCATTTAGTTTGGCTCAAAACTAATTTTTTTTTTTAAGAAAAAAGATGGGAGGGGAGAGGGGTGGCGTCAATGGGGTTGGCTCCAAACTATTTTTTTTTAAAAATATAATAAAAAAATGGGTGGCACCATTTGATTTAGCTCCAAACTATTGGTTTTTTTTTTGTTGGTTCTTTTTTTTTGTCTATTTTTTTTTTTGTTTTTAGATTTTTTTTAAATAAATTAGAAACAAAAATTTAACATCCAAATAAAATATCCAACATTGAACATCAAAAAGTTTAAAAAAAATTCTGCCGTAAGAAAATTACGTCTGCCATCGAGCAAACTTCTCACGGGTATAACTATTTGTCCGAAAATTATTTTTCATCAAACAATAAATCGATTTTTATGTTTTCGACGAGAGTAACAAAATTTGTGTTAAAAAAAAAAATCATCCGAAACAAGACGCACATGTTACATAAAAAAATTTAAAATATAAAACTTTAATGTATCATAACTTTTGACTGAGAGATCGAAATGAGATCCAGTTTGTGCCAAAATGACCGTAACGAAAAATACTATGTGATAAACCGTTTCACCGTTTGACGGACTTCAAAAAATTATAGAATCGCAAAAAATTGATGTTTCGATCTCAAAATTTTATTTTGGGTAATTTTATTTTCAGATTTTTTTTGGTATTTCGATGTTAACGAGTACAAATTTGTGTCTTCGGACCCTTAAACGTTATCATATAATATATCAGTGTGAAGATGATTAAAAATAAATCAGATAAAAAATAAATAAATAATCGAAATAAAACTAAAACCAAACTTACACGAGAAACCGTAAACAAAATAAAAATAAAAATCAAACCAAATAAACCAAATAAAACCCATTGGCACCACCCGTTTTTTTTTTTTTTTTTTTTTAAATAGTTTTGGAGCCAAACCAAATGATGCCTTCCACTCCATCTGTGTTGACGTTAGTTTATGTTACCCATAATTTATACTAATTTTTTTTCTCTTCCAAACAATTTCATTAAAAAAAAATCCGTTTGATGAATTTTTTTGTTTTTTTAGGTAACAAGAAGAAAAAGAAACACGATCTTTATCTTGTATATTTTTTCCTACTCAAAGAGAAAGAAAGAATGGAATACATATAGAACCGTGACCCAACCTATGGTATTCAAAGGTTTTAATGAGCCATTAGGGGCCATAAAATGACAGCTAGAATTGTGTTGAATGGTGTGATAAATAGTGAGAAATAATTTATTTATTTTATTATATAATTAGAATAATTAATTAGTTAAACAAAAGTTAAATTTAATATTAATTAATCGTTACTCCTATAAATCTTTATTTGATAAACTAAGTACCATAATAATTATTATTATTATTATAATATACTATCTTATTTTCGACTTTCTTATATTTTTATTCTAACCAAACACATTTGTTCCATATTTTTCATATTAGTGGAACGAGAAAGTGTATGAATTTTCATACATTTTTCATCCCAAATATGCCAAACAGGTTGAGGGCTAATCCCAAAAAAAAAAAAAAAAAAAAAAATTTAATTTTTTCATATATATATATATATATATATATAAGATAAACTTTTATTTATCTATCAATAGTTACAATCATACAAAGCAACATCAAAATTAATATTAAAAACTAAATATTAATTTTGATGTTACTTTGTATGATTGAAACTATTGATGGATAAATAAAATTTTATCTTATTTTAAAAAAAATTATATATATATATATATATATAATTTGAGTCAGCTGACATCGAGTTCATACTAGTCAACTCTAATCCGTCCTTACTTGTAAGTTCAATTTCCAAGTTGTTCTTCCATTTTACGCTTTATCAAGCATGTCTCCAAAAATAATAAAATTCAATTTTTTCTAGGTGGTCGCACGACATCCTATGCTAAACTTAGTCTTGTAGTTGTTATAATGAAATTTCTGAATTTTGATATTCAGTTAGAATTTATGTGGACTTAATCCTATTGATTGATTGGGTGCAAATTTGGATCCTACGTACTTCAAAAAAGTGGTCGTGTGAGACCATCTACAATGAAAGTAATTTCATTTTGGCACTCAGGAGTTGCAGTGGATTCTTGTCCACATTTAAAAATTGCTAGCAAGTCAAAATATATTTCAAATTTTAAGCGTGTCATAGCAAATAAATAGTAATCCAACTAAGCCCACACAAAAAAAGACAGAAGAAAAAAAAAATCTTAATTAAGGAAAAGAACTAAAAAAAGGAGGTTCATTTGGTATATTATTTGGAGTATATTATTGTGTAGCAATATGAAAAGATTACTAAAGATATATTAATTTAAACCATTTTTACAAATTTTGAAACATAATATGAAGTGTTCTCACTATGTATGCTCTGAACTATAATTTGAATGACAACCCTCCTTTCAAATGAGAGAGAGAGAGAGAGAGAGAATCCGCAGTAGGGACACTCAAAACACATATTCAAATTATTGAAAATTATGTAAATTATTATTTTTTGAGTCTCGTACATAGTGTTACACTCCAAATAAATACTTTAAATTGTTGAAAATCGGACACGTCCTGCAAGCGTTCCGACACCGTGTCTGAGAGTGCCCGTAGCGAAAACTTTAGGCCAACCCATCCGAGATAACCAACCTCTGTCTAACGAACACCAAGCATAGATAAAGACAAGTATATGGCGGTGACTACGTCACCTGGACAAATTTTAGCCTTTATAACTCAGGTGAAATTACAAGATTGACAAAAATCAATGTTGAACCATTTGCCCTAATAGATTCAACCCCCTCACCACACTCAAAAAGAAAAGAAAGTGATTACAATTGAAATCACTCACCAACCTGTAGCAATCTCTCTGAACGAAGACGACGACTCCTCAATTAGATCTCTTTCTTCCTTCTGTCTTGGATGATGAAGTCCTAAGAGTAAAGCACAGACTTTCTCTTAGATTTTCTGTGGACGAGCATTTGTGCCTCCATCATACTCCTATATTTATATGATGAGAAATCCTATTTTAGGTCATAATATAAATTTCTAAATAGAAAACCTTAAAATAAGAATCACATATCACCTAAAATAGTCCAACACCAATTATGGACGTCCAAATATGGTCAAATTAAATATTTGATACAAATTTGAAATCAAATCAAATCTTACATTTAATGTAGATTTTTAAATTATATCAAATCAAATCTTTGCCCATATTTGGGCTCCAAAATTTACCAAATCCAGACTGGACCCAAACAATCTCCCCCTCCAGTCTGATGGGAGGGTGTTGACCCTATGGCTTCTCAACTGGACTCTATGCATGTCGTCCCGCGACAGAGTTCCTGCTCCCCCATGCCACCGATCTCCCGAGTTGCTTTACATTTTCCTTCGTCTCCAGCTCCTCGACCGTCACGTCGACGCTAGCTGCCATGCGTAGCACCTTCTGTACCACTGGGATCCTGCCGACATAAATGACACGACTGAGACCAAAGTCCCTGACTATCAGCCTCACCGTGAGTCTTGGCTGCCTGTCTCCGACTTCCGTCTTCCACCGAAATGTGTTAACGTCTGACGAGCTTCTTCACCCTTGGCTGGCCCAACCAAGCAGACAGTGCGATTCTCCAGAGATTCAAACTCCTGAATCTGCCCACCTTCGTGTCCGAACTTGAAGCTCCCCCATACACATGCGTCCTCGAGCAGAACATTACGTATTGTGCATGTCGTCGATGACCCACAACTCCCCCAGAACTGTGTGAATGGTGACACTCCCGCCTCATATTGAGTTTGCTGCAAACCTTGATCTCCTCCCTAGCCTCGAACTGATGAAACCAATGTCGCTCCGTGAAGCTTTGGCAAACCACCCATCACCAAAATTGGATCCGTGAAGCAACCCCCACCTGGAGACCGACCGGTTGTCATGGGACCGACATACTGACCCTCAATCTTTGGCTCATCACCATTCGTCGCTTTGTCTCGACGAACCGAATCATCTGTAATCCTCAAAGTATCTCGAAGCCCCTCCTTAGCAAGTTCCCGAAGATCCAACTCCTGTCGAATACCCCCCGAGCCTCCATCCGATGTCTGTGGCATGACTGTATAACTCAGCGGCTTAAGCATGTACATGCCACAACATACATTTTCTCGAGCCAGCTGTTGGGAACCCTTCGTAAGCATCCAATCTTTGTCCCCAAACAAACTGCGTCAACCATCATCCGCCAGCCTCCCTACCGAAATCAAGTTGTAGCACAAACTCAGTATATGTCGCACATCCTTGAGAACGAGCTTCTCACCAAGCTCCGTTGTCAAGTGCACATCACCAATACCTACAACTGTAGCCGTCTCCTTGTTGCCCATCTTCACACATCCAAACCTGTCGTCGTGGTATGACGTGAAGATCCCCCTATGTGGAGTGGCATGATACGACTCCTCCGTGTCCATGACCCAATCGCCATCATGCTATATGCCACAATATTCCTCTGCGTCGGTTGCTGCGATGATGAGATCTCCCATAGTCGTGAGATCCTCCTGATCATCCTTGCCTTTGGCCTTCTCAGCTTTGAGCTTCATGCAATTCCTCTTGATATGACCCCTTTTGCCACAGTGATAGCAGCCCTTATTGCGGTCCACGGTCGCAAGATCCCGAGAACTCCCCATGTCCTCTCCTGTGACTTGGGTCTTTCCTTCACATAGGAAGCCACCAGAGCGGACTCCCGCGATGATTCCACTTGCTTACGTCAGATCTCCTCGTTCAATAAGCTGCTTTTGACTGCCTCCAACGTGACAACTCTACCAAGCGCGGAGTTGCTCACCGACACCACTACCAGAATAAATCAAATTAGCGACGTCTGAAAACGTCACTAAATGGCCTAAAAACGTCGCTTATTAGTAACGTAATTAGCAACGTTTCAATGAATTCGCGTTTAAGCTAGTCGTTGAAAGAAAAAATGTTTAGCGACATTTTTAGTAAAGTTTAAGCAACGTTTTCAGACGTTTAGCGACGTTTAAGCAACACATCAAGAATAAATATTTGCGTCGTTTAAGCTAGTACGCATGTGTATCGACTACAGAGCTCTGAACAACCTCACTATCAAAAATAAATATGTTTACCGATGATAGATGATCTCTTTGATCAATTGAGTGGAGCGAAGGTATTCTCAAAGATAGACTTGAGGTCAGGCTACCACCAGGTGAAAGTAAAGAAAGAAGACATTTCGAAGACAGCTTTTCAGACTCGATATGGCCAGTTTGAGTTCATGGTGATGCCGTTTGGGTTGACTAATGCACCGACAGTATTCATGAACCTGATGAACAAGGTATTCCACCAGTACCTTGACAAGTTCGTGATGGTGTTCATCGATGACATTCTTGTGTATTTGAAGACCCCAGAGGAGCATGAGGAGCACCTGAGGATGGTTTTAGAGACTCTCAGGAAAGATGAGCTTTACGAAAAGCTTTCGAAGTACGAGTTCTTCCTTGACAAGGTTGAATTCCTTGGGCATGTGGTGACGGGTGACAGGATCTCAGTTAACCCGAAGAAGATCGTGGCAGTGGATTCGTGGGCTACTCCCAGTTCAGTAGCTGTGATCAGAAGTTTTCTCGGACTAACAGATTACTACAGGAGGTTTGTACAAGACTTCTCCAGGATTGCAGAGCCGATGACTAGGCTGACCAGGAAGAATGTGGATTTTGTCTGGACGGAGGATTGTCAGGCCGCATTTGATGAGCTGAAGAAGAGATTGACGACAGCTCCAGTATTGACGTTGCCATCGGAGACATGCGGATTTAGAGTGATACTTCAGGAAAGGGTTTGGGTTGCGTTCTTCAGCAGCTCGGAAAGGTGATTGCCTATGCTTCCATGCAATTACATCATCATGAGAAGAACTACCCCACCTACGATTTGGAGTTGGCAGCGGACATCTTTGCTCTAAAGCTGTAGAAACACTATCTGTACGGAGAGCGTGTGGAAATTTTTACCGACCACAAAAGCTTGAAGTACGTGTTTACGCAGAAAGATCTGAACATGAGGCAGAGGAGGTGGTTGGAGTTGATGAAGGAGTTCGACATTTCATTGCAGTACCACCCAGGGAAGGCCAACGTAGTCGTCGATGCCTTGAGTAGGTATCCGATGGCTATGTACTTGACGACAAACAGACACTTATTGGATGATATTGAGATCTTGGGAATTAAGGTGTTAGTTCCTGGTATCGAGATTCAGATGTGGGGATTGCAGATACAGTCCGAGTTGATGGACAGAATCAGAGCTACGCAGTGCAAGGAATAGGCTCTGATGAGTATCAGGGGACAGGTTCGGACAGGATTATCAGAGGACTTCACTATTGCTGATGATGGGTCATTACGGTACGGTACTAGGATATGTATGCCGAGCGGGAAGCTGCGTGAGAAGGTTTTGCAAGAAGCGCATCGCTCTCAGTACTCGATGCATCCCGGTGTCAACAAGATGTATCGAGACCTGAGGGAGCATGTATGGTGGTATGGTATGAAGCGTGAGGTAGCACGCTTTGTATCCCGGTGTTTAGTGTGCCAGCAGGTAAAGGTGGATAGACAGAGGCAAGGTGGATTGCTTCAGCCTTTACCCATCCCAGAGTAAAAATGGGAGCATGTGACTATAGATTTCGTTTCGGGGCTTCCGCGTTCTCCAGGAGGAAAAGACACGATTTGGGTCATCATAGACAGGTTGACAAAATCAGCCCACTTCTTACCATTCAAAGTGGATACGTCAAGGAAGAAGCTAACAGAGATGTACATGCGGCATATTGTCAGATTATATGGGGTTCCTGTGAGCATTGTCTCGAATCGGGATAGTCGTTTCATTTTTCACTTCTGAAGGAGTTTGGAGGTTAGCTTGGGCACTCAGCTCAAGTTCAGTACCGCATATCATCCCCAGACAGACGGGCAGTCGAAAAGGACTATTCAGACTCTCGAGGATATGCTACGCACTTGTGTTCTAGATCTCGGAGGTTCTTAGGAGGATCATCTACACCTGGTAGAGTTTGCTTACAACAATAGCTACCGGGCCAGTATTGAGATGTCACCATTCGGGACTCTATATGGACGGAGGTGTCGCACACAGTTATATTGGGATGATGTTGGAGATAGAGCCTTGTTGGGACCAGAGATGGTCGTGGATGCAACGAAGAAGATAAAACCCATCAGAGATAGATTTCGAGTGGCGCAGGACAGACAACGGCATTGGGCCGACAGCCACCATAGACCCTTGGAGTTTGAGGTATAGATTTTGTTAAATTGCTTGTGATTGCTTTGTTTTATATTGCGTGTTAAGGCTGCATTTATTCTAGGTTGATGATTTGATATTCTTGCGGATTTCTCCGACACGGGGCACGATTCGCTTTGGTGGAGACGGAAAGCTTAGTCCACGGTATATCAGATCTTTCGGTATTCTTGCGAGGGTCAGTGCAGTGGCCTACAGACTAGACTTGCCGCCTGCACTAGAGGGAGTACATGACGTGTTCCACGTGTCGCAGTTAAGACGGTACGTGGCAGATCCTAGTCACGTACTAGATCACTCGGAGATCGAGGTTGCTCCGAACCTCAGCTATCCTGAGCAGCCCGTAGAGATTTTGGATCGCAGGAAGAAGTTATTGCGGAATCAGAATATTCCTTTGGTTCGTGTTGCATGAAGACATCACTCTCCAGGTGAGTCAACCTGGGAGAGGGAGAACAAAATGCGCGAGCAATACCCGTATCTCTTCGAGCCTTGAGGTATAGTTCTTATTGTGTTTTATACTAGTTTAGTTCAATTTTGAGGACAATTTTTTTTAGGAGGGTAGACTTGTCACTACCATATTTCTATAATAGGGGCATTGGTGTCATTTGCAATATTTATGTATATATATATTGTGTTTTAGTTACATGATATGTAAAATATATTATATTATATTTAATAATGATATGGGTTAGTGGACTAGACTTGATGTGACCATGGACTTTATATTAGACTTGACATTTGAACCCACTAGAATAATTCCTATCCTTCTTTAAAATTAGAATATAGTTAGACTCCTCATTAGGAATGAAGACCCTATTAATTAAATGACTCTTCATGACTAACCATAGGGGCATTGAGGACCTTATGCATTTAAAATCCTAAGCCCTAGGTGTGGCCGGCCTATATAGAGAGAGAGAGCCTCCCTCAAATTCGTCATAGCTCATAAAGAAACCCTAGAAATAGCTCTTCCCCAAACTCTTTCTTTCCTCCACAAATTTTAGAATTTAAAACCCTAAACCCTCTCATCTTCCCTCATCTAAGAAGCCTATGAGCTTAAGTCACAAGGAGCATTGGAGAGGAAGAGGCTTGGCTAGAGAACCCTTGATTTTGCATTGGGAATCCATCTCCCAATAGGTGAAAATCTAAAATCTCTCATTAAATTCGGTTTTTATCATTTGTTTGGCCATTATGAGCCCACCCATGGTTTAGGAGTAGCCATAAAGGGAGAGCATGAGTCTCTATTGGTTTTCATGATATTTTCTTCATGGTGTTGTATGTAAATTTGGAGTTTTTTTATTTTAAGGATGTATTTTCCCTCCATTGTTCTTTGTAACTAACCATACTATATATATATATATATATATATATATATATATATATATATATATTTGATATGTATATGTGTTATTAGTTGTATGATTGGGACTTTTGGCAAGAGGTTGGGTTGTATATCACGAGTATCCTTGATTAGTGCACCCTAGGTGTTTGTTTAAATGTATAAGTGAGTATGTGTCTATGTATATATGTGGGTGTTTTGGTTTGTGTGTTTAGGAGTATACATTTGAGTACATACATGTCTAGGAGTTAACATGTTTGCAGGTAATGTGAGTGAAGTGACTGTCTTTGCTGTGCAAGCATAGAAGAATCGGGTTGGATTGATATCATGTGTGTGTGTAACTGTGTACAAGTGTTGGGGCTTGTGGTGCAAGTGTGGACAGTTGGGATTGTGCCCATTACAGTGCATAACTGAAAGGGCAGTATGCTGTGTTGCTACTGTTTCATTGGTGATACTGATGGAGATGAAGTGTTGGTTTCAGTTTGTTAGTGTGTATGGGTTGGTTTTCGTTTGTAGAGTGTGTGTGTATGAGTGTTTCTGTGAAGGAGGTGGGACTTTGCACTGTGTTGTGCACAGTAGGATAGAGTATCAGAGGGAACTGGGCACGGTTACTGCAGGTTGGCACTGCAAAGTGCAGGTGCAAATATAGGGGGGGTGACCGATAGGTATACAAGTGTGTGTACTGTATGTGTATGCTAGAGGGGTGTCGGGTATGTGATGTTGTGCAGTATATTGTGTCGGGTTCAGACATAGGAAGTGCAGTGCTTGGGGCACTGCAAGTTAAGTGCACCAGTGTGCAGCTCGGGTTCAGGTAGGTAAGTTAGTATCTGCAGGCAGTATCAGTGTATCAGTTGGGGGAGTCATAGTGCAGCAGCTCTGAACTGCATGTGTACACAATTGACTTGCACGGGATCAGTGTATGAGGTGTGCAGGGCTGAGTTTAGTTTTAGAGTAATGTACAAATTGTGACACTTGATGTGTTGGAATGTTAAGACAGATACTTGACAGTGCACAAGAACTTTGGGTTAACACATGGTGGTGTGCTGTATTAGATGACTGATACTTTGAGTATCAGTTGAGTTGGGCTAATAGTGTGGTGTATCTTGTGTGGATAGAGGAGGCTGATACTGGAGATCAGTGAAGGAAGTTAGCAGCAGTAACATGAAGCTTTAGGCTTCGAGTAGCAGTAGCAGTAGGTGGCAATGCCACAGCAACAAATGTCAAAGGTTGGGGTTCGCTCAGTGTATAGTTAGATATAAATTCAGAGAGCACTGGGATTAGGTTGCATACCTGGGAGTGATGTTAGGGAGGGTGTTCAAGTAAGTGTTACAGTGGTTCAGCAAGGGAATTTTGCTCGAGTAGGTGAAGTATCAGTTAGTTACCAGTATTAGGGTGTATCTGTGTAAATCCCCTCACCCAAAATTAGGCCTATTTGGCTTAGATAGTGAAACTAGGGCTGGTTGAATCCAATTAGAAATAGAACACGACATTTTATTTAATTATACAATATTTATATCACTTAGTGCACCTTACCGTTGCTTCGATAATTGGAGCACTACACTAGCCATTGCCTTCCTACAAATTTTACATCCTTGTCCTAGACGTGCCAGTCATCTATTTTGATCTTTGTGTAACTTATAATTATGCTCTCTTGTGCTATATTTTAGTCGTACGATATTCATCGCGGACGTTTATATTTAATTTTAAATAAATACAACTTTGTATCCTTGTGCGTTCCAATCAAAATTGGAGACACAATCTTGACCCATTTTGTGCAACCCAAATTATGATAATATTTTACCCTGAGTCCTCTATGTCCATGACTGTCACGACCCGCACCCAAAAAATCGAGAATGAGTCGTGGGTACTGTCATGCCCCAGTCCCAAAATATCGAGGGACTAGACACGTGGCAATGGCCAGCAGCACACACCGATGGACAAATCCAATTTAATGGATCCATCAGGGTGTACTTAAGCTGTAGTACAACAATAAGGGTCTACTAATCTCATCCACAGAATGAATACATCAATACCAAAAAAGGAAATATAAACATCATCAAGTCACAAGTAAATAAATTGGGGAACAACTCGATAATGAGTTTGGTACATCAACTCAATAAACTGGAAATAAAGAGTCAAACAATAGAAATAACTGAGTATAGAATGTGCATATACTCAGGAGAAATCCTCAGCTATCACCTCGTCCTCGGTTCCTGGTACTGCTCCGAGAAGTGCTCATGTTCCGTACACCTCGGGATAGATATCTTCTGCTAACCCTGGGGACATAATCCATATCCAGGTCCTCAGGGGACATAGCAAGATAAAGATAATACAAGCCAAAATAAATATAGTACAGCAATAAATGAAACAATAGGGTAAATATAAACCAGC
This sequence comes from Iris macrosiphon, assembly GCA_036927795.1. Lineage (NCBI taxonomy): Eukaryota > Viridiplantae > Streptophyta > Magnoliopsida > Asparagales > Iridaceae > Iris > Iris macrosiphon. The sequence continues at coordinate 11,751,530 of JAYESA010000007.1, forward strand.
TAAGTGATATGCAAGTGAGAGTTTAGTCATACTCGGGCTGAGACTACTATAGGACCTGTGTCGGGGAAACCCATAACAGTGTTCTCTCGAAGGGCCAGTAATGTACCAAAGCTCTGTGTCAGAGTCTAAGGCACTTCAAGTAGAGTAATATATATATATATAATCAGCCTTTTGTATGGTAAATCTCGCCCCACCCAATGTAATCACACGTCACAGGTTCACGATGTCTCATGTCCATGTCACGCAAGATCATATCTAATGCAACAAGTCATAATAAAATCTAAGCATGTACAATGTATATGTCCAAATCCTGTAGCCTATACAGAATCACCATAAATATCTCAGGAAGATTCTGTCTCATGAATAGTGTCAGGTGTCCTGGGTTATAACGTACTTGATAATGCAAGTACGAGAATATACAGGGTCACGAATGTCCATCTCTAGGTGACGTTACACAACTTTGCGTATAGTGTTGGCACCCAACTATTAATCGAACGCTAAGTAAGTCACATGGTCCTAGAGTTAAGCATGTACAACAGATAAATAAGTCAAAGGAATATGTAACAAGAACTGCAATATTTGGCAAGGTACACTTGCCTGGATTTTGGTTACCAACTGCGGCTCTGGTTTCAGCGGGTTCTGCAGGTACTTCTCCGGTTGCTGAAATAGACATCACCATCAGATTTAGAAGACATCAAATAGCTAGAAACACATGTCCTTGAGTCCAATTTGGACACAGGGCAAAAATGATATTTTTCTGGTCAAGGCGGCTCAGGCGGCCGGTAGAGGCGGGGCAGCGGCTGCTGGGGGCTGGAGTCGGGCGGCGTTCGGGCTCTGGCCGGAGGAGGGAGCTGGAGGAAGCTTGCGGCGGAGGGCGGTGACTCGGGGGGAGGCTGAGGCCGGTCTCGTCGGGGACGACAGGGAGGCAGGGGAGTAGGAGGAGGAGGTCAGCCGGAGAAGCGGGGCGGAGGAGGAAGGGAGACGACGCTGGAGAAGGTGGAGGCTCGGCTGCGGGTTCTGCGGAAGGCGGAGCTAGGGCACACGAGGGCGGCGGAGGGAATCGAGCAGTGGTAGGAGGTGGAGGAGCCGAGGGCTGAGGGTGACGGGGAGGACGATCTCGAGGAGGAAGGTGGAGAGGGGAGACGGGTGGTGGCTGAGGTTTCTTCGCTCCGGCGGCGGAGGAGAACAGGAGGAGGAGGAGAAGGAAATTGGGGGTCGTAGGGTTCACTGCGGTGGCGAAAGGCTGGTGGTGGAGGAGCAGCGAGGCTGGACGGGTTTTATAGGTTGAGGTCGAGGCGGTTACAGCAGGAGGAGGCGGGGCGGTTACGGGCAGAGGCGCCGGGGTGAAACGGCCGCGGGGAAAGCGGCGGCGGTTACGGGCGGAGGTCGGAAATCGCAACGGCAGGGAGGGTCGGGGGAGGGGACGGTACTGTAGCAGGGGTAGCGGGTCGGGTTCGGGTCGGGTTTGGGTTTTGGGCCCGGATCCGACCCAATAAGGAATTGGGTTGGGTTAGACCGGTCCGGTCCGGTTCGGTTTAGCTTGGTTTATTCTGAAATAAACCGGGTTTATTTCTAGGGTTAAATTGGTTTATTTAAAACTAAATTTTTAGGTCTTTAAAAAATGCTTCCGGGGTCCAATAAAATCCAGAAAAATTACCCTATGTCTAATTTTTTAACCAAAAAAATATCATTTTCATAATATTTTAATATTTAATAAACACATTTAAAAATTATTTAATTTCAAAATACCTTGATTTAATTAGTTAAAAAAATCGCCAAAAATTCTAGAAATTTTATTTTTAAAATCTGAAAATTTTTGGGGGTTTACAGGTACGTCCAGCCTACGCCGCAGCATCGGCGGTAGAACGCTGTCTAGGTCCACTATCTAGCTTACCATCTCACACAATCAATATATATAACTTTCAAGATCTCAACTCCAAACGGAGGAGCAATATCATAAAGATAATCACAAGTACTCAATCACGAATCTAAACACGATAAGATAACACAGAAGTCTAACAACTACAAAGTCTAAACAATTGCTACTAAAACAACAACAACATCAATAATAATAATAATACAACAATATCCTGAATCATATACAATAAAAAGTCTCAATCCAAAACCAGGGACAAACCCGGTACCAAAGGCTAATAAAAACAAAAACTGAGGTCCTAGTGATCCCGGCTACCAACCCGGAAATCACTCCTAAACTAAGGGGTCCCTGTCTGCACCATCGACAGGCTGAGGTCCATAAAATATCGGACACCAATCCTCCGGATCCTCTGAAAAATATATCCTGTCAGGATTGGAGCAAGTACACCTCTAACAACAGTTTCAGTTAAATGATAAAAACTATAAAGCAGTTGTAGCAAGTAGCAAGGTGAAGAAAATAAAGTATGAACAAGAAATATATACATATCACTGGTACATAAAGGTAAAGATGCATTAATATCAGAATCAAGATAGTAATGACTGCAAGATACAAGAAATCTAAACTAAGAGCAAGTATGTTCACAAGAACGTATAGTGAGTCCAGCAAGAATAAATGTAATGAGTCCAGCAAGAGTACATGTAATGAGTCAAGTCCAGAAACTATAAGTGAGATCAGCAAGAAATACAAGAGAGTCCAGACTAGAAATAATGAACTCGTGTCTTTGAAATACCTATTTCGACATGTAAACGGCTAGGGGTAAGTACGGCTCACCGCACACTGGGTGTGCGGCTGCTATCATTCCAGATTAGACCAGAGGGGTGATTCCAGTGATTCCTGTTATGAATGTTTACATGTCTACTCGAGTATTTCCCCGCCCCGACTAGTACAAGTGAATCCAAGACCCGACACGTAAATCAAGTATGAGTCCAGCCAGAAACATGAGTGATGCCTGTAGGTGATGCCAGTAGGTGATTCCAGAATAGAGGCCAGAAACATGAAATATACGTGTCGCAAGTAAATGAATCCAGAAATACTAGTCCGTGTCGTGCCAGAATACTTGATTTACGTAGACCAAATAAAATTTTTATAAGTTGGGTAGAATGTAAAATCCCAAAATTTTAAAACCATATTAATTATTTTATTTTAACCCATAGTTATGAGCTAAATAGAGAGAATAGATTTTATTAGATTTTATTTTTGAGGTGTTTGAGCATTTAGAGGATTTATGGAGCCTTTATAATTTTTTTATGTAGGAGACCCTTTGGACAGTTGCTAGCTCAACTGTATATACCGGTATAATTCTTAGAATAGATATGTATATAAATATATAATTTATTAGAATAGAATTTTTTATTCGATCAAACCCCAAAACCCAAACCCGTAACCCGTTAACCATCACCCCGTGTAAACTTCTACGCGCGTAAACAGCAGCAGTAGCAAAACCAACTTTTCTTCTCCGTGCGTAAAGTTAGAAATAAACAGCAGCAGTTGCAAAACCACCCCCCCCGGCGCGTAAACCAATTCCACCACTTAAATTCTTTCACCGCGCGTAAAACAACCCTCTTATGACTCATCCCCCACCGCTTCTCTATCTATTATTCCTAAACTAACCTCAACCGAAACCTAAACCTAAACCAATGGCAGACCAACCAAAACCTAAACCAATGAAAGGATGAAAGCAGCAGCAGCAGAAATTCTTAATCCCTAAGTTTTCCCACCGCCTCCTTATCCCTTTATATATTACAACACTTTCCGAACTCTAATCCCACTTCTTTCACCAAAACTTACACACATTATTAGGACGTACACTATACGAAGTCTTGCTCAGGCAAGTATACCTTGCCTTGTTGTACTGTTTAAATTCTGAATTAATTATTGCATGTTTATTTTATATAACTGTGCGCGTCCGAGAGAGACTCGGGTGCAGTCAACGAATGCGTTGATGTTAAGGTCTTGTGTTTGACCTAGTGTCTAGTAGACCCACCTAAAGTTGTGTGGAGTTATCGGTATAAAACCCCAGGCCTTGACACGTATCATTTCACGTCACAGAGTGAGTTCATGTAGGGACGCGTGCCTCATACTTGACTGGCCATCAGTGTGAGCAACACGTGTAACGGTATTTAGCTTAGTTATTTATTTCTATGGAGACTTGCATCATAGTACGTGATGTCCACGTCGTGTTTACGACTTGTATATCTACATTGGGCGGGGATGACTTCTAGCAGGAGTATGGGACACCCACTCCCCCTATGCAGATACCGCACTCGACGGAGTGATACGGACGTATATATATTGCAGATACCATGCTCCTCGGAGATGGACGATTACAAAGTGCCCAAGTATGGGGACATATGTGGCATATACTAGTCAGTCACGACGATTGGCGAATTACATCAGCATATGTCTAGCCTACACTTTCCCCATGCACTAAGCTGTCCTCAAATTGCATTCACTTAGATGGTTAGCACACCCTTTTTATTTATTCAGTATTTACTTTATGGCATGCTTCTATGTATCTTGTTATGTCCCTCTAAGGACCTGGTCCCTTTCCAGTTATGGACGAGCAGGAGTACCCGCAGGAGTACGGACCTGGACCGGACACTACTTACCAGACTGAGGAGGTCTTACCTTTGGAGTATCTGTGATTTTATTACCGCTATTTTAGAGATTTTGTTGCTACTTCAGTATAGTCGTTTTGTAGTATATTTGTTTTCACCCGACTATCAGACTAAATACTCATCATTGATATTCAGCTCTTTATTCCTACTTATTATGTGTGATGTGGATGAGATATAAATTGTGTGTGACTTGTTGTAACAGTATATTACCACTGGTGAATCGTATATTCATGAACAACGTACGAGTGTATACGATTTCCATATATTGGAGTTCGTATACATATGACTGGGCGTGTTACGTATTCCTAGTCCTACGTATTTTGGGACTGGGGCATGACAAGCTTTTAGTGGTGGCCCATGCAGGTCAAGAATATATTGTCTCGGTTACGTAACTGTACCGAACAAGCCTGCGTATAGGAATAGAGTATAAGGATCTCATCCATGCTTGACTGAAACCTCATTCTTCCTTTCAACCATCCTATGTTTGAAGCCAAGTTTTATGCCAAAAATCCTTTGCCCTATGACCAGACCCATTACCCTTGTTAGCATAAAAGCATAGTGACTGTTGTTGGCGTAAAAGCCAAAAGACTGCCTAGTTGGCGTAAAAAGGCTAAACTATGAAGAAAATTGCCTCCTTTACGCTGCGGTTATGACAATTGCTAACCACGTTGTCACTACCCAATTCTAAAAAATAGGGTTTTTTTTATTTGGTAAATTGTGTATTGTATTGTATTTAATTAATTATATTTATATTTATTTAGTGATTGTATTATTTTTAATTGATTGTTTTAGGGTTTTGGCTAGCCTGGACCCATGTCAGACCCTAGTGGACCCATATCCGACCCAGCCCACACCCTTGTGAGACTTATTTTTGGGGTTTAGAATATTTATTATATTTTTAGTGGATTAGTTGGAGAGATTTGGAGTTAGTTTGAGTGCTTTTGGAATCCGGAACCCAAAACCGAGTTACGGGAGGGCATTTTGGTAATTTCCTACATGTAGACCCCCTTTATTATTTCTTGGCCGGCCCCTACCTACCCATACCCGACCAAACATAGCAAGCAGCCCCCTCTTCTTCATTTTCTTCTTCTTTACTTCTTCTTCTTCTCCACTTCTTTTTTCTTCTTCTTTCTTCTCCCCAAGTAAGTGTTCTTCATTTTTCTTCCTTCCTTCTTTCTTCCATTCCTTCTTCTTTATGTAAATCCTAACCTTGATTTTTCCCCAACCTAGGTGTGTGGAGCCTAGATTTAGTGTGAAGGCTAGACTTGGTGGCTTGGAGCTTGATGGAGGTGATTTCAAGTAGATCGGAGACTTTGTCCTTGGGATTCCAACTCCCAAGAGGTAAACCCTAACTTTTTCCTTGCTAATTACTTTTTTGTAGTGTAATTGGTGGTTTAAAATCTTTCTAGACCCTAAGCCTACCCGTGGGAGGAAGTTGGAACTAGTTTGGTTGAGTTTGGAGACTTTAACACTAGGTTTTGTGTCAATTTTGGGTGGAATCCGAATTTGGCCCAATTTTGGGTGATGCCCTAGGTTAGACAGACCTAGGTAGATGTTGTCGAGTGTCTTAAGGGTGAGTGCGTGTCTCCGTTCGGACACGGAAAGTCGTGTCGCGGAGAAATGGGCGTTTCGGGCAAATTTGGGGTTTTCGTCGTCGCCGATTCTAAGTGCGTGCGCGTTTCCGCCACGGACCTAGAATCGACGCGGTAGCATTTTTTCTAGGATCTAGGCATCGTTTAGAACCCGTGGGTAAATTTTGGGCCAATTTCGAGTTGGTTTGGTGTGCGTTTCAGGAGATTTTCCGAACCGCACACCACGTGTTCGTCAAAATGACCGAACGGCCATTTCGACTTGGTTTCCTAGTTTCGGGCTTGTGTGCGCGTTGGGTTAGCTTCGGGAAGTGTGTGCTAGAATTTTTGAGTTATATTTTATATATTTAAAGGTGTATGTGCTTGTCGGGGGTCGTTGGGCGTGAGTGGGACGTGTTGTTTGTGTGTGTTGTGTAGGTATATTAGTGTCTATATATATATATATATATATATATATATATATGTGTGTGTGTGTGTGTGTGTGTGTGTGTGTGTGTGTGTGTGTGTGTGTCTATATATATGTATATATATTTATATATATGTGTGTATTTATATATATGTGCTTGTGTATGTATATGTCTATGTGTGTATATATATATATATATATATATATATATATATATATATATATATATATATATATATATATATATATATATATATATATGTATATATATAAGTGTGCGTGTGTGTATATATGTATTGGAGTATGTGTATATGTATATATATATATCTGTGTGTGTGTGCATATATATATAAATAGGTGTTTATATATATATATATAGCTATGTATATATTTATTTGTGTGTGTGTGTATTTATGCATAAGTGTTTGTGAGTGTGTAGGTGTGTGTTGATATATATGTTAGAGTGTGTTTAAGTGTGTGTGTGTGTGTGTTAGTATATAGATATATGTATGTTTGTATATATATATATAGTGATATATATATATATGTATATAGGTGTGTGTGTGTCTGTGTGTGATCGCGAAGAGGAGGGGCAGCAGCCACTAGACAGCAAGCAGCAGCAGCTGCATTGCAGCAGCAGCACAGCAGCAGCAATATGCAGCAGCAGCAGCAGCATAAGCAAAGGCAACAGCAGCAGCACAAGCAGGCAGCAGCAGCAGCTAGTGTACGCAGCGGGGAGCGAGGTAGCTAGGTGGTAGAGGGAGAGAGAGTTTAGTAGAGGTATAGATCTATATATAGATATTGATAGATAGTTTATTAGATAGATGGGTAAGTAGTTATATAGATAAATAGTTATAGAGATAGTTAGATAGATATCTAATTACTAGATAGGTAGATAGATAGGTACATGGATAGTAGATATCCATATCTATATGTGTAGATATAAATACCTATAGCTAGATAGATAGTTAGATATATATATATATATATATATATATATATATATATATATATATATATATATATATATATATATATATATATTTGTGTTTGAGGTATATGGGTATATGTATATGTGTGTGGATATCTATATATATATGAATATAGATACTTAGATATGTATAATATATGATAGATATATATTTTTAGCCTAGATTATAGCTATATATATATATATATATATATATATATATATATATATATATATATATATATATATATATACATACTTAGATAGCTACCTAATAGCTAGTTAGAGGGGTATGAGAGCGGTATCTCAATACCTTGAGATACCGAGGTATCTCAATACCTTGAGATATCCAAGGTATTGAGTTTCGAGCGGGATATTTGAGCAATGGCCTAGGAATAGTATTGGAGTAATTTTTATATGCTTATGTGTATATAATTACGCGTGCTAGCATAGGTTTTAGCGGGGTTAGACGGGGTGCGTGGCCTAGGGCGAGGTATCGGATACCGAGGGTATCCCGGTATCTCGAGGAGGCGAGTTTGAGAGTTTTCTAGCTTAACGAGCTCGGTTCGACCTAGAATTTCAGGGGCGCCCTAGTTTGACCTAGCTTTGACCATAATTGTCCCCGTTGACCGTAAAAGTTGTCACGCCCCAGTCCCAAAATGACGAGGGACTGAGCACGTGAGCAATGGCCAGCAGCACGCACCGATGGTCAACCCAATTTAATGGATCCATCAGGGCATGCTTAAGCTGTAGTCTATCAGTAATATGTTACAAGTCTCAGGTATTTCTAATCTCATCCACAGAAAGTCACAGATTAAAAGCCAAAAATTATGCAATGGAAATAAATACTGAAATCTCAAATAAGCTATCTCGGGAACAAATTCGAGAATTAGTCTGTTATATTTAAGAAAAGACAGGAATTTAAAATGCTGAAAATGGAAATACTGTATAACTGAAGCCGGTGCTCAGGTGAAGTCTTCGGCCACTATCTCGTCCTCGGTTCCGGGTTCTGCTCCAAGGAGTGCTCATGTACCGTACACCTCGGGGTAGATCTCTGCGGCTACACCTGGGGACATAGTCCATTCCAGGTCCTCAGGGGACATAACAAGGTACAGAAAATACAAGCCAAGACATATGCAGTGCAGCAATAAAATAAACAGCAGGGTAACTATGTAAACCAGCTAGTGATATGCAAGTGAGAGTTTTAGTCATACTCAGGCTGAGACTACTACAGGATCAGTGTCTAAGAAACCATAGCAGTATTTTCTCGAAGAGCCAGAACTTGTGCCAAAGCTCTGTATCAGAGACTAGGACACCTCCAGATAACATTATTTACATTATAATCAGCCTTGATATGGTAATACTCTCCCCACCCCATGTAATCTCACGTCACAGTTTCAGAATATATCAGGTACAAGTCACGCAAGTTAGAACTAATGCAATGAGTCAGGCTAGAATCTAAGCATGTAAACTGTAATGACATGAATATGTAGCCTATACGGAATCACCAGGTATATCTCAGGCAATTCCGTCACATGAAGAGTGTCAGGTGTCCTGGGTTGAGCAGTTAAACAAGTTCACATATGAAGCTACAATAAATCAAGTAAAATACTATAACCAGAAATATCTAAGAATTGGCAGGCTTTACTTGCCCACTGATGTATAACCAAGTTCAGGAAATATGTAGCAAGCTGCAAGTTTCGGCGAGGTACACTTGCCTGTGGTTCCGGCTCGGTTCGCAGTTCTGACTTCGGCGGGAATTGCAGGCGGTACTCCGGTTGCTGAAACAAACATCACCATCAGATCCATAAAATATCAATTAGCTAGAAATGCCTGTCCTTGGGTCTAATTTGGAGACAAGGGCAAAAACGGCAGTTTCGGGTCAAAACGGGGTCCACATGCGGGCCTGCTTTGCACCGAAAAATGCGTCAGGGTCAAAGGTCTCCAAATTCACCAAACTTAGTGTCAACAGGTCAGAAACGCTGATACGAACCCAACGGAACTTTCAGATTTGAATTCCGATGAGCCGATCACGAAATCGTCCGTCGAGCGGGGCCTGTGGGGCCCACGACACGCGATTTCGTCAACGTTCTCGGAATCGAACCAAACTTGACCCACAGGACCAGCGTATCGCTACGAGTCCGATGGTGCAAGTTTCGTCTCGATCCGATGTGTGTGCACGAAATTAGGGTAAATTGCAGAAAAGACGGATACGGGGCGATGTCCGCGGATACGCGTTGATTCCGGGGTGCACGCACACCCGAATCAGCTTCCGCAAAATCCCACACGTCCGTATCGACGAGGCGCACGTATATGTGAAGACCGCACGCGACCAAGTCGTCCCGTTTGGCGGAACGTACTCAGTTCCGGGGTGAAACAGGGTCTGGTTTTTCCTGTTTTTGGATCGCGGTGTGCGATCACCACAGGACGCGATGCCCCGAACAGTTTATCCGGGCACCGAGAGGGTCATACAGGCTCCGCGTAGAAATTTACGGAATCGAAATCAGGGTTACGAGCAGGAAGTTATGAGTACCTGAAGGGACTCGAAAAACCGGGGTTTCGAGTTGTGTCCGACACGCGAGTTCGGGTCTGAATCCTGTGTCGGAGCTGTGTCCGCGTGTCCTCGTGTCCTGCTGGCTGGGGGATCACCGGAGAAGGCTGGACTCGGCGGGCGAGCTGCGGCCGGGCGGGGGATCGTCGGCGAGCGGTATCGAGGGGGTCGGCGGAGCTAGGGGAGGCCGGCGTCGGGTCTGTGGACAGCGGAGGGAGGAAGAGGAAGGGGAGCTGGAGAGGGGCGGCTCACGGCGGGTGGGCGGCGCTGGCCTGCGGAGGGCGGCGGGTCAGGGAGGAGTTTGGCCGGAGAGCTCGGGGTGGGTAGCCGGACGGGGCTCGCCGGGACTAGGGTAGTTAGGGTTAGGGTTTGGGGGAAGGAGAGGGCGGAGGAGAGGCTACTTATAAGGGATTCTCGGGTGGGTCGTGGCCGGGCCAGGCGGGGATGGGGTCGAACGTGGGGGTGACGCGGTCGTGGCGGCGGGATCTCCGGCGCCGGCGGAGAATTCGGGGGAGACAGGGTCGTGGGGGAGGGGATGATGAAGCGGGTCGGGTCGGGCGGCGGGCTCCGGGTGAGCGGACCCGCCCGACCCGCTAAGGGTTTAGGTTGGGCTGGGCTGGGTTTAACGGGCTCGGCCCACTGGGCCGGGCCGGGCCCAAAGCTAAATAATAATAATAATAATAGAAATAATAATAATAATTAATTAATTTAATTAGAAAATAGTTTTTTTGGCTTTTAAAAATAGGTCTGATGTCCAATAAAATCCCAGAAAATTATCCTAAGTCCGGTTTTCTATTTTACATCCAAAAATATTATTTTTATAATATTTTAATACTGTTTAATATCAATTAAAAAATCATTGAATAATTAAAATCCTGTTTTTAAATTACAGAAAAATCCCAAAAAAATTCCAAGAAATTGTGAAAAATCCAGTTTTTAAAATTTTAAAAATTCAGGGGGTTTACAAAAGTCAACGTTTGACCTAGTTTTGACCTAGAGTTGACTTTTTGGATCCCGAGTTGACTTTTTGACCCAAATTTCATCGGTTTGACCCGTTCGACCTAGAATAGCCCTAGAAGCCCGTTTTTAATTATTTTATATCAGTTTAACTCCTTAGAACCCTGTTTAATTCTGCTTTTCGTAATAGGTTCTTGTGATACCGGTCCGGATCTCGATCCTCATCAGTTGCTCAGGACATCAGGCGAGTACCTACCTCTGATAGTTTCTATTTCATGATAGCGTTTATATCACCTATTCTAGAACTGTAATACTTGATTCTGACACATTGTTACACGAGCTGGTACTAGTGGATCCCGTCATGAGATGCTATCCCCCTTACCGTGTTCAGCGGGTACTCTATCACGTGTATTTCATCATGTACTTCGGGTATTGATTCTCATGTGCTATCATGTGCTTCTTGTGCTCTCGCCTTCGTGTGTGCGAGCTATTATCATGTACGTAGCGTATTGTGGTTGGATCCAATGGTATTAGTGGGGGAGGGGAGTAGGAGTTGGTTATGTGATCAAAGCCAAACAGTATTCATGTGTATGTCGGTTATACAACTCACGTATAACGGAGTTATCGTAGTATTTTTCATGTACAACCTAAGCCGATCACATAACGAACTTGTGCTCAAGGCACTTAGCTAGTATTCATGTTTTCTCACCTGCAGTTACTTTTTTACTACTTGTATTGTTCTCCAATTTACATTGCAGCTACTTATTGTGCTCCAGCATATATTTATTTCTTGTGCATCTTGTATACTTTTCTATTGCTCGTCATATACACCTTACCATGTATTTGGAGTTGCTTTCAGAGTTATGTACTTCGCTCCAGTCCTGACTGGGCATATTTTTTCCAGAGGATCCTGAGGATTATTGCCCGACGTTCTATGGGCCGGGTGTTGATGAGGGTTGTGACCCCGAGATCGAGGAGGAGTGCGCCGAGGAGACGCCTATAGCGCCCTAGTTAGCTAGGTGGGTTTCCTGGGTTGTTCCCAGTGGTTTATTTCTGGATGATTGTACTTATTCTTTTGATGCCGTGAGATGTTGTAGCTATTATAGACTTGGACTGTATATTTTGGATATTGTCTTGCTCTGTGTTTCTTTGTTTCCTTTTGCTATCATATCGTGCTTTTACTCTTCCCCTAGATTTTGTGATTGAGAGTTCATATATATATTGCGTGGTTGCCCTCCTTTTGGAGAGGATTATTCATATATATATTGCGTGGATGCCCTCCTTTTTGGAGAGGTTATGGCAGATTTTTTGTGAGTTATATATAGATTTGTTTGACCTAGAACGGACCTTTACAGCGTTCTACCGCCGATTCTGCAGCGTAGGCTGGACGTACCCACGGCTCATGCCCGATTTTCGGGTATGGGTCGTGACACGTTTTTGGTGGCGGCCCATGCAGGTCTAGTTTTTAGGTTTATCTGTAATAGGATATAGGATATAGGCTGAGAGAGAGTGTGCTCAATCACAATTAGGACCCTTCCTGATTTCCTTTGCTATCTTAATTTTCCTGAAATTATTTTCTTTTGCAATATTACTGTCCTTCTTTGATGATATCATTTCTTGTACTGTATTGACTTCTTTTGATCTGTGTTCAGGATGCCTCCGAAGACCAGATCTCAGCGCACCGTCCCAGCAGCTGCCACCGAGAGGTCTGCCACCTCTCGTCCTGCTCGACTTCGGGCAGCCGCTACCGCTCCACTCGCCACTCCTGCGGTTGAGGGAGCTTCTGTTTCTCTCGGAGATCCTCTTACTCCCATTGATCCGAGAGTCACTCCAGTTGTTCCGGTGGTACCTCCTCCACCACCGCCTGCACCAGTGGATGCCACGCAGTTGTTCACTTTCTTTCGAGAGATGATGGACCCGCAGCACCGCCAGGTGGATGTTATGAGGATGGGCATTGAGAATGCTCATCAGGTGGCTATGACAGCGGTTGACAGAGTGGCTCAGATCCAGCCACAGCCAGAGCAGGCTCAGTATCCTAGGCCGGGCACTATTATCGACTTCCAGAGGATGCGGCCCAAGGAGTTCCGGGGTACAGAGGGGATCCTATACGCCGACGACTGGATCGAGCATATAGAGGGCATTTTCAGGCTGGCGATGATCCCAGCCAGCATGCAGATCGAGGCAGCGGGCAGCCAGATATTCAACCTTGCCCTTACTTGGTACCGCACAGACACGCGGATAGCAGTACCAGGATTGACTTGGGAGGCTTTCAAGAAGCTTTTCAAGGAGAAGTTCTGTAAGCCCCCTGATTTTCAGGAAATATTAATTTGGACTTTTCATAATTTTCTGAGATTTTTCTGTAATTAAAACCTAGGCTCTTGGTAATTAAATGATTTTTAAATACTGTTAAATAATGTTAAAATATTATGGAAATAATATTTCATGGTGTAGAATGGAAAATCGGACATAGGGTAATTTTCCGTGAATTTATTGGACTCCGGAAACCCGTTTAAAGCCCTGAAAACCGTTGTAGAATTAAACCGAATTAAACTCGTGCCAAACGCCCGACATCCCCATGAGAGCCGAAGCCAAGCCCAAGGAGCGTTGACCCAGTGCAATAACGAGATCATGAAAGTTCCACGTGTGCAAACATTTTGGTTCATCCAGCGGGAATGTCTGGGGGCCCAAATCCTAGGTCAAACCCTAGTCCAATTTCTGCATGTATAAATACATGTTTTTATTGTTTTTCTCTACAAAGAAAAAGAAAAAAAAAGAAAGTTTCTAAAAATCCCTAATCCCAAAATCTCAAATCCCTAACCCTAACCCTAACCGAGCGCCGCCACCTTTCCCCAGCCCCCTCCGGCGGGACTCCGGCGCCGCCTCGCCCGGCCACGCGCCCCGCACCCCTCGGCCGTCTCCGCCTCGGTCGCCGCCTCACCCGGAGCCACGACCCCCTCCAGCCCTTTAAAACCCCCTGCTCCCCTCTCCCTCCGGCCATCCCTCCACCACCCAGACCCCGCTGTGCCGCCTCCCGCCCCTGAACTCCCCGCGATGCCGCCTCGCTGCCCGCCTTGCCCCACGTTGCCATCTCCTCCTTCTTCCCCGACGCAGCAGACCCACCCGCAGCCTCCCTCTGGTCACCCGACGCTGCCTCCGGCCGCCTGCCGAGCGCCGCCGCCACCGGCCAGCGTCGCCAGCACCGCCCCAGCTCCCTCCGGCCGGCCTCCCCCGTCGCAGCCCCGGCCAGCATCCCTAACCCTAGGTCGCAGCACCCGGACACGACTCGGACACGTCTCGGATACGGAGAAACTCGATTTTTTGGAGCTTTGTTTAGGTACCCGTTTCTCTCTGCTCGTTTACCCATTTTTGATTCTGTCTGTTGCATCGCGAACCCTGCGTGACCCTCTCGGTGCCCGTGCAACCCGTTCGGTGCATCGCGTCCTGTGGTGATCGCAAACCGTGATACAAAAACAGGAAAATCAACGCCCCATTTTACCCCGGAACTGAGTACGCCCCGCCAAACGGGACGACTTTGTCGCACGCGGTCTTTACCGAAACATGCGCGTCGTTGATACAGACGTGTGGGATTTCGCGAAAGTTGATTCGGATGTGCGTGCACACAGAAATCAACGCGTATCCGCCGACACCGCCCCGTATCCGTAGTTTCTGGAACACACTGTAACTTTGTGTATATACGTCGGATCGAGACAAAACTTACGCCATCGGACTCGTAGCAATACGCTGGTCCTGTGACCCAAGTTTGGTTCGATTCTGAGAACGTTGACGAAATTGCGTATCGTGGGCCCCACCGTCTCCACTTGACGGGCGATTTTGTGATCGGCTCATCGGAATCCAATTCTGAAAGTTCCGTTGGGTTCGTATCATCGTTCCTGACTTGTTGACACTGAGTTTGGCAAATTTGGAGACCTTTGACCGTGACACATTTTTCGGTATAAAGTGGCCCACATGTGGACCCCGCTTTGGCCAGGAAATATCGTTTTGCCCTTGTGTCCAAATTGGACTCAAGGACAGACGTTTTTAGCTATTTGATATTTTCTGAATCTAATGGTGATGTTTATTTCAGCAACCGGAGTAGTACCTGCAGATCACACTGAGACCAGAGCTACAGTTGGAGCCAGGACCCCAGGCAAGTGTTCCTTGCCAAATCCTGCAGCTTTGCTACTTATTTCCTTGACTTAGTTATACATCAGTGGGCAAGTTTACCTTGCCAACTTTACAGTTCTTGTTGCATATTTCCTTGCTTTATTTATATTGCTGTGCATGTTTGACCTAGGACCGTATGACATACTTAGCGTCCGATTATTAGTCGGGTGCCAACACCGTACGCGATGTTGTGTATGTCATCTAGAGATGGACATTCGTGACCCCTTTGCATTCTCGTATTTGTCCTATCAAGTACACTATAACCCAGGACACTTGACACTATTCATGGACAGGATCTTCCTGAGATATTCGTGGTGACTCTGTATAGGATACAGACTTTATGGCATTGACATTATATTCCTAGATACTCTATGACTTGCTGCATTAGATATGATTGTGCGTGACATGGACATGATGCATCGTGGACATGAGACGTGTGATTATATTGGGTGGGGAGAGACACACAGGCTACAGGCTGATCATATATATATAAACCCCTATTATTGTGAGGCACAAGACTCTCGAGTAGAGCTTGGCCCATTACGTGTTATTACTGCTACCGGCTCCCCGACACAGAGCTTGTAGTGGCTCAGCCTGAGTACTAGTGATACTCTCACTTGCATTTCACATAGATGGTTACATACTTACCCTATTTATTTCATTATTTGCTGTACTGCATTTATTTTGGCTTGTATTTTCTGTACCTTGTTATGTCCCCTGAGGACCTGGATCCGGACTTTGTCCCCAGGACTAGCAGAGGAGATCCACCTAGAGTTATACAGTACAAGAGAATTATCAGGAGCAGAAGCAGTAACAGGAGCAGATACAGGAGCCGTACCGACATTCGAGGACGAGATCATACCAGAGGACTTCTCCTGAGTATTGGCTTTATATACTCATTTATTTCTATTTCCAGTTCCTTTATTTTCCAGTCTATTGCATTGATGTATCAGACTTATTCTTGGATTATTCTCCGAGACACTTTTATTGAGATATATCAGTTTATTTTATCTGCATTTATTCTGGCATTTGATCTGTGATTATCTGTTATGGATGAGATTAGTATAGACTGTGACTTGTATCGTTGGACCTACTTATTGTTATATTACAGCTTAAACATGCCCCGATGGATCCATTAAATTGGATTGTCCATCGGTGTGTGCTGCTGGCCATTATCACGCGTCCGGTCCCTCGGTATTTTAGAACTGGGACGTGACATGGTTTTTGTGGTGGCCCATGCAGGTCAACGACTAAATTGTTCGGTTTCAACTTAGGGACCGAACATGCCTGCAATAAGAATATGATAAGTTTCTAGGATCTCATCCACTTGCTTGAAACGTTCTTGATATCTATATCAAATTCAAATTAATTTCTTGACTCGTATCCTGCCTTGATTCCTGAGCGCCTCTTATAGTTTATTTTGATGCAGAGCAATGGATTCACAAGCACGCGACGAGACTCATCCAGAAATACCACAAGGTGTTGTGATAACCAACGAAGATGAAGTAACACCAGTTAGTGAAGGTCCATCATCACAGCAAGCAAGTCAGCATGCCTCGAGAATCCAGGAAGATGACGTTCCACCATCGATGCAGTTGGATCCACCGACGCCTACCGTTCCACAAGGGCAGGCTATGGACGAACAACAAATATTTTGAATGTTCTACGCAATGATGCAAGCCCATCAGAAGGTTCAGGAAGAAGCTCAGCAGATCCAAGCGGAGAAGTTTATCGATAGATTCAGCTCAGAGTTACGAAAGTTAATCAGCCCCGCTGCAACTACCTTAGACGAGGATGTTCTTACTACAGCAAGATCCATGGAGTGCGACACAAGGATAGGGTCCAGCCAGAAGCGGCCGTATACATCAGCATCAGACCAAGCACAACAGGAAAGAGTTGCAAAGCGACCGCAGTTGGATCCACCACCAAGAGCAGCATCAAGAGCCTTAGTTCTTCCTACTTGTCACTACTGTGGCAAAGTAGGCCATTTCGCTAAAGAATGCCGACGCAGATTGGTACTATGTTTATCCTGTGGATCCAAAAAGCATTCGATAAGGGATTGCCCTGAACGTCTAGAGAAAGCAGTAATGTAAACCCCCTGATTTTTTTTAAGATTTTCAAAACTGGATTTTTCAGAATTTTCTGAGATTTTTCGGGAATTTTTACTAATTAAAAACCGAGGTATTTTTGGCATTAAATAAAATTAAATGATTTTAAAATATATTAAAATACTATAAAAATAATATTTTTGGGTGTAAAATAAAATATTGGACTTAGGGTAATTTTCCTGGAATTTATTGGACCCCGAAAATATTTTTAAAGGCCCTAAAACTATTTATTTAAAAATAAAAAAATAAAAACCCAAACTAGACCGGTCTGAACCGGGTTCAAACCGGACTGAACCGGCCGAACCCGGTTCAGCTGAACCGGGCCGGTCCGACCAGCCTAGCGGGTCGGGTCGGGTCCGCCCGACCGAACCCGACCCGCGCCCGCTAAACCTTTTCCTACACGACCCGCCCCTGCCCGCGTTTTCCGCCGCCCCGCTCGGCCGCGCGCCGTCCCGCTCGGCCACGCGTCCCCGCCCGCGTCCTCCAGCGCTCCGCCCGCTCCGCCTCTCCCGGCCCCTCTCCCCCTGCCGACTCCTATTTACACCCCTCCCCTCTCTCCCTCCGCCGCTGCCACGACCACAGCCACCGCCACCACGCTGCCCCGCCTCGCCGCCGCAGCCACCCGCCCGGCTCCGCATCTGGCCGCCGCCCTCCTCCGCCTCGCCCGCTCTCCCTCTCCTCCTCCTTCTTCCCCAGCAGCAGCGGCTGCTCCTGCGAGGGCAGCCGCCGGCGACCCCCGCCCACTCCCGCGCGCCGCCCACCGCCCCTCCGGCCCGCCTCCGGCCGCAGCGCCGCCCCCTCCGCCGCCACCGGCCGACAACACCCTAACCCTAACCCTAGACACGGACATGTGTCGGACACGAGAAAGTCCGGTTTCCGGAACCCTGTTCAGGTACGCGTATATCTCTGCTCGTTGACCCGTTTTTGATTTCGTCAGTTGCATCGTGGACCCTGCGTGACCCTCTCGGTGCCCGTACAACCCGCTCGGTGCATCACGTCCTGTGGCGATCGTGAACCGCGATCCAAAAACAGGAAAAACAACGCCCTGTTTTACCCCAGAACTGAGTACGCCCCGCCAAACGGGATAACTTGGTCGCGTGCGGTCTTCACCGATACGTGCGCGACGTCGATACGGACGTGCGAAATTTTGCAGAAATTAATTTGGATGTGCGTGCAAACCGAAATCAACGCGTATCCGCGGACACCGTCCCGTATCCGTCAGTTCTCGTAGCGATACGCTGGTCCTGTGACCTAAGTTTGGTTCAATTCTGAGAACGTTGACAAAATCGCGTATCGTGGGCCCCATAGGCTCCACTTGACGGGCGATTTTGTGATCGGCTCATCGGAATCTAATTCTGGAAGTTCCGTTGGGTCCGTATCATCGTTCCTGACTTGTTGAAACTAAGTTGGATAAATTTGGAGACCTTTGTTCCTGACACTTTTTTTGGTGCAAAGCGGGCCCACATGTGGACCCCGTTTTGACCCGAAATTGTTATTTTTGCCCTTGTCTCCAAATTGGACTCAAGGACAGGCATTTCTAGCTGATTGATATTTTCTGAATCTGATGGTGATGTTTGTTTCAGCATCCGGAGATATTTCTGGAGATTTTGCGAATACCAGAGCTACAGTTGGAGCCAGAACCACATGCAAGTGTACCTTACCAAACTTGCAGTTCTTGTTATTTATCCCTTTGACTTATATATATATATATTTGTGCATGCTTGACCTAGGACCGTGTGACTTATTTAGCGTTCGATTAATAGTCGGGTGCCAACACCGTACGCGGAGTTGTGTAACGTCATTTAGAGATGGATATCGTGACCCTTTACATTCTCGTACTTGTCTTATCAAGTACATCATAACCCAGAACACTTGACACTATTCATGAGACAGAATTGTCCTGAGATATTCGTGGTGATTCTGTATAGGATACAGGTTTATGACATAGACATTATATTCATAGACATTAGATGACTTGTTGCATTAGATATGATCGTGCGTGACATGGACATGAGGCATCGTGGACATGAGACGTGTGATTACATTGGGTGGGGAGAGACACACAGGCTACAGGCTGATTTATATATATATTTATTATGGCGAGGCCAGTCTCTATATCAGAGCTAGGCACTCTATTAGTGTTATATTTATTGTGAGGCCTCAGACTCTATATCGGAGCTAGGCACTCTATTAGTTATATTACTGCTACCCGGCTCCCCGATACAGAGCTTGTAGTGGTCTCAGCCTGAGTTTAGTGATGCTCTCAAATTGTATTTCACATAGCTGGTTATACAGTTTACCCTACTTATTTTATTTACTATTATACTGTATTTTGGCTTGTATCTTCTGTACCTTGTTACGTCCCTCTGAGGACCTGGTCCCTTGCCAGTTTTGCAGTATAGACCGCTGTGGAGCCAGTTTGGAGTTGCTGATGTGTGTTGCTTTGTCATGCAGGAATTTGGTGCCAGGTACTTACATCTTTTCTTCCGGAATATGGGTTATTATTCATATTGTTTATTCATCTGCTGATATAGCCTAGTTTTATAGACTCACATTCATTTTCGAGTCTATTCGAGCTTATGGATTACTGGCGGCCGACTTTAGCACATGTAGCTCATTCTTGTACATTCTGTTCATTATGGATTGAGGCATAGGTATTTACATTCACTTGACTATATAGATAGTGACCCTTTTAGTACAGCTTATACGTATTCGAATCGGACCAGAGTCTGGTCGAATGCGTAGCTGGCATGTTACGTATTCCTGGTCCTACGTATTTTGGGACTGGGGCGTGACAAGTAATGATTCATCAATCGGCCACATCAGCACCAGTCGGAGCACCACAGGAAGAAATTGTAAAGAGTTCTCCCATGCACCAGCCGCCAGAGGTATCTCCGTAAGTACTGCCTACCTGTCAGTATTGTCGCAAGAGAGGCCACATTGAGAAGGAGTGCAGACGCAAGTTAGGATTATCCTTGATTTGTGGAACCAATCAACACTTAGCTAAGGACTGTTCTCAGCATCGAGAGAAAGCATTAATGATTCATCAACCAGCCACATCAGCACCAGCCGGAGCACCACAGGAAGAAGTTACAAAAAAGTCTCACATGCACCAACCACCAGAAGCACCTCCTCAAGTACTACCTGTTTGTCCATATTGTCGCAAGCGAGGCCATATTGAGGACGAGTGCAGACGAAAAAGGAAAGTATGTTTAGCTTGCGGATCCAGTCAGCATTTATTAAAGGAATGTCCCGAACGTCGAGAAAGAGCACCAATGGATAACCGACAAGCGTTACCAGCACCAAGGCCAGCCTCTCCAGCATTGGAAGCACCGCAAACGAGAGTTGAAGGAGTCAGACCACCAGCCCCAGGAGGGAATCAGCCGAGGCCACCCTTGGCACCACAAATAACACTCTTCCAGCAGGCTCAACAGCAGCAGAGGAATCAATTGCAAGAACGTGAACAAGCTCCAACGATGACTTTGGAAGACGCACAGACCCATGGAGTAGCTAATGTGCGTATTTGTCGTAGTTATCCGTTTATCGATTTGTTTTATCTCGTGCCTATTGGTTCGTGACCTCAGCCTTAACCTATGTAGTTTTGAACTACTAATAATTTATAGCCTAGAATATTTTTATAATTGATAACTGTAGAGATTATAGTCTTTTGTTATTGTGCTTATTTTGTGAACTTGAATTAAGTTGTACCTCCTTTCATCATCATCTAGCGTACTTATATTTGTTGTACTACCTTGACATATGCTGCTAATATAGCCTAGTTTTGCAAGCTCATTTTTATCAAGCTTGTTCATGACATATGTATTATTGGGTCGACACACTAATACAATTGTCTATTCAGAATCAGTGTATTACGGTCTGATCAACCTTAGTGCATTCTGGTTCGCTCTTCGCACGACTACTTCACGTGGATTGAGATATATAGTTGACTAGTATACTTGTCCTCTAGCACGTCTATAGAGTCAGCAACAGTGAGCTGATAGAGTTGAAGAAGCATGTGGATGAGCTGCAGGACAAGGGATTTATCAGATCTAGTTCTTCTCCGTGGGGTGCTCCGGTACTTTTTGTGCCGAAGAAGGATGGGTCAATACGGATGTGTATCGACTACAGGGCTCTGAACAACCTCACAATCAAGAACAAGTATCCGCTGCCGCGTATTGATGATCTTTTTGACCAGTTGAGCGGAGCGAGGGTGTTTTCCAGGATTGATCTGAGGACAGGCAATGGTATTAGTGGGGGAGGGGAGTAGGAGTTGGTTATGTGATCAAAGCCAAACAGTATTCATGTGTATGTCGGTTATGCAACTCACGCATAACGGAGTTATCGTAGTGTTTTTCATGTGTAACCTAAGCCGATCACATAACGAACTTGTGCTCAAGGCACTTAACTAGTATTCATGTTTTCTCACCTGCAGTTACTTTTCCACTACTTGTATTATTCTCCAGTTTACATTGCAGCTACTTATTGTGCTCCAGTATATATTTATTTCCTGTGCATCTTGTATACTTTTCTATTGCTCGTCATATACACCTTACCATGTATTTGGAGTTGCTTTCAGAGTTATGTACTTCGCTTCAGTCCTGACTGGGCATATTTTTTCCAGAGGATCCTGAGGATTATTGCCCGACGTTCTATGGGCCGGGTGTTGACGAGGGTTGTGACCCCGAGATCGAGGAGGAGTGCGCCGAGGAGACGCCTATAGCGCCCTAGTTAGCTATGAGGGTTTCCTGGGTTGTTCCCAGTGGTTTATTTCTGGATGATTGTACTTATTCTTTTGATGCTGTGAGATGTTGTAGCTATTATAGACTTGGACTGTATATTTTGGATATTGTCTTGCTCTGTGTTTCTTTGTTTCCTTTTGCTATCATATCGTGCTTACTCTTTCCCTAGATTTTGTGATTGAGAGTTCATATATATATTGCGTGGTTGCCCCCTTTTGGAGAGGATTATTCATATATATATTGCGTGGTTGCCCTCCTTTTTGGAGAGATTATGGCAGATTTTTTGTGAGTTATATATAGATTTGTTTGACCTGGAACGGGCCTTTACAGCGTTCTACCGTCGATTCTGCGGCGTAGGCTGGACGTACCCACGGCTCATGCCCGATTTTCGGGTGCGGGTCGTGACACACGTTTCCTTAGTCTTCTAAATCTACGTATGATATCATCATGCAAGTCATGTAGGAAACTATCCCAGCGTAACTTGATAGTAGATAACTAGCATAGAGTAGCCTGATTAGGCGTAAAAAGTAAGGATGGTGATATGAGCGTATTTGTTACAACCTTAGCTTTTTCCATCCATGACCAAATCTCGTGCATTAAATGTAGAGATATGCCTCGAGCCCTGTGCAGAAACAGCTTTTGACTTGGCATCCGATTTTGTCTTATCTTGAGCGTAAAAACTCATTTCTGTCTAACAAACACCAAGCACAGATAAAGACAAGTATATAACGGTGACTACGTCACCTGAAAAAATTCTAACCTTTATAACTCAGTTAAAATTACAAGATTGACAAAAATCAATGTTGAACTCTTTGTCCTAAAAGATTCAACCCCCACACTACACTCAAGAAGAAAAGAAAGATTATAATTGAAATCACTCACCAATCCGTAGTATTCTCCCAGAACGAAGGTGACGACTCCTCGATCAGATTTCTTTCTTCCATCTGTCTTGGATGACGAAGTCCTAAGAGTAAATTATGGACTTTCTCTTATATTTTCTGTAGACGAGCACCCCGAATCTCCAACTTGTGCTATGCTTTGTGCTTCTACCTTCCTCCTATATTTATAGGATAAGAAATCATATTTTAGGTCATAATAGGATTTCCTAAATAGAAAACCTTAAAATAAGAATACTATTTTACCTAAAATAGTCCAACACCAATTATGGAGGTCTAAATATGGTCAAATTAAATATTTGATAAAAATTTAAAATCTAATCAAATCTTACATTTAATGTAGATTTCTAAATTATATCAAATCAAATATTTGACAATATTTGGGCTACAAAATTCATCAAATCTAGACTGGACCCCAACACAAATGAACCTTCTATTTTTTCTCCCTCTTTTTTCTCTTTATTTTGTTTTCCTGTTTGTAAGTTTTTATTTCCCTCTTTTTTTTTCTTTTTTTTATTTTCTGTTAGAAAAGAACGATTACTTTTGGTGGGCCCAGAAATCTCAACTCTTATAATGAGGCTTAGAAACGATTAAAAATTGAGCCGTCTAAGCCGTTTGTAAATCCTCCACCATTTATTAAAAAAATATGAATTTTTTTTCCTCTCTTTTCTTAACACATTTTAAAACTAAATTAAAAATTTAATGTAAAGAAAAAATATTAAAATTATTTAACAAATCTTAATTCAAATATATTTAAATATTTGAACTATGTACATTGTATCATCTAACTCAAATATCCAAAATTATAAAAAAAATATCTAACAAATTCTAATTAAAATATATTCAAATTATATTTAAAATATTTTAAATTTTTATATAATTTTTAGCAATTTTGTTTTTATATGAAACGTACGTGGAGGTAACTTGTTAATATAAAAGAACTAGAGCACGTTCTAAATCTAAAATATGTTTTGACTTTCTAAATTTTTTTAAATATAAGTAAATATCCATTATAATATTTAAGTATTTTAAAATTTGACTAAAATAAAAATATACTTTTGAAAGGCTTTTGATAAGGGCACTGCCAAATTTACTTGGGGCTAGCCCAGGATTGGGGCTAGCCCACTAAAGAGCAACATTTACTTATACTAGCCCAATCTTTTACTCATACTAGCCCACTACTTCTCCAAACCCTCCCAAACCCTCCCCACCCGACCGGAGCTTTCCCCCCTCCCGCCGGCCGATCTCCGCTGTCCTCCTCCTCCTTGTCGATGGCTCCCAAAGTCTCGAAAGAACCAAGGTAGAAATCCTCATTCTCCTTGTGCTATTGTATTTGCAAAATTGTTCAAATTTTTTAAGAAATCCTCTTGCATTTTGAAAATTTTGAGTGATTTTCTTTCAAATGAGGGCATACTAGTCCTTGGCGGAGTCTAGGATGTAGTTTAGACATACAAGTCCTTTCGAACATATTTTTTGGGCGTTAAATGTCGAGACTGCTCGACATTGTCGAGCAGTATCGAGCGGGACTGTAGAATTTCCTACAGTCCCATATAGATTTAGAACTGTAGGAAAATTGACAGTCCTATATATATATAGGACTGTCAATTTTCCTACAGTCCTAAATCTATATGGGACTGTAGGAAATTCAACAGTCCTAAAAGATTAGGACTGTTGAAAATTCTGCAGTCCTGTATACTTACAGGACTGTAGAAATGTCTACAGTCCTCAATGTAAAATTCAATTATTATGTTAAAATAGAAATTAATTATTGTATGTATATAATAATTTTTGTCTTATAGTCATGCCCTTGGAAAGGACACTGTGGATGAAGATTTGAGAAGACGCCGTACTGCGTCGATGCGTAAGGAACGCACAGTTTCGCGTACTATTTTACCAGGCGTCACTATCCGCGAGGCCGAGGCACGCCCTGAAGTGAGGAAACGTCCATTGACGAAGAAGATTGCCCTTCGTTCGAAGAGACGTGCTCCTCCTAGTTCTTCCGGTTCTTCTTTCTCCTCCGATGAGGACATGCCAAATGTTCCAAATCGGCCTACTGATGGTTCAGGACCTTCTCAGCCTGCAGGTAGTCCTGTCGAGAGTCTTCCACAAACTCTCAGAAACCGGCCTACTGATGGTTCGGGACCTTCTGACCAGACAGATAGTCCAGTCGACACTCGTCCAAACGGTTGCTCTATGTTACCGTCGATCAAAAACCATATTGCATACCAAATATGGAACAATCCGGTAAGTACATTACGTTATAAAAAATTTATATATAGTTGTAAGTTCAAAGTTTATTTTACATAGAGGTTTAATTTCATCCAATTGTTGACTTTTCAGGAGAGTGGTCGTATGTTGACGGTAATCAACCATGGCAAAAAATATAATACATGGAGGTATGAATTACTGGGAGATGATGTGAAGTCAAAAATCAGTCCCACCGATCTACAATATTTGGGTATCTACTAATATACGACGGTGGATAATGCACTGATTTCAGCATTTGTAGAACGGTGGCATCCAGAGACCAACACTTTCCATCTACCCAATGGGGAGTTGACGATTACCCTTGATGACGTTCATCATATATTGGGACTTAGGGTTGATGGTCGTCCCATGCAGAATCATACTTTTGATGATTCGAGCATCAACTATTACGACTATATGGTGGATTATGTATCAGGGTGTTTGGGAGTTGATGCCACTAGTTTTACTAGTCTTCGAGAATTCAAGAAGTCCTACGGACTTCCTCTAAAATATTTGGAGGAGATATTCGCTGAGCCGGCCCCTGAAATTGATAATAGCGAAAATGTGGCCCGCGGATATATTCAGTTCATCTTAGGGGCTGTCGGCATTACCAATAAGTCTGGAACGTCCATAAATGCCAAATATCTCATCAATTTGGACAACATTGAGACGGTGGAGCAAATTTATTGGGGAAGCGGTATACTGGCATACCTTTACCGCGAGCTTGGTGCGGCATCCCGTGTTTGTTCGAAGATAATTTTCGGATTCCAGACTCTATTCCATGTATAGATATATCTTTCTCAACTTGTTTACATCAATTGAAATTGTGTTGTTTATTTTTGGACTAATATATTTTTGGTAATGTGAAGACATGGATATACGAGCACTTTCCAACCCTGCAGCGGGCGAAGACGAACCGAGAGTATGACGAGAACCTGCCTAGAATGTGCCGATGGAAGCCAAATAAAGAAGATGCCAAACGTTCTCACACATTGGCCGCTCTACGGCATGCACTCGAAGATATGACGACAGAAGAGGTAAATTTAGACCTAATATTGTACTTAATTGGTATTAATTTACTACGTTATGCTAAATGACGTTATGCTACATTTTATGCGGTGCAGATTGTATGGGATCCATACCGTGATTTGCGACAGACTACCCGTCCGTTGCAACCAGTCGCCTTATATCACGGTCTTATCAGTTGTCATGAAATCGAGGAGGCTTATATGCCGGATAGAGTGCTACGTCAGTTTGGCTACGTACAAACTGTCCCAAGACGAACTTTGCAAATGATAAATTGTAAACCCCCTCGACCAGATTTCAGTATTTTTAGGATTATTTTAACAATTTAGGATTTATTGCAATTTATTTTGCTTACATATCCTGTTGACTTGTGCACCTGTCCATCTCCTAATTATTTGGAGCTTTACCTTGACTGTTATCCCCGAACAAAATTCACATACCTCTCATAGACTTACTAGTCTACCATCCTGCACTTTGTGCAACTCCCAGATACTCGGTTCCGAGCCTCGTATGAGACGCACAAATATCGTTACAAAACGTTCGTATTTAAATTTCTAGACATGTACCCATCCCTGTTCCAATAGAGATTTGAGGCCCAACATGCAACCGTTTTGCCCTGACAAAAATACGTTAATTTTCTACACTGAGTATACTACATTTAGTGTATTGACACCGTAGAAAAATTAGGGCCCTACCTGCCTCTAAATAATTAGAGAACACCGTGCGCAGTATTTATTAATTAAATAAATACGATGGTCCGTATCACCCCAAAATCAGGCCCAGTCCCTGCCCAGACTCACCCCCATTCCCCCAAGGCCCTCACATAGCAATTTCCCTCCGTTCTGTGCATTTTAGAATTTTCAGGAATCGGGTGTTTTCCCAGACAATTTTGTAATTGCGCAATTTCCCAAAATTAAGACTTTACGCAATTTAAGAAATTACAGGGACTTTCCTGCAAATCGCAGTACGAGGTGTCACCCCCTCACTGGCCGGTTAACCTGCACCGTCCATTTGGAGACGGGACCCACCCGAAAAGATCCCGAAAATATTCCGAAAATATTTTGTAAATATCTTTAGATATTTTTACAATTAAATTAATATAATTTTCTATAAAATAAAAAAAAATAAAAAAAAATTCAAAACAAAATAACCCAAACCCTAAATCTACCCAGGCCGCAGCCACATCCCTCCCCGCCGGCGGTGAGCCCTCGCCGGAGCCGACCCCCCACCCCGCGGCGCCGTCTCCCCCGGCCACCCTCGGCCTCCCCCTCCCTGCTCTCAAACTCTCCCCCCCGAGTCCCTCTACCCCGACCGCCCTCTTCTCTCCACCGCCGCCACCATCATCGGTCACCACCACCACCGAGCCCCGTCCGCCGGAGCTCCCCCTCCGCGCGGCGAGCCACCCCCCCTCGCCGGCCTCCCCCGACCCACCCTCTCTCCTCAGCCTCCCTCTCTCCTCCCCGAGCCTCCCCTCTCTCTCTCTCCATCGCACAGCCGCCTCCCCTAACCCGCCTGACCTAGCCGCTGCTCCGCCGGCTGACCCGCCGACGCTCATCTCCCCTCTCCGCCTCCTCAGCCTCCCTCTCTCCTCCCCTGTCCCCTCCACCGACGAACCCTCTCCCCGGACCTCCACAGCCGGCTGCTCGACCCGAGAGCCATCGACCCCGCCCAATCGAACTCCGGCCGAGCCCGACTCTCCTCCTCGACCAGATCCGGCCGCCCTCCAACATAGCACCGACGTCGCCTCCACTCAGACCGACTCCGGCGAACTCAGACACGACCCAGACTCAAGCCCTAGCCAGGATACGGCTTGGACACAGTGTCCAGGACACGATAAACTTGGGCAGGACACGCGTAATTCAGCGTTCACGGAGCCCTGTTCAGGTATCATTTTCTCTCACATCGTAACTCTATTTTCAATTTCGTCAGTTATGACACGTAGGCTATGTGACCCTCTCAGTGCCCGTGCAACCCGCTCGGTGCATCGCGTCCTGTGGCGATCGCGGCACGCGATCCAAAAATAGGAAAAACAACGACCCGATTCACCCCGGAACTGAGTACGCCCCGCCAAACGGGACGACTTGGTCGCACACGATCTTTACCAAAACGTGCGCGCCGTTGATACGGACGTGCGGGATTTCGCAGAAGTTGATTTGGATGTGCGTGCACACCGGAATCAACGCGTATCCGCCGACAACGTCCCGTATCTGCCTGTTCTGGAACACGCTGCAACTTTGTGTACACACGTCAGATCAAGACGAAACTTGCGCCATCGGACTCGTAGCAATACGCTGGTCCTGTGATCCAAGTTTGGTTCGATTCTGAGAACGTTGGCAAAACCCCGTATCGTGGCCCCACAGGCTCCACTTGACGGGCGATTTTGTGACTGGCTCATCGGAATCCAATTCTGGAAGTTCCGTTGGGTTTGTATCATCGTTCCTGACTTTTTGACACTAAGTTTGGCAAATTTGGAGACCTTTGACCCTGACACGTTTCTCGGTGCAAAGCGGCCCACATGTGGACCCCGCTTTGACCAGAAACTGTTATTTTTGCCTCTGTATTCAAATTGGACTTAAGGACAGGCGTTTCTAGCTATTTGATATTTTCTGAGACTGTTAGTGATGTTTATTTCGGCATCCGGAGATATTTATTCTGAGGCCATAGTTTCTGACTTTTGGCACTTGACATCTGGACCTTATATTTTGCAGCTCTCTTGCCAGGCAAGTATACCTTACCTTGTTGTACTGTTTAAATTCAGTTACTGATAGTTACATGTTTATTTATTATATAAATGTGCGCGTCCGAGAAAACTCGGGTGCAGTCAAAGAATGCGTTGACGTTAGGATTGTATCTGACCTAGTGTCTAGTAGACCCACCTAAAGTTGTGAAGTTATTGATATAACTTCCCAGGCCTTGACATGTATCATTACACGTCACAGAGTGAGTACATATAGGGACGCGTGCCTCATGCGCGACTGGCCATCAGTGTGAGCAACACGTGTAGCGGTATTTAGCTCAGTTGTTTATTTTATTGAGACTTGCATCATAGTAGGAGGTGTCCATGTCGTTTTCACGACTTGTATATCTATATTGGGCGGGAAAGATACTAGTAGGCGTATGGGACACCCCCTCCTTATATATTCCTGTTGTCTGATACCATACTCTTCGGAGATGGGGCGTTCCTGTTACCATGCTGCTCGGAGATGGGGTATTGGTTTTCTTGTTCCCGTTACCATGCTCCGAGGAGGATGGGGTATTCCTGTTTTATCCTTCGTTCCATGCTCTGCAGGGATGGACGATTACAGAGTGCCCTTGAGTCAGGGGGCATATGACACATATACTAGCCAGTCACGACGATTGGTGAATTACGTCAGCATATGTCTAGCCTACACATTCCCATGCGTACTACAAGGTCTTTAAATTGCATTCACTTAGATGGTTAGCACACCCCATTTATTTATTCAATATTTACATTATGGCATGTTATTTTTATGTATCTTGCTATGTCCCTCTGAGGACCTGGTTCCCTGCCAGGTGTATATGTTCTTGCGTATTCGCAGGAGCACAGATCCGGACAGGCTACTTATATTACAATGAGGTCTTCTCTTCGAACCTCATGATTGTCAGATGTTGTTCTTATATGGTGTGTATCTGGTTCCTTTTATATTCTATTTCGGCAGTAGATTTGTTTCCATCTGACTGTCATTCTTAGATATCTGTAGTGAGATCTAGTTACATGGTTATTGGTTATTCATATTTGATTTCTGTGGATGAGATTTAGATATTACCCTGTGACTTGTGATCAGTTTTACCACTTATGAATCATTGTTCATTATACAGCGTACGCTCGTATATATGGTTTCCATATATTGGAGTTGCCATATATACAGGCGGCTGTCATGCTTACGTGTCCTAGTCCTACGTATTTTGGGACTGGGGCGTGACATAAATCCTCCGCGCGGTACAAAACCGCTAAACTATATACCTGCACATTTCAACTGGGTATCGGACTTCTTCACCGAGTGGCAATGCCACGTCATTAGAGATACCGACCGGCTAGCAGCCGTCAATATGGCGGAGTGCAGCAACGACTACCTCGCCTACTTCGCCGGTGTCGGACTACCGACCTTGTTCCAACGCGGAGGGGATATTGTGCGTGTACCGTCAGATCTTCCTGCCAAATCGGTCTTGTATACTGCACTGGTCAAGATGGTGAGCCTCCTTGTAGACCTTAAGTTTGATTTTTGTAACTGTGGCTAACAATTTTTTTTATTTTTCATGAATAGGCAAGGAAAGTTAAGAAGTTGGGAAGAAGCCTCGTCAGTTGCCAGGGTTCCAATTATTTGACAATCAATGACGAACTCCAAAAAATCGACAACGCTGAAGAATATCCTTTCTTGGATATTAGAGAGCAACGCACGAAGAGGCGCCATGACGTTTGAACAATCATTTTGAGTTGTAAAAGTGTGACTGAATATGAGCTTTGAGAATTGTCAAAATTTGAGCTGTAAAAGTTGTAAAAGTTTGATTGAATATGACTTTTGACGATATTGAGGATTTGAGTTGTAAAACTTTAAACTATAATTTTGCCTAGTTATGACACTTTGAGTTAATTTTGCCATGTTGTGACACTATGAGTTAATTTTGCCTTGTTGTTACTATTTTGATCTGTATACTGTGCATATTGGTCAATGGGTTAACTGTATATTCAATCCTAGTTTACACTAGGACTGTCCAATATTGACAGTGGGTAAACTTTAGGACTGTCACAATTTTGACAGTCCTAGTTTACACTAGGACTGTCAAAATTGTGACAGTCCTAAAGTTTACCCAAATGTGCATATTGACAGTGGGTAAACTTTAGGACTGTCACAATTTTGACAGTCCTAGTTTACACTTGGACTGTCAAAATAGTGACAGTCCCGTGTTATATAAATGGGCATATATGACAGTGGGCATACTTTAGGACTGTCACATTTTTGACAGTCCTAGTATACACTAGGACTGTCAAAATTGTGACAGCCCTAAAGTTATATAAATGGGCATATATGACAGTGGGCTTACTTTAGGACTGTCACATTTTTGACAGTCCTAGTATACACTAAGACTGTCAAAATTGTGACAGTCCTAAAATTGTGACAGTCCTAAAGTTATATAAATGGGACATCCATGTAATGGTCTGGTCCGGTGACTGTTTCCGTACAAGGTATGCCTGCCAACAAATCTCTAACAATTTCTTCGCCAAGTATCTGGCTATAGAAGGCTAGTCGCGACTCCAACTCCTCGTACAGCTCTGCCCTAACCTGTCTCCATCCTGCTTCTACTGAATAGCCTAGTTGTCTTGCTAGTGCATGGTATCCACAGTGGCCATCCGCAGGAACATCAATAATAGACCAAATGAAGTTCCGTATCTCAGGTAGGAAATTTTCAATGTATAGACTATAAAAAACAGAAAAGTTATCAACACCCTCCGCCGTGCCTGCATCTATGGTTTTCTGTTTCTTCTCCCTTCGAATAGTTAGCTTAGGAGTTCGAACAACGGACTTTGCCTCCAAACCGCGTTCGATATGTTCGAATAAGGATGGATCTCTTTTGGTTGAATCCTCCTCCTTCTGTTTTGCTCTACTCTTTCTTGAGTGTGCTCTTCCCTTAGGAGTTCGAACAACGAATGGCTCTTGCAATCGAGTTATTGTCGGGACTGCAATCTCTTGGATTTTAACCTTAATGGATCTTATCTCTGGTTTCGATGCGCCACACCACCTTGCGTGAAGTAGTTTCACTTGGGGCAACGCAAAGAAATCATCTTGCACTTCCACCGTCGGCATTATCGACAGCTGTCGCCAACGTTGATCAATACCATCTATTGGAATAGGTATAGATACACGACGGTATTCGTTGATCTCATGTGCACACGGAAGTCCCAGTGAATGTCGATATGAACAACCGCAAACCTCGGAATTATAACCCACCGACTTCGACCTACGAATCTCCTCATATATAGTCCCAAAATACGTAGGACTAGGTCACATTACCATGCCAGCTGGCCCGTATATATGGCAACTTCAATATATGGAAACCACATATACGTGCGTACGCTGTATAATGAACAATAATTCATAAGTGGTAAAACTAATTACAAGTCACAGGATAATATCTAAATCTCATCCACAGAGTCAAATATACATGAATAACTAATAACCAAGTACTAGATAACAATAAGGATATAAGGAATGACAGTCGGATGGAAACAAATCCACTGCCGAAATGGAATAATAAAAGGAACCAGATACACACCATATAAGAACAATATCTGACAATCATGAGGCTCGAAGAGAAGATCTCCTCGGAATATAAGTAGCCTGTCCGGATCTGTGCTCCTGTGAATACGCAAGAACATATACACCTGACAGGGGACCAGGTCCTCAGAGGGACTTAGCAAGATACATAAAAATAACATGCCATAATGTAAATACTGAATAAATAAATGGGGTATGCTAACCATCTAAGTGAATGCAATTTAAAGACCTTGTAGTACGCATGGGAATGTGTAGGCTAGACATATGCTGACGTAATTCACCAATCATCGTGACTGGCTAGTATATGTGTCATATGCCCCCTGACTCAAGGGCACTATGTAATCGTCCATCCCTGCAGAGCATGGAACGAAGGATAAAACAGGAATACCCCATCCTCCTCGGAGCATGGTAACGGAAACAAGAAAACCAATACCCTATCTCCGAGCAGCATGGTAACAGGAACGCCCCATCTCCGAAGAGTATGGTATCAGGCAACAGGAATATATAAGGAGGGGGTGTCCCATACGCCTACTAGTATCTTTCTCGCCCAATATAGATGTACAAGTCATGAAAACGACGTGGACACCTCCTACTATGATGCAAGTCTCAATAAAATAAACAACTGACCTAAATACCGCTACACGTGTTGCTCACACTGATGGTCAGTCGCGCATGAGGCACGCGTCCCTATATGTACTCACTCTGTGACGTGTAATGATACGTGTCAAGGCCGGAGAAGTTATATCAATAACTTCACAACTTTAGGTGGGTCTACTAGACACTAGGTCAGACACAAGTCCTAACGTCAACGCATTCGTTGACTGCACCCGAGTCTTCTCGGACGCGCACATTTACATAATATTAAAATAAATAAATATGTAACTAACAATAACTGAATTTAAACAGTACAACAAGGCAAGGTATACTTGCCTGGCAGGAGAGCTGCAAATATAATGTCCAGATGTCAAGTGCCAAAAGTCAGAAACTATGGCCTCAGAATAAATGTCTCCGGATGCTGAAATAAATATCACTAACAGTCTCAGAAAATATCAAATAGCTAGAAACGCCTGTCCTTAAGTCCAATTTGGACACAGGGGCAAAAATGACAGTTTCTGGTCAAAGCGGGGTCCACATGTGGGCCGCTTTGCACTGGAAAATGTGTCAGGATCAAAAGTCTCCAAATTTGACAAGTCAGGAACGATGATACGAACCCAACGGAACTTCCAGAATTGGATTTCGATGAGCCGGTCACAAAATCGTCCGTCAAGTGGAGCCTGTGGGGCCCACGATACGGGGTTTTGCCAACGTTCTCAGAATTGAACCAAACTTGGATCACAGGACCAGCGTATTGCTACGAGTCCGATGGCACAAGTTTTGTCTCGATCCGACGTGTGTACACAAAGTTGCAGCGTATTCCAGAACAGGCGGATACGGGGCGTTGTCGGCGGATACGCGTTGATTCCGGTGTGCACGCACATCCAAATCAACTTCTGCAAAATCTCGTACGTCCGTATCAATGACGCGCACATTTTAGTAAAGACCGCGTACGACCAAGTCGTCCCGTTTGGCGGGGCATACTCAGTTCCGGGGTGAATCGGGTCGTTATTTTTCCTGTTTTTGGATCGCGTGCCGCGATCGCCACAGGACGCGATGCACCGAGCGGGTTGCACGGGCACCGAGAGGGTCACATAGCCTACGTGTCACAACTGACAGAATTGAAAACGGGATCACGAGGAGAGAGGAAACGTTACCTGAACTGGGCTCCGTGAAATCTGAATTTTACGTGTCCGTGTGTCGATTTGATACAGGATTTGTGTCCTGGACGTGTCCGGGCCGTGTCCAGCTGCTGTGTCCGGTTCTGCTCGAGTCGGGGTCATCGCGGGGTGGTCCGGAGTTGCTACGGCCAGGCTCCGGGGTCGTCGGCTCGTCGACGGAGGAGCTGGGTCGTCGTGGAGGTCGGTTCCGGTCAGGGGGAGGCGGAGGAGTGTCTCGGGTGGGGGTGGTGGCAGTCTATGCGGATCAGGAGGAGCTGGTCGAGGAGTCTCCGGCGAGGTCAGCTTGGGGAGAAGGAGGTGAACAGGAGGAGGAGAAGAGCTGGTGATGGAGGGTGGTGGTGGCAGCCGGAGTGGAGGAGGAGGAGGAGGCGTTGGGTCGGGTGGCGGAGGGCGGAGCTCGGGGAGGAGGGGGAGGTCGGGGCCGACGGGTGGCGGTGGCGGTGTCGACCTGTGGGTCGGTCGCTGGGGGTTCGAGGTGGGGGAAGGGGCTCGGGGGCTGGGAGAGGGAGAGGGTGAGGGTGGCTAGGGCGGAGGAGAGGCTTGGGATGATGATGGTGGTGGCGGTGGAGGGAAGAGGGCGGACGGGGCTGGGAGAGGGTCGGCTGCCGCTCCGGCGAGGTCGGGGTCGGGAAGGGGCTCGGGAGAAGAACGAGAAGAGGAGGATGGCGGTGGCGGCTCAGCGGCGGGGGGGGGGGGGGGGGGGGCTTGCCGCGGGGTGGGGAGAAACTCGCCGCGGGGGGGGGGGGGGGGGGGACTCCGGCGAGGGGGCTCGCCGCTCCGGCGAGAGGGGGGGGCGGCTGCGGCCAGGCTGGGTAGGGTTAGGGTTTTTGATTTTTATTTTATTTTATTTTTCTTTTATTTTCTTATATAGAAAAATTAAATAGATATTTTACGAAAATATCTAAAGATATTTACGGGATATTTGTAGGATATTTTCGGGATCTTTTCGGGATATTTTCGGGTGGGTCCCGCCTCCAATTGGACGGTGCAGGTTCACCGGCCAGTGAGGGGGTGACACCTCGCACTGCAATTTTGCAGAAAAATCCCTGTAATTTTATAAATTGTGTAAAGTCCTAGTTTTAGGAAATTATGCAATTATGAAATTGTCTGGGAAAACACTCGATTCCTGAAAATGCTAAAATTCACAGGATTGAAGGGAAAAGCTGTGTGAAGGTCCTGAGAGAGTGGGGGTGAGTCTGGGCAGGGACTGGGCCTGATTTCGGGGTGATACGGGCCATCGTATTTATTTAATTAATAAATACTGCGCACGGTGTTCTCTAATTATTTAGAGGTAGGTAGGGCCATAATTTTTTTACGGTGTCAATACACTAAATGTAGTATACTCAGTGTAGAAAAATAACATATTTTTGTCTGGGCAAAACGGGTGCCTGCTGGCCTCTAATTTCTATTGGAACAGGGATGTGTACAGATCTGGGTATTAAAATAGGAATTAAATACGGGCGTTTGTAACGAGATTTGTGCGTCTCATACGAGGCTCAAAACTAAGTATCTGGGAGTTACACAAAGTACAGGATAGTAGGCTGGCATGTCTAGGAGAGGTATGCGAACTTCGTTCGAGGATAACAGTCAAGGTAAAGCTCCAAATAATTAGGTGATGGACAGGTGCACAGGTCAATAGGATATGTAAGCAAAATAAATTAAAATATTGCAACAAATCCTAAATTGTGAAAAATATTCCTAAAATACTGGAATCTGGTCGAGGGAGTTTACAATCTACCCAACTTATAAAAATTTTGTCCTCGAAATTAAAACTAAGCCATGGTAGAAGTCAAAGACGGCATAAGACATAATTTAACAAAGTAATTTATATCTTGGTTTACGGATAGGTTCGAAAACGTTTACGTATGTCGTACTCGCGCTTCCAAGTTTATTTTCCTGGGGCGCTATGCTTCCATGCCACGCGGATCAAGGGAATAGACTGGTTCTTCAATACCTTTTCTCGATGGTCAAGGGTTCCCATGGGTTGCTCTTGATACGATAGGTCTCGGCCTAATAGTGATCTCCTCAAAAAAAGACATGATCGTCCTCTTTGAATTCCAAGGGATGATGATGACGGTCTGCCTACTGCTTCCGTCTGTCTTGTACTGCTCGCAAGTTGTCCTTGTATTTACTTAACTGTCTCTTCGGTGTTGACCACCAACTCTGGTCATGCGAATTCTTGTCTGGTACAATGCTGACTAGTATGTCGTGCAATCTTAGGATTTGTCTCATATATAGGTTAGGTAAAGCTTCTGCAGGTTGGCCAACTCTAAAGGTAGGAATTTGTGCTGACTTGGTGAGTCGGTCCATAGGAGTTCTTAATCCTTACAAGTCAACCTAGTCATAGGTGCTGCTGTCCTTTCAGGCGTCAGTCAATTATTCATCCGGTAAAATCCATTTAGACTCCTGATAGCAAAATAATATTTTCTTCATCGTAATACTTGAGTTCTGAACTTGATGTCACGCCCCAGTCCCAAAATACCGTGGGACTAGACACGTGGCAATGGCCAGCAGTACGCACCGATGGACCAACTCAATATAATGGATCCACCAGGGCATACTTAAGCTGTAAAACAAGTCTACGACAATCACGGCACAACTAATCTCATCCACACAAGATATAAAATATGATCCACAGAATAAATAAGGAATGTAAATCATCAGCAAGTCTCACAAAGTACTTCGGGGAACAACCCGATAAATATCTAGTACAATGGTTCAACTGACCAGAAAGTAAAAGACTAAAATAAATAATAAACGCTGAGCATGAACATGGATGCTCAAGAGAAGTCATCAGCTAAGACCTCGTCCTCAGATGGCGGTACAGCTCCTGGATCAGCTCCTACTCCGGTCCCGTAAACCTCGGGATAAGCCTCGTCCGCAAAATCTGGGGACAAATATCCGGATCCAGGTCCTCAGGGGACATAGCAAGGTACAAGAAAGCTCATGCCAAAATAAATACAGTGCAGCAAGTAATGAATAAATAGGGCAAGTAAGTAACTATCTATGTAAAAATGCAAGATGAGAGCAGCACTAAAACTCAGGCTGAAGCCACTACCAGCTCTGTGTCGGGGAGCCGGTAGCAGTAATAAACACGTAATGTGCCTAGCTCTGCTACGAGAGTCTGAGGCCTCACAATAGTAGTAGATAGATATATGAAATAGCCTGTAGCTTGTGTGTCTCTCCCCACCCAATGTAACCACGCATATCATGACCATAACGTCTCATGTCCATGTCAAGCGCGATCATAGCTAATGCATCAAGTCATAAAGTATCTAAGAGTATAATATCCATGTCCTGTATCCTATACAGAATCACCACGAATATCTCGGAAAAATCCTGTCTCATGAATAGTGTCAAGTGTCCTGGGTCATATGGTACTTGATAAGACAAGTACGAAAATAAGGTGTCACGAATGTCCATCTCTAGATGGCCGTACCCAACACTGCGTACAGTGTCGGCACCCGACTGATAATCGGACGCTAAGTACGTCACACGGTCCTAGGTTGAGCATGCACAGCAATATAATGAAGCAAGGAAAACAAATAACTAAGCTGCAGAGTTGGCAAGGTACACTTGCCTGATGTTGGAATATCAACAATCGTCCTTGGATCAGCGGAACCGGTAGGGACTACTCCAAAAGCTGTCATAAACATCACCAATAGTCTCAGAAGGTATCAAACTGCTAAAAGTGTCTGTCCTTACGTCCAATTTGGACACATAGACAAAAAGGTCATTTTCAGATTAAAGCGGGGTCCACATATGGGCCACTTTGCACCGAAAAGCGTGTCAGGGTCAAAGGTCTCCAAATTCTGCAAACTCAGTATCTACAAGTCAGGAACGATGATACGAACCCAACGGAACTTCCAGAATTGGATTCCGATGAGCCGATCTCAAAATCACCCGTCAAGTGGAGCTTGTGGGCCCCACGATACGTGATTTTGTCAACGTTCTCGGAATCGGACCAAACTTGGGTCACAGGACCAGCGCATTGCTACGAGTCCGATGGCGCAAGTTTCGTCTCGATCCGACGTGCATACACAAAGTTACAGCGTGTTCCAGAAAGGACGGATACGGAGTGTCGTCGGCGGATACGCGTTGATTCCGGGGTGTCCGCACCTCCGAATCGACTTCTGCGAAATCCTACACGACCGTATCAATGTCGCGCACAGTTCGGTAAAGACCGCGTGCGACCAAGTCGTCCCGTTTGGCGGGGCGTACTCAGTTCCGGGGTAAAACAGGGTGTTGCTTTTCCTGTTTTTGGATCGCGGTGTACGATCACCACAGGATGCGATGCACCGAGCGAGTTGCACGGACACCGAGAGGGTTATACAGTCTACGTGTAGCAACTGACGGAATTGAAATTGGAGTTGCGATGAGGGTAAAAAGGTACCTGAACCGAGCTCCAAAATCTGAGTTTCCACGTGTCCTGCTCGTATCCGATGTCTACTGCTCGCGTCCGAATCGCGATCTCCCGTGTCCGCTGAGCTCTGTGTCTTATCCCGAATTCACTGCTGGGTCGACAAGCTCGGGGCGACTGGGTTCTCAGGCGGCGGCCGGTTCTCGGGCGACGGCCTGGCACGGGTCGAAGGGTCGAGGGGGAGTCGGAGGGTTGAGTGCTGAACTTGGCGGCGGCCGGCGGGATTCGCTGGCGGTGAGTCGAAGGGTGGGGGATGATCGAACGGCGGGGTAGCAGCGACAGGGAGGAGTCGGGGGACGGTTCGAACTGAGGATGAAGGGGGCCGCGCTCGGGGTCGCTGTGCTCGCGGCGGATGACGGAGAAGGGGGAAGTCGGCTGGGCGAACTCAGCGACGGGGTTTCAGGTGATGGGAAGCGGCGGCGTCGCGGATCAGCTGCTGGGCGGGGCAGCTAGGTGGTCGACGGCGAGCTTGATGGCGGCGGGAGCTTAGGGTTTAGGTGATGGCTAGGCACGGACGCCGAGGAGGCGCTATATAGGCTGCTACAGGAGTCTTCGGCGGAGGAATTCTAGGGTTCCATACGGTTTGGATCTGGGTCGGGTTCAGCTCGGATCCAACCCGACCCGAACGCTGGGTTTGGTTTGGTCTAGCCTGGATTTGTTCAACTTGGGTCTGGTTCACTCTCTATAGCTTTTGGTCCTCGATTCGTTGCTCCGGTGTCCAATAAATTCACCAAAAAATGCCATGCGTCCGGTTCTCCATTATACACAATAAATTTTTACTTCCAGAATATTTTAACACCCTTTGGCCATACTTAAAAATTCTTTAAATCACACTCATCTTGGTTTTAATTTCTAGAAAATTCCAAAAACGAAATAACCTATTTTAAAATTATTCTCAAAATTTAGGGTGTTTACAATCTTCCCTCCTTAAAAGGATTGCGTCCTCGCAATCAAAGAATAAGCTACTCAAGAAAGAGTTATGGAAATACAAGGTGGACTAGTTTATAACTGCCTCCTCGCATACTATCTTCTCGTTCCCAAGTCGATTCTCCAGGAGAATGATGTTTCCATGCTACTCGAACCAGTCTGATCGTCTGTCCCCGTAATGTCTTCTCACTGACGTCAAGGATGCCAACTAGTTGTTCTTCATACCTCAAGCTCGGGCCTACTGCGATCTCTGAATGATCGACTACGTGACTTGGGTCGGTCACGTACCTTCGCAGCTGTGAGACGTGGAATACATCATGCACTCCCTCTAAGGATGGAGGTAATGCAAGCCGATAAGCCACCTCACCAACACGCTCGAGGATGTCAAATGGCCCAATATATCTTGGGCTCAGCTTGCCTCTGCTCCCGAATCTGATAGTACCACGAGTGGGCAAAATCCTCAAGAATACGTGATCTCCTTCTTTGAACTCTAGGGGACGTCTGTGCGTATCTGCCCAATGCTTCTGTCGGTCCTGAGCTGCTCGTAGATGATTCTGAATCTGCTTCACTTTCTCCACTGTTTGTGTGACCAATTCTGGTCCCAGTATCTGACGTTCACCGACGTCACTCCAGCATATAGGTGACCTGCACTTCCTTCCATATAAAGCTTCAAATGGTGCCATCTGAATGCTGGCCTGATAACTGTTGTTGTAGGAGAACTCCACTAAGTGCAAATGATCTTCCCAAGAACCTCCAAAGTCTAGCATACATGATCGCAACATGTCCTCCAATATCTGAATGGTGCGCTCCGATTGGCCATCTGTCTGCGGGTGGTACGTCGTGCTGAACTTGAGTCTGGTGCCCAGACTCTCTTGCATGCTTCTCCAGAAATGAGATGTAAATCTCGAATCTCGATCCGATACAATACTAACAGGCACTCCATGTAATTTGACAATTTGTCGCATATACATGTCGGCTAGTACTGTCACCCTCACATTTTTATCTAAGGGTAGTTTGGTAATTATCATGGGTATTAATTATTTTAGAATTTTTATAATTAATATTTGTGCATGACTAATTTATTTATTTCATTTATTGTTAGTATAGACTTGTTGTGGACTTGTGTAGTGGACCTAACCATTTAATTGGAGAGCATGAAACAAACTTTTGGACTAGTCTAAGTTGAGCCCATGAATTAGGCCCATGGATTAGGAAACACGATTAATTAGTGAAACCATTAGACTAGAACCTTCCCTCCCTAATTATTTCTTCATGAGAGGCCCCAAGGGGTATTTTTGACTTTGTACATTGCTTGAGGAAGGGTTTTTGTCCAGCCATAATTGAGAGGAGAGAGAGTGCTCTCATTTTAGTTCTTCCCCAAAATTCTAGATCTAGTTTTTCCCCTTCCAATTCCCCATCATTTCCCCATCAATTCTTTTCAAATCTCCTTCTAAATTCAACATTGAAGCCTCTACATCAAGGATCTACAAGCAAGAAGCAAGGAACAAGGAGGAGGAGGCCAAGATCTACAAGGAGAAGAGCAACTTGTCATTTGAGACCTTTTCATTGGGAATCCATCTCCCAATAGGTATAAATCAGTTTTCCCTCTTCCTATAGGCTATAGATCTGAGTTTTTACCATGAGAACCCACCCCACATGCATAGGTTACCCATAGGATTTGATTTGGAATCATTTGGAGACCTACGGTGGTAGTTATGTCCAATTTGGTGCCAATTTTGGGAGAATTCCGAAATTGGCACATGTAGTATTTGTCAATAGATCTAATAGATCTAATTGACCATTGATTGTTTGTTTGTAGCTTGTGTCGTGTCCACAATTGGATACGTGTGGGCCGTATCTCGTCAATTTGACGAAACGGTCGATTTTGGAGGTTTTCCTCCGACACGGGGCCATGTGCATATCATATGGCGACACGGACACGTAGACACTCTAATTTATATATGTATTGTTCATAATATATGTATTAGGCTTGTACATGTCCTCCGGGATACGTTTGGTTGTGAGTTGGGGGCCGTGTCGCAAGCGTATCATAGAAAAGTGTGATACGGGTGCGGTGCACCCCATGTGTTTGTGTTTTTGGCTTTTGTACTATGCATACATATGTAAATATATTTGTATATGCTATCTATACTTTAATTGGAGCATATAATAGTGTACTTTGGGTTTTGGTATTTATGTGTGTCTATGTGTATTTAATAGAGTATCTACATTAATCTATATGTGTGTGTATATATATATATATATATATATATATTGGTGTATATAGCTATATGTATTAATATCTATAGGTATATATATATATGTATTTGGCTTATATGTTATATATACATATATATATGGGGATAGCTACATATTGGTTGTGTTTATATGCATAAGGTGTTGTGTAGTGTTGTGTGTCTGTGTGGATGTGAGAGTCTGAGGAGGGCAGAACTGGATAACAGACAGCAAGGCAGACTACACTGTGCTTGAGACTGAACTTGACACAGCAAACTGTGAACAGATCAGTACACTGAAGACTGAAATGAAGGCAGCACAGCAACTCACCTACTGAAGACTCTACCTGCAGACTACACTGTGCTTGAGACTGAACTTGACACAGCAAACTGTGAACAGATCAGTACACTGAAGACTGAAATGAAGGCAGCACAGCAACTCACCTACTGAAGACTCTACCTGCAGACTACACTGTGCCTGAAGACTCAAGATTGCACACTGCAGAGGAACACACCAGTTTGAGCACAGACTGAAGATTACCTGGGCAGTTTGAGGCACACACAGCAAGGACAGCTGAAGAACTGAAACACAGCAGCTGTAGCAGAGGTTCGAGCCTGGAGGTATCTTGACTCATCAGGTAGCCTTAGTACTGCTTTGAGATCCCGTACTGAAAGCTTAATCAATTCCAACCCTGTCTTTGTGTTCATGAAAAGGGAAAACCGAGGAACCTAAATGTGGCTTCATCAAACATGGTACTACTGTTATTTCTAAAGACAGTTATGGTTTGGAATCTGAAATAGTTACTTCATCAGCTGGAAGGGAAGCTCAGATGCTCTTTTGCAAGTCACCCAGAGGAGAGGGGTCGGGCCTGCACATTGTATGTTTCAGATTTCACTGTGCTGTGCTCGACACAGTGACAGTTTATGTTTTCTATTTGACTGTGTAGCTCAGTCTCTTGTTGTGAGCTAGGTTCCAGTTAGGTGTTGTTGTCAGATTGGTCCTTTAGTTTCTGCTGTAGCATCAGTTTGAGGCTAATCTCTTATAGTGTTAGCTTTTGTTAGTTGAGTTAGTTATTAGTTGAATTATTAAGTTACCTAGTAACTAGTTAATTATAGGTATATATATGAACTTGGTTAGTTGTTATTATTATCAGTTTTAGTTTCAAGTATCTTGGTCTTGGTGTAGTTAGTATGGTTATAACTATGTATTCTGGAGGTTAGTGAGTAGTAGAGGTACTAGGTGATTATGTTAGATATGTATATTAGTATAGGTATAATATTAGTTAGTATACTTGTTAGAAAGCAATTAGTTTTTAGTTAAGGTATTGGTTAATTAGTTTAAGATATTAGTGTATACTTAGCATATTAGTTTGGGATATCTATTTATATCTTTTGTGTTTAGTTTTGGTTTGCCTTGGGATACCGGGGTATTCCCAAGGTATCGGGCCGATACCCAAGGTATTGAGCGTGGGTATCAAGGGTAATTGCGATACGCTTTGGCACAAGGCCAAAGTATCATAATTAAATTGTTTGAGATATTATTATTATTATATATGACTTATGTATATATATAAACCTATTTTATATTAGAAAATCTGCGTATCTTAGGATACGGCTTCTTGATTGCACCGTGGTGTGTTAGCTTAGCTAGTATAGCATAGCTTCATAGTGTATTGACTTAGTGACTAGCATTAGACTCTTACAACCTAGAAATACATTGGTTTGACTTAGAAACGGCGTATTGACCTAGAACTTCTTCAACTTCAATTATTTTCATCATTGAACCTTGTATTGATACAACATACCATATATAGGTTGTGAGACACCGGCTTGGGCATCGAGAGACACACTTTGCTCAGGACTTCAGGCGAGTACATTTCTCTGATTGTTTTCAATTCATAATGTTGTATATATGCATGTTCTAGATTAGTATACATTGATTCCCGACACAGTGATTTCACGGACTGGTGCTATATGGATCCCGTCAGGAGGTGTTATCCCCTACCGTGTGCAACGGGTACCCAATGACATGTATTTCATCGTGTGCATCGGGTATTGACTTTCATGTGCTTCTTGTGCATCCACTATTTCGTGTGCTAGTGTGACTATCGTGATCATGTACGTAACGTGTCGTGATTGGATCCATGAGTATTGGTTGGGGAGGGGGAGTAGGAGTTGGTTATGTGATCAAAGCCCACTTGACCTCATGTGCATGTCGATTATACACCTCACGTATAATGGAGTTACCTATATACCTCATGTGCAACCTAAACCGATCACATAACGAACTCTCACTCTAAAACACATAGTTAGTATTTCTTGTTCTCTACTTGCAGCTATCCTCGTATTTACTTTCAGCTTTATTGTGCCTATTGCATGTTCACTTGTACATTTTATTCTTCTACTTGTGCATCTTGTATCATTTTTCTATTGCTTGTTATATATGCTCGATTATGTTATTGGAACTGCTTTCAGAGGTATGTACTTCGCTCCAATCCTGACTGGATATATTTTTTCCAGATGATTGGCTAGAGGAGCTGTGTCCCACACATTACGGACCTCAGGAGGGTGAGACTTTAGAGGACACTCCCCTAGAGCCAGAGGACATAGTACCAGTGACCGAGGAGGTCTAGTTTTGTTTAGATGTTGTTTTAGACTATTTTTTTGAGGAGATTCACAGATGTACTATTATTTCATATTGTGGATTGTATCTTCTTTCCTTCGCTATTTCCATTCGTGCATTATTTTTCTCCTT
The DNA here is from genome assembly GCA_036927795.1 of Iris macrosiphon. Lineage (NCBI taxonomy): Eukaryota > Viridiplantae > Streptophyta > Magnoliopsida > Asparagales > Iridaceae > Iris > Iris macrosiphon. Next base: position 11,796,144 of record JAYESA010000007.1, read on the forward strand.
AGTTTGTTTTGTGATTGAGATTGATATATTGTGAGATACCATATTGCTCCTCCGATTGGAGTTGAGATGATTGACAGGTACCATATTATATTGTTGAGATGTTAGATAGTTAGAAATGACCCAGACAGCGTTCTACCGCCGATTCTGCGGCGTAGGCTGGGCGTAGCCACGTACTCGTGCCCGAATATCAGGGTGCGGGTCGTGACAAGTACCTCTGTGGACTGCCCAACTCTAAATGGCAAGAAGTGTGCCGATTTAGTGAGTCTATCCACAATAACCCATACTGTATCTCTTCCGCTGGGGCTCCTCGGAAATCCTGTGACAAAATCCATCGTGATGTGCTCCCACTTTCATTCAGGTATAGGAAGCGGCTGTAACATACCTGTAGTCCTCTGATGCTCTGCCTTCACTTGCTGGCAGACTAAGCATTTGGCCACAAATCTTGCGATCTCTCTCTTCATTCCATGCCACCAGTAATACTGTCTCAAGTCTCGATACATCTTGGTTCCTCCTGGGTGAACATAGTACATGGAGCTATGTGCTTCGGTCATTAACTCCTGTCTCAATTCTCCATTTGGAACATACAGGCGATTTCCAAACCTCAATGTCCCGTCTTCGTGAATGCGAAGTCCTGTCTGCATGCCTGCTTCTGTCCTTTCTTTGAGTCTTCAGAATCTAGCATCGGTGGGCAATGCCTCTTTAATCTTCTCCACGAGTGATGACTGAATCTCAAGATTAGCCATCAAGCCATCTGGTCTTGGTAAGACAATCTCTATTTGAAGCTTCTGTAGATCTCTCAGTAACTCGGGCTGCATCGTCAAGAAATAAGCCGTAGGCTTCCTGCTGAGTGCATCTGCAACAACATTCGTCTTTCTCGGATGATACTGCAGATCTATGTCAAAATCTACCATCAGTTCCAGCCAGCGTCTCTGCCTCATGTTAAGCTCCTTCTGAGTATACACATACTTCAGACTCTTGTGATCAGTAAAGATTTCTATCCTTTCTCCATAAAGATAGTGCCTCAATATCTTTAGTGCAAATATAACTGCTGCTAGCTCCAGATCATGTGTTGGGTAGTTTTTCTCGTGGACCTTCAACTGTCTTGACGCATAAGCAACGACTTTGCCATGTTGCATCAAGACACATCCTAGTCCACTGCCTGATGCATCACTGTAAACAACAAAACCTCCTGACCCTGAAGGAAGAGTCAAGACCGGTGCTGTTGTTAATCTTCTCTTCAGTTCTTCGAAGGCCTTCTGGCAGTCTTCTGTCCATAGAAATTTCTGGTCCTTTCGTGTCAGCTTTGTCATCGGTTCTGCAATCCTCGAGAAATTTTCTACGAACCTTCGGTAATATCCCGCAAGTCCGAGAAAACTTCTCACCTCTGCGACTGATGTGGGTGTAGGCCAAGTCTCTATTGCCGCAACTTTCTCTGGATCCACTGAAAGTCCTTCTCCTGATATGATGTGTCCCAAGAAAGGCACTTTGTCCATACAGAACTCACACTTACTGAGCTTGGCATATAGCTTCTCCTGCCTCAAGGTCTCTAACACAATTCTGAGATGCTCCTCGTGCTCTTCATGGTTCTTGGAATATATGAGAATATCGTCGATGAATACAACTATAAATTTATCCAAGAACTGATGAAAGACTCTGTTCATCAAACTCATAAACACTGCTGGCGCGTTGGTTAAACCAAACGGCATCACCAAGAACTCATAATGCCCATACTTCGTCCTGAAAGCTGTCTTCGGGATGTCTTCTTTCCTCACCTTGATCTGATGATAGCCGGATCTAAGATCAATCTTTAAAAATACCCTTGCACCACTCAACTGATCGAATAGATCATCAATGCGTGGTAAGGGATACCTGTTCTTGATGGTTACAGCATTTAGTGCCCGGTAATCAATGCACAACCGCACTGTTCCATCCTTCTTCGGCACAAATAATATGGGTGCCCCCCAAGGTGAAACACTGGACCGAATGAAACCCTTCTCCAAAAGATCATCAACCTGTTCCTTCAATTCCACTAACTCCTTATGTGCTAGCCGATATACTGATGAAGTGATTGGCTCTGCTCCTGGAGTTAAGTCTATTGTGAATTCTATTTTCCGATCAGGCGGTAAACCTGGAAGATCATCGGGAAATACATCCACAAATTCTGATATGACTCTTAGGTAACCTGTCTCCCCTTCTACCGATAGTACCCTAAGAGTAGGCTGAACTCCTTGCTCTACTGCTCCTCGAAGAAACTCAAATTCTGGATGTCCAGGCGGTCTAAATATAACCCGCCCAAGTCGGCAATCAAGAGTCGCATGGTACTGACTTAACCAGTCCATACAAAGTACGACATCATAATCCGGCATAGAAAATATCAGAAATTGAGCTCGCATTTCTCGGCCACAAACTACTACAGAACATGATCTACAGACATCACTAACCGGAATAATACCGCCTCCCGTAAGAATTCTCTTCATCTTCGGAAGGGGTGCGGTAGCTACTCTATGGGTGGCTACAAAGCTAGCTGCTATAAATGAATGCGATGCTCCAGAATCAAATAATGCTACAGCTGGTAATGAAGCTACTAGAATAGTACCTGCGATGACCTCGCCTGCTGTAGCCTCCTGCTCAACAGCTAATGGGAATGCCTGCCCTCGCCCCTGTGCTGGACCTCTCTGCTGCTGCTGAGCCTGCTGAAATAGGGCTGCCTGTGGGGCCAGTGGTGGTCTCTGCTGGTTTTCTCCTGGGGCTGGTGGTCTGACTCCACCAACTCCTGTCTGCTGTGCTCCTACTGCTGGATAAGTTGGTCGCGGTGCAGGTAGAGCTAGTCTGGGTGCTTCTCCTCTATGGTGAGTGCAGTCTCTAGATAGATGCTGGTTTGATCCGCAAAGCAGGCATAGTCCCAACTTCCGCCTGCACTCTCTCTCAATGTGTCCTACCTTGCCGCAGTGATGACAAGTAGGAAGGGATATGGCCCTGTGTGCTGCTCTATCTGGCGTACTCCTCTGAAATCGTTTTGCAGAATCTCCATGTGTTGCCTTGGTTGGTGCGGAGGTATTTGGCCTCTTCAGATTCGATTCCCTTCTAGTGGCGCGCTCCATGCGTCGTGCTGCTGCTAGAACATCAGTATAATTTATAGGTGCCACTGAGCCAATCAATCTCTGAAGCTCGAACTTTAACCCGTCAAAGAACTTTTCCGCTTTCTCTTCCTCCGTCGAAATCAATGTTGGAGCGAAGCGACTCAGGCGAATAAATTCAGAATTGTATTCTTCCACTGTCATGCTGCCCTGGATGAGGCGGTTGAACTTGTCCCTGAGCTCTGACCGTGCAACTGCCGGGATGTACATCTCTTGGAAAAGTCTGGAGAACTCTTCCCATGTGACTCTGTCCTGTCCAAGTCTCCTTTCTTCTGCTAACCACCAGTGGTGCGCATTATCAGTTAACTGCATTCTGACTGCAGTCATCCACTTCTCTCTTGGAAGTTCAGCGGCTTCCAGCTGATGCTGAATGTTTGTGAGCCACTCATGGACTTCCGTTGGCCCTTCTTTACCAGAAAATGTGCGAGGCTTGAGATGACGGAAGTCGGTGATAGATCCCGTCGATGTTCGCCTCGCTGCTGGATTAGCCTGCTCCAATGCGGATACCAGGCTGGTCCGCAGATACTCGTCCTCCTGCCGATGGGCCTCCTACTGAATCTGTTGCTGGGCTTGCATCATGGCATACATTATCTGGAACATCTGTTGCCCGTCCATGGCTTGTCCTGGCGGGAATGCTGGCATCTGGGGAGTGAACTGTGGTAGAGGTGGGATGTCATCTCTCCGGAACCTTGGATTAGGCTGACCGGTTTGATCACTCTGCGATGCTTGTCCACCATCCCCTGGTGTTACTTCGTCTCCATAAGTAACCACAGCGTCGTGTGGTGTCTCCAAAGGAATATCATCTCTGTTCCCGGAATCCATTGCTCTGAAATCAAAAGATAACTATAAGAACGCTCAGAGGAATCAATACATGATGCAGTTCAAGTAAAATTTCGAGTTCGATATAGAGTTCAACAAATGGTTAAATAATGGATGAGATCCTATAGTTTATACTATCCTTAGGGCAGGCTGGTTCGGTCCCTAAGTTGAAACCGAACAATTTAGTCGTAGACCTGCATGGGCCACCACAAAAACTATGTCACGCCCCAGTCCCAAAATACCGTGGGACTAGACACGTGGCAATGGCCAGCAGTACGCACCGATGGACCAACTCAATATAATGGATCCATCAGGGCATACTTAAGCTGTAAAACAAGTCTACGACAATCACGACACAACTAATCTCATCCACACAAGATATAAAATATGATCCACAGAATAAATAAGGAATGTAAATCATCAGTAAGTCTCACAAAGTACTTCGGGGAACAACCCGATAAATATCTAGTACAATGGTTCAACTGACCAGAAAGTAAAAGACTAAAATAAATAATAAACGCTGAGCATGGACATGGATGCTCAAGAGAAGTCATCAGCTAAGACCTCATCCACAGATGGCGGTACAGCTCCTGGATCAGCTCCTACTCCGGTCCCGTAAACCTCGGGATAAGCCTCGTCCGCAAAATCTGGGGACAAATATCCGGATCTAGGTCCTCAGGGGACATAGCAAGGTACAAGAAAGCTCATGCCAAAATAAATACAGTGCAGCAAGTAATAAATAAATAGGGCAAGTAAGTAACCATCTATGTGAAAATGCAAGATGAGAGCAGCACTAAAACTCAGGCTGAAGCCACTACCAGCTCTGTGTCGGGGAGCCGGTAGCGGTAATAAACACGTAATGTGCCTAGCTCTGCTACGAGAGTCTGAGGCCTCACAATAGTAGTAGATAGATATATGAAACAGCCTGTAGCCTGTGTGTCTCTCCCCACCCAATGTAACCACGCATATCATGACCATAACGTCTCATGTCCATGTCAAGCGCGATCATAGCTAATGCATCAAGTCATAAAGTATCTAAGAGTATAATGTACATGTCCTGTAACCTATACAGAATCACCACGAATATCTCGGGAAAATCCTGTCTCATGAATAGTATCAAGTGTCCTGGGTCATATGGTACTTGATAAGACAAGTACGAAAATAAGGTGTCACGAATGTCCATCTCTAGATGGCCGTACCCAACACTGCGTACAGTGTCGGCACCCGACTGATAATCGGACGCTAAGTACGTCACACGGTCCTAGGTTGAGCATGTACAGCAATATAATGAAGCAAGAAAAATAAATAACTAAGCTGCAGAGTTGGCAAGGTACACTTGCCTGATGTTGGAATATCAACAATCGTCCCTGGATCAGCGGAACCGGTAGGGACTACTCCAAAAGCTGTCATAAACATCACCAATAGTCTCAGAAGGTATCAAACTGCTAGAAATGCCTGTCCTTACGTCCAATTTGGACACAGGGGCAAAAATGTCATTTTCGGATTAAAGCGGGGTCCACATGTGGGCCACTTTGCACCGAAAAGCGTGTCAGGGTCAAAGGTCTCCAAATTCCGCAAACTCAGTGTCTATAAGTCAGGAACGATGATACGAACCCAACGGAACTTCTATAATTGGATTCCGATGAGCCGATCTCAAAATCACCCGTCAAGTGGAGCTTGTGGGGCCCACGATACGTGATTTTGTCAACGTTCTCGGAATCGGACCAAACTTGGGTCACAGGACCAGCGCATTGCTACGAGTCCGATGACGCAAGTTTCGTCTCGATCCGACGTGCGTACACAAAGTTACAGCGTGTTCCAGAAAGGACGGATACGGAGTATCGTCGGCGGATACGCGTTGATTCCAGGGTGCCCGCACCTCCGAATCGACTTCTGCGAAATCCTACACGACCGTATCAACGTCGCGCACAGTTCGGTAAAGACCGTGTGCGACCAAGTCGTCCCGATTGGCGGGGCGTACTCAGTTCCGGGGTAAAATAGGGTGTTGCTTTTCCTGTTTTTGGATCGCGGTGTACGATCACCACAGGACGCGATGCACCGAGCGAGTTGTACGGTCACCGAGAGGGTTATACAGTCTACGTGTAGCAACTGACAGAATTGAAATTAGAGTTGCGATGCGGGTGAAAACGGTACATGAACCGAGCTCCAAAATCTGAGTTTCCACGTGTCCTGCTCGTATCCGATGTCTACTGCTCGCGTCCGAATCGCGATCTCCCGTGTCTGCTGAGCTCTGTGTCTTGTCCCGAATTCACTGCTGGGTCGACAAGCTCGGGGCAACTGGGTTCTCAGCCGGCGGCCGGTTCTCGGGCGACGGCCTGGCGCGGGTCGAAGGGTCGAGGGGGAGTCGGAGGGTTGAGGGCTGAACTTGGCGGCGGCCGGCGGGATTCGCTGGCGGTGAGTAGAAGGGTGAGGGATGATCGAACGGCGGGGTAGCAGCGACAGGGAGGAGTCGGGGGATGGTTCGAACTGAGGATGGAGGGGGCCGCGCTCGGGGTCGCTGTGCTCTCGGCGGATGACGGAGAAGGGGGAAGTCGGCTGGGCGAACTCAGCGGCGGGGTTTCAGGTGATGGGAAGCGGCGGCGTCGCGGATCAGCTGCTGGGCGGGGCAGCTAGGTGGTCGACGGCGAGGTTGATGGCGACGGGAGCTTAGGGTTTAGGTGATGGCTAGGCACGGACGCCGAGGAGGCGCTATATAGGCTGCTACAGGAGTCTTCGGCGGAGGAATTCTAGGGTTCCATACGGTTTGGATCCGGGTCGGGTTCGGCTCGGATCCAACCCGACCCGAACGCTGGGTTTGGTTTGGTCTAGCCTGGATTTGTTCAACTTGGGTCTAGTTCACTCTCTATAGCTTTTGGTCCTCGATTCGTTGCTCCGGTGTCCAATAAATTCACCGAAAAATGCCATGCGTCCGGTTCTCCATTATACACAATAAATTTTTACTTCCAGAATATTTTAACACCCTTTGGCCACACTTAAAAATTCTTTAAATCACACTCATCTTGGTTTTAATTTCCAGAAAATTCTAAAAACGAAATAACCTATTTTAAAATTATTCTCAAAATTTAGGGTGTTTACACTTGACCCAAGTTACGAGGCAAAAATAATATTTTTGCTGCCTTAGTGATGCAGGTATCAGGAACGTAATAAAACGTAGGTAGGTAGGGAAGGGTCATTCTAGGGATAGCACGGTTTTAAACTGCAATCTAATCTAATAATAGGGTTTGGTAATTACCTAAGAAACAAACAAAAATGGTACAGAAACAATACACTCTCGTATTTAAACTAAGCACGAGGTTTCGCCTTTCCGAAATAAGGGAAGACGATAAACAATAATCAAGAGTTCAAGGGGGAGGTAATAGATTAGTAGTGTGAGGGTCAAGGCGTTTAAAGAATTCAACGGGAATTATCAAAGCAGTTGTGGATTTGAGATGCTATTTTGGTAATCCCTATTCACATATTCGGATCAGCACAGTTATGCTGCTGATACGATATGCTCAGGCATATCTAACGGGCAAGTACATCTATCTACTAATCACTATATATCTCAATCCACGTAAAGTAGTAATGCGAAGGGCGAACCAAGTGCACTATGGTTGATCAGACCGTAATACACTGATTCTGAAATGTATTAGTGTAGTACTCCAATAATACATATCTCAAGAACAAGCTTGACAAAGAATAAGCTTGCAAAACTAGGCTATAATAGCGGCATAAGTTAAGGTAGTATGGTAAATATAAGTACGCTAGATTATGATGTGAGAAATTTTAAAACAATACAAATTCACAAAAAGACAAGACTAAAAAAAATCTCTACAGTTATTAATCTAATTCTTTGTCTAAGACGCTAGTTGACCCAAAAGAGGTATGGCCTTCTAAGTTCTATAATCTATATAAACACTATAGGTTGTCTGTCTAAAACGGAGTTTCAAGAAAGTCCGCGTGAAGTAGGGATTCGAGGTTGTCTGCGTAATGCAGAGGTAAGATAATTTGGCGTAAGGTATAAATCCGAAACTGTCTGCGTAAAACAGAATTTCAAATTGTCTAGCGTATGGCAGGGATCCAAAGTAGTTTGGCGTAAATCAGGGATTCAGACTATCGGCGTAAAGCAGGTTTCAGAGTTATCCGCGTAAAACAGAGAAGCATAAGGTAGAGCTTCAGGGCTGTTCGCGTATAAAGTCTGCGCGTGAGAGATTTCTATTCTTCGTTGCGTAAAAGTCTGCGGGTAAAATATTGCCTAAAGGTTGCGTAAAATCTGCCAGCATAAAAAGTCTAGCATACGCTGCAGCATAAAGTTGTACAAGAAACTCATGAGTTTGTCAGTCAAGTTAATGAATCCTGTCATCTGACAAAAGTACTTGCACAACGATCGAGTGGATGGTTTGATGATAAATTGCACGGAGATCTAGGTCGTCGTTAGTTACTTATTGGATACCAGCCATCTACGCTTGAGATGAGACAAAATCAGATGTCCTGTCAAAAGTTGTTCCTTTTTGCACAGGGCTCGAGGCGTATCTCTGCGCGAGATTTGGTCATGCCTGGGGAAAGCTAAGGCTGTAACAAATATGCTTAAATCCTATCCTTATATTTTTTGCCTAATCAGGTTACTCTACGCTGGTTATCTAATAGTCAGGAATCATCAGGTTTACGCAGGGTGGTTACCTACGTGGCTGGCATGATGCGTCATACGCAGGATAAGGAAGACTAAGGGCGGCGTAAAGGGGACAAGCTTCTACATAATTTGGCTTTTACGCCAATCAGGAAAGTTATTTGGCCTTTACGCTAACTACGGTCAATTGGCTTCTACGCCAACAACGGTCAAGGGTCTCTGGCGTAAAACTCTGGTTATCCAACTTAGGGTGAGGTTTCTGTTCTAGTATCCAATCTTAAATTTCTATGGGTTCCTCAAGACTAGGGTCAACACTATGGTAAATCTCTAACTAATCCTAGTAGTGTTTATACTGCTCTCAAGTCATATATAAAAATGCCAAGGGATAAGGGTAATTTAATCTATAGGTAAGTATGCTAGGGTTTATTTAGGAAATCAGGAAGACTAGGGTTCATTAGGTAATAAGGAAGGTTAGGGTTCATTAAGTAGTCTGAACTTAATGATATGTCAAAGCCCTAGCTGTGTTCTTAATAGGAATACTACTCTAATAATCATCCTATCAACAAGGATGTCTATATTCTAGCAGGGGCTATACTTGAGAAATTATCAGGGAAGCACATGAATCAAGCAGGATGCAATTATGTAAGTAGGACAGACTGGAAGGAAGATAAGTCATAGTCAATTTGGATGAGATTCTATATTCTAATCCTAGGTGCAGGCTTGCTCGGTACAGTAACATAACCGAGACAATATGCTCTGACCTGAATGAGCCACCACTAAAACATGTTACGCCCCAGTCCCAAAATACGTAGGACTAGGTCACGTAACCATGCCAACTGGCCCGTATATATGGCAACTCCAATATATGGAAACCACATATACGTGCGTACGCTGTATAATGAACAATAATTCATAAGTGGTAAAACTAATTACAAGTCACAGGGTAATATCTAAATCTCATCCATAGAGTCAAATATACATGAATAACTAATAACCAAGTACTAGATAACAATAAGGATCTAAGGAATGACAGTCGGATGGAAACAAATCCACTGCCGGAATGGAATAATAAAAGGAACCAGATACACACCATATAAGAACAACATCTGACAATCACGAGGCTCGAAGAGAAGATCTCCTCGGAATATAAGTAGCCTGTCCGGATCTGTGCTCCTGTGAATACGCAAGAACATATACACCTGGCAGGGGACCAGGTCCTCAGAGGGACATAGCAAGATACATAAAAATAACATGCCATAATGTAAATACTGAATAAATAAATGGGGTGTGCTAACCATCTAAGTGAATGCAATTTAAAGACCTTGTAGTACGCATGGGAATGTGTAGGCTAGACATATGCTGACGTAATTCACCAATCGTCGTGACTGGCTAGTATATATGTCATATGCCCCCTGACTCAAGGGCATTCTGCAATCGTCCATCCCTGCAGAGCATGGAACGAAGGATAAAACAGGAATACCCCATCCTCCTCGGAGCATGGTAACGGGAACAAGAAAACCAATACCCCATCTCCGAGCAGCATGGTAACAGGAACGCCCCATCTCCGAAGAGTATGGTATCAGGCAACAGGAATATATAAGGAGGGGGTGTCCCATACGCCTACTAGTATCTTTCCCGCCCAATATAGATGTACAAGTCGTGAAAATGACGTGGACACCTCCTACTATGATGCAAGTCTCAATAAAATAAACAACTGAGCTAAATACTGCTACACGTGTTGCTCACACTGATGGCCAGTCGCGCATGAGGCACGCGTCCCTACATGTACTCACTCTGTGACGTATAATGATACGTGTCAAGGCCGGAGAAGTTATATCAATAACTTCACAACTTTAGGTGGGTCTACTAGACACTAGGTCAGACACAAGTCCTAACGTCAACGCATTCGTTGACTGCACCCGAGTCTTCTCGGACGCGCACATTTACATAATATTAAAATAAATAAACATATAACTAACAATAACTGAATTTAAACAGTACAACAAGGCAAGGTATACTTGCCTGGCAGGAGAGCTGCAAATATAATGTCCAGATGTCAAGTGCCAAAAGTCAGAAACTATGGCCTCAGAATAAATGTCTCCGGATGCTGAAATAAACATCACTAACAGTCTCAGAAAATATCAAATAGCTAAAAACGCCGTCCTTAAGTCCAATTTGGACACAGGGGCAAAAATGACAGTTTCTGGTCAAAGCGGGGTCCACATGTGGGCCGCTTTGCACTGGAAAACGTGTCAGGATCAAAGGTCTCCAAATTCGCCAAACTTAGTGTCAACAAGTCAGGAACGATGATACGAACCCAACGAAACTTCCATAATTGGATTCCGATGAGCCGGTCACAAAATCGCCCGTCAAGTGGAGCCTGTGGGGCCCACGATATGGGGTTTTGCCAACGTTCTCAGAATCGAACCAAACTTGGATCACAGGACCAGCGTATTGCTACGAGTCCGATGGCGCAAGTTTTGTCTCGATCCGACGTGTGTACACAAAGTTGCAGCGTGTTCCAGAACAGGCGGATAAGGGGCGTTGTCGGCGGATACGCGTTGATTTCGGTGTGCACGCACATCCAAATCAACTTCTGCGAAATCCCGCACGTCCGTATCAACGACGCGCACATTTTGGTAAAGACCGCGTGCGACCAAGTCGTCCCGTTTGGCGGGGCATACTCAGTTCCGGGGTGAATCGGGTCGTTATTTTTCCTGTTTTTGGATCGCGTGCCGCGATCGTCACAGGACGCGATGCACCGAGCGGGTTGCACGCGCACCGAGAGGGTCACATAGCCTACGTGTCACAACTGACAGAATTGAAAACGGGATCACGAGGAGAGAGGAAACGTTACCTGAACAGGGCTCCGTGAAATCTGAATTTCACGTGTCCGTGTGTCGATTTGACACAGGATTTGTGTCCTGGACGTGTCCGGGCCGTGTCCAGCTGCTGTGTCCGGTTCTGCTCGAGTTGGGGTCATCGCGGGGTGGTCCAGAGTTGCTACGGCCAGGCTCCGGGGTCGTCGGCTCGTCGACGGAGGAGCTGGGTCGTCGTGGAGGTCGGTTCCGGTCAGGGGGAGGCGGAGGAGTGTCTCGGGTGGGGGTGGTGGCAGTCTATGCGGGTCAGGGGGAGCTGGTCGAGGAGTCTCCGGCGAGGTCGGCTTGGGGAGAAGGAGGTGAACAGGAGGAGGAGAAGAGCTGGTGATGGAGGGTGGTGGTGGCAGCCGGAGTGGAGGAGGAGGAGGCGTTGGGTCGGGTGGCGGAGGGCGGAGCTCGGGGAGGAGGGGGAGGTCGGGGCCGACGGGTGGCGGTGGCGGTGTCGACCTGTGGGTCGGCCGCTGGGGGTTCGAGGTGGGGGAAGGGGCTCGGGGGCTGGGAGAGGGAGAGGGTGAGGGTGGCTAGGGCGGAGGAGAGGCTGGGGATGATGATGGTGGTGGCGGTGGAGGGAAGAGGGCGGACGGGGCTGGGAGAGGGTCGGCTGCCGCTCCGGCGAGGTCGGGGTCGGGAAGGGGCTCGGGAGAAGAACGAGAAGAGGAGGATGGCGGTGACGGCTCAGCGGCGGGGGGGGGGGGGGGGCTTACCGCGGGGTGGGGAGAAACTCGCCGCGGGGGGGGGGGGGGGGGGGGGGACTCCGGCGAGGGGGCTCGCCGCTCCGGCGAGAGGGGGGGGGGGGCGGCTGCGGCCAGGCTGGGTAGGGTTAGGGTTTTTGATTTTTATTTTATTTTATTTTTATTTTATTTTCTTATATAGAAAAATTAAATAGATATTTTACGAAAATATCTAAAGATATTTACGGGATATTTGTAGGATATTTTCGGGTTCTTTTCGGGATATTTTCGGGTGGGTCCCGCCTCCAATTGGACGGTGCAGGTTCACCGGCCAGTGAGGGGGTGACACCTCGCACTGCAATTTTGTAGGAAAATCCCTGTAATTTTATAAATTGTGTAAAGTCCTAGTTTTGGGAAATTATGCAATTACGAAATTGTCTGGGAAAACATTCGATTCCTGAAAATGCTAAAATTCACAGGATTGAAGGAAAAAGCTGTGTGAAGGTCCTGAGAGGGTGGGGGTGAGTCTGGGCAGGGCCTGGGCCTGATTTCTGGGTGATACGGGCCATCGTATTTATTTAATTAATAAATACTGCGCACGGTGTTCTCTAATTATTTAGAGGCAGGTAGGGCCATAATTTTTCTACGGTGTCAATACACTAAATGTAGTATACTCAGTGTAGAAAAATAACGTATTTTTGTCTGGGCAAAACGGGTGCCTGCTGGCCTCTAATTTTTATTGGAACAGGGATGGGTACAGATCTGGGTATTAAAATAGGAATTAAATACGGGCGTTTGTAACGAGATTTGTGCGTCTCATACGAGGCTCAAAACTAATTATCTGGGAGTTGCACAAAGTGCAGGATAGTAGGCTGGCATATCTAGGAGAGGTATGCGAACTTCGTTCGAGGATAACAGTCAAGGTAAAGCTCCAAATAATTAGGTGATGGACAGGTGCACAGGTCAATAGGATATGTAAGCAAAATAAATTAAAATATTACAACAAATCCTAAATTGTGAAAAATGTTCCTAAAATACTGGAATCTGGTCGAGGGGGTTTACAGTGCCATAATGCTTCACCATGTTGGTCCATGCTAAGACGAATTGCTCTTTATGTGGTTCTAGCCAAGTATCTTTGATATAAGATATGCATGTCGGGTTACTCGTCTCCCACTTTTGTTGGAACATGTACCATGCTGCGTCGTAACTGTCTGTAGTACTTGCTCTCCATACAAGACTCCAATCACTGTAGAATTCTTCGAAGCGAAGCATGTCAATTTTACCGTCCACATTTTCAAATTTTCTCTTGCATTGAGCTTGGATATTTCTATTTATATGCCAAGTGCATAGTAGTCTATGCGCATGAGAAAATACAATATCTATAGCATTTATCATCGCATATTCTCTGTCAGTAACAAAAACAGACGGCTCTTTGTAACCTGTGTAAAGGGATTGTAGTTTCCTCAACGCCCATGTGTAATCCGCTACTGTCTCACTCTTCATAAAACAAAAAGCGACTGTAAATGTTTTTCCCGTAGACGTAAACCCGACAACGTGAAATAGAGGCATCTTGAACTTGTTCATCTTATATGTACAATCAAGGACCAACACGTCTGCGAAGGACCGAGCCAAGTGTGTGCAATCAGGATGAGCCCAAAATAATGAAAGGAGTTCATCAGTTTGTGGATGTCTTCTATGGTACTCCACGTAGTGATGCTCCCCAAGCAACTTCAATACTTGCTGCATCGCCATTCTTCCTTTCATACTATTGCATTTCGCTCTGACAAAACTATTATAGATTGTTCTCATGGTAGACTTGTTCCCATCTTGTTTTTGTCGCACAACAGAATATATTTGTTTCGGTGCTACTCCTGAAAAAAACAATTCTTCAACCAACTTTTTCTCATCCTCCTTCAACCGTGCTACGTAGGCATGACCCGTAAGTATCCCTGGAATAGGATGATTGTGTCTTCCATTCTTAACTTTGATTTTCCACTTCACATCTTCAACTTTTACAATCAACACCTTCAATGGACAACCACATTTTTTCGTCCCAATGTTTTTCTTAGGGATTTCTTTTTCAACAACACCCTTTTTTTTATGATGCTCCCTAAACACACCTCCTCTTTCGCATCCCAGCTCAAGATATTTTTTGCCCGGCCGAGATCGGATGGATCTTGCAATGACAATAACTACGTTATGTCGTCTCCCAACTTCTCTGCACCACTCTAATGCTTCTTCATGGCTAGCAAATTCAATATCCGTTGAGAAAATATCATCCACCTCAACACCAACAGCAGGATGTACCACAATATCTGAACAAGGTTGGTCCTATAACCAATATCAAATAATATAAAAATTAATAACTTCATATAATTATCCAGGACTGTCACTATTTTTACAGTCATATTTTTAAATAGGACTGTCCAAATTATGACAGTCCTACTTTTATATAGGACTGTCGAATTTCTGACAGTCCTCTATTAATTTAGGACTGTATATTATTTGACAGTCCTATATTTATATAGGACTGTCTAATTTTTACAGTCCTAAATCGTGACTGTCAAATTAGGGTTGTCGTTTTACGTACCGTACGTGCTTCGGAACAACCAACTTGTTCTTCGGAACGTCCGGAGTGCATATTTAATGAATTGGACGATCCGACTTCGTCATCGAACATTTTTTCATGCATTGTTCCTACAATAGTCAAAATAAACTAAATTTTTCCGGACAATTGCAAAACTTATTCATCGTAGGTTGTCGAAGACATACCGGAAGAATATTCCTTGGAGTATCACTAAATTAAAATCCTCCTCCAACCACAACTAGCAATTTCCAAATTTAGGTTTGGGCTTGGTGGAATGAGGGTTTCTTCAAGTCTAGGTGGAATGCAAAAAATAGAAAGTCATTTCAATTTTATAGTTTGGTGTGGGCTAGCCCCAAGTAACTATGATAGTGGCAAACTTGTAATTTTGGAAAAAGAGACTGTCAAAATTATGACAGTCCTAACAATTTGTAGGACTGTCAAAATTTTGACAGTCCTTACTACAACAGTCCCGCATTTGGGCTAGTCCCAAGTAAGTTTTATGATGACAAACTTGTAATTTTTGGCAAATTTACTATAGGCTAGCTCCGAGTAAAATGTGTAGTGCCCTTATAATTAGCCTTTTGAAATCAGTTTAACTGTGGATGCTCTAATCCGGAGGAGTTGTATATTGTTAGGAGTCAGAGGTGGAGACAGTGATGGGTAGGGGTACACGCATGATTTGATTTTTTGTAACTTATCTTTTATGTTTGCCTCCAAAATTAATTCCAAGATGAATGTTGCGTATTGGAGGAACTCAAATGTCCCGTCTCCATTTGCATCCGTAGACTTGGCCTTGACAATTGAGTACTTACGAAAAGACATGTTTATGTCACATGTTATATATATATATATATATATATATATATATATATATATATTATTTTATTAAAATAATAAAAACAGTTAAATAATTATGAAAACTGTCATCTCGTGTTTCTAGATAGCCTTATAGTCAAATATAAAATAATATATTAATAAATTTAGAATAGTTAATAGACTGTATTATTTTTAAAAATAGTCTTAATAAAAATTAGAATAATTATAACAATTATTTTTTATTTTTTCTAATAATAATATATAAAATATATGTAACGAATGTACATATATATTAGTGTATTTAATACTTTCTTCGTATTAGTCTTGAAGACATACATAAGCACGAGGAGCTTATAAAAACCTAATCAAAATTTGCTAAGTTGTTCCAAAATAAGAGAGATGTTTTTCATTTTATTTTAAAAAAGACTAAGTTATATTTGATTATCTAAATTTGACACTTTAATAATTCATATAATTTTTGTTTATGTTGATATATAATTTTTTTTTTCACTTCAATATATTTATTTTTAGTTATTTGTATTTACCTCCAATCCTAATTGCTAATGTTATTATTCCTTTTTAAATTTTTTTTTTACTACTATTCCCATTCCTTCATAACCTGTTATTGATAATTGTATAAAAAAAAGTTACATTTTAAGAATTTAGGGACTAGCAGTGATTTTAAATCAATGGGAGGAAAGATGAGGAATAGTATTAACAATTATGATTTAGGAAATAAATACAAAAAAATATTTATTTATTTATCAAATTTTCAGTTAGAGATACTAAAAGATGGTAATCCTCTGACACTAATTTTTTTTTTTCACCCACTAAAATTTGGATAATGTTCGTTATTTTATTTAAAAGCTGTCATGTATTAATCTAAAATTTATTTTTATTATTATTATCATGAGATAAAAAAAATTAAATAAAAAATTTTGGTAGGTGGACAAAATAGACTCATAATTTATAGAGAGAAACAGTAACGTGACAGACTGCTGACGTAACGTTTCCCATGGAAGTCCTGAGTCCCGGGCCTAGATCGGACACGTGACGGTTGTAGCCTCATGGGACGGCAAGAGGAGCCCCCATTTGCTGGTGGCTCGAGATCTGGAGCCCACCCAATCATCTGATCGGATCCGACCGTCGGCGACTCCGCAACCCCCCGAGTTCGGACGATCCTGGCCGTCCACGTGGCTAACCGAAATTCAAGAAGTACGGCGCCTATTGCGTGCTATTGATAAAAATCCCCAAATCTGTTTCTTCTAAAAACCAATATTCAAAAAATAAAAATTAAAGAAATAGAACGCATCTCTCTCTCTCTCTCTCATCATCATATATATATATGTGGCGTCACGAAGCAGTCTTCTTTTCCATCATCGCCTCTCCCCATTTCCTTCTTTCTTCGGTTTGAAGAGTAAGTTTTCTCATATGTGCTTCTTCAAATTAGGGTTTGTGATTTGTGTACGAATGAATTTGATTGTGTTCAATTTATTAGATTCTGCATCTGCTAATTTCATTCAGAATCATGCCGATAGGAATTGAATTGATTCTTAGTATCTATAAGAAAAAGAAAATTCTAAGTCGAACTGTCTAGAAATTTTTGTATAATATCCATCCCTAGAGTTCTTGCATCTTTACATTCTCTGATTCGACACGGCACGTTTCGGACGCAACAAAAAAGCCGATCCGGCACCTATTTTGATCTCTGTGTGTGTTCAGGTATACATTGGAGTGCCCAATACGTGTCCGACTCGACACAGGTTGTACATGTCTTGTGTAGTACACTATGGAGTGCTACAGGCACCGTCCAAGGCTGTTTACAGCCAGAGAGTATCAAATAATATACTGGTAAGTGCACCCAAGTTTTCAGCAAGTCCCTAGGGCCTAAAGCCTCCCCACACAATATGCTGGTTGGGTCGGGACTGGTTCATTTTGTGTGCGGTTCATATTAAAAGTGTGCTATTTCTACGGTGAAGATAGGACCGGATTGAGGATCTTTTGAAAGAGCTTCTCCATGCTCTACGGCTGGTTGGCTTGAAGTTTAAGGGTTTGCTTGACAATTGTAGGAGTAGCGGTTATGAGGTATTTTTAGAGTAGCGGTTATGAGCGGTTCGATTTTGGGCGGTTTTAAGTAGCGACTCTTAAATCAGTCCAATTCATGCTTGGTAATTCATTAACGGACGGTTTCGAAAGTTTTTTACACGAATAACCAGCCCAATCCATGCTTGGTAATTCATTAACGGACGGTTCTGAAAGATTTTTACACGAATAAAATTACTTATATGTATATTGTTCATCATTAAATGAGTTTGTGTAAGAACGAAGAAAAGTACAAAGAATCCTAAAGAGAATTGTCTAAGTATAATATTTTGTTCTGGGGTGTGGCAATAGCAAGGAGTGCTATGACGGCTCCTTTACTCCGTTGACTATCTGACGCAGGGCGAAGAAGCTTATGCGCTTTCTTTGCTTGGCTTTGTGTGCTCTCTGTTCCTCCTCTCCCTCTTTGTGTGTCTCTTTGGGCAAGCCGTCCGGGTATATATAGTCATCCTTGGACGTGCATATGTTTTGGACCGCATGGATGCTGGAGGGTGCCACGTGTACCTTCTTAACAAGGTACAACTGTAGCCATGAGCAGGCCAAGCTAACACGTGGACGCTTATTGAAATTTTTCGTTGCTGAAGATCTTGGCTGATCTCGTCTTTGGTGTGCATGACTCGGTCAATTTTGATACGTGGCCCGCACTTGGTTGGAGAGGGCTACTTCAGTTGTAACGGCAAGACTTGGTCTTCATGAAGTCTGGGACGCATGTTGCCCTAGACGCATGAGACGCTTGAAGTCTGGGACGCATGGGGCCAGAGACGCTTGAAACACATGGAGTCTGGGATGCATGGGACAAGAGACGCATGGAACGCATGGAGTCTGGGACGCATGAGACCAGAGACGCATGAAATGTATGGAGTCTGGGACGCATAATGCCATAGACGGATGGAACACATGGAGTCTGGGACGCATGAGGCCCTTGTTGTGCTGTTCACGTGGCGCTGCACCCCATCGAGAGTGATGTTCTGTGCTGACGTGAGACTTCTGTCGTTTAGTCTGTTCACGTCATTTGAGGCGTTCAGAAGAAATCTTTTTTGTCAGGATTTTTTGTTAGAGACGATCTTGTTGACATGATGTCATGTCAAGTCTATCTGCGGCCAAAATTGTTTTGGCTGATTGGGACGCATGGATGTTGCCTTATTGGGCCGCAGGGTCACTCTGCGGCCTGATCTCTTCTGCACTTTACTTTGGGACGTATGGCTTGTTGGTCGCATGAATGCATATTTTTTCATGTTACTAAATATATAAATAAAATAATAGAAACACATGAAACAATAGAAACGTCTGGATGAAAGTATGAGAGAAAGATTTTAAGAACTTACCGAGAAAAGTAGCCATAGTTTGGAAGAAGTAGAAGAGAAACACATATGAGAAAGAAAAAAAATGGTAGGGTATTATTAGTTATAATTATATATTTTTGGTGAGGATATAAATGTAATAAAATAATAAAATCTTTCAAAATTTACTGATTTGGGATGTTTATAAAGACACCCAAAATCATATTACACCGGTTTTGGGAGGTTTTTGAACCGATCAGAACCAATGACTAAAAAAAAACAAGCATGGATTTTTAAAATATTTCATAAACGGTCGGTTCAAAAATATTCCCAAAACCGATGAAAACACCGTTACCAAGCAGACGCTATGGAGGCTTTGCAAGAGAGTTCTTGGAGGCCATTAAGGTTGGAGATCCCATAAGGAGAGGGTTTCACATTATGATTTGTATGTGTAATCCTTGTAAAGTTTTCTCTCTTATTGATTCAATAAAGTTATGAGAAATTTTGAGTTACCCCTCACTTTATTTACCCATATTCAGGGTTCACCCCACATTTTTTTCATAATGTACAAGACCTCCTACTTTTGACGGAATTCTTCAAAAAATGACGATCAACCCATTTGACCAAAAATTTTTGACGAAAATATTCTTCCTTTATTTTCTTCTTCCTCTTCCCTCTCACCCCCTCCAACACGCCACCGCCGCCCCCCTCCTTTATTTTCCTCTTCCTCTTTCCTCTCAACCCATAATGTATAAGACCCCCCACTTTATTTTCCTCTTCCCTCCGTGGCAACGAGCGCGGCGGCGGGGAAGGAGGGCGGGTTCGAGCTCGAAGGCGAGGGATTAAGTGCAGGGGAGAAGAGGGATATTTTTGTCCAAAATTCTCGGTCAAATGGGTTGACCGTCAATTATGGACGGATTCCGTCAAAAGTGGGGGGACTTGTATATTATGGAAACAATATGGGGTGCACCCTGAATATGGGTAAATAAAGTGGGGGGTAACTCAAAATTTCTCTAAAGTTATTTCTCACCCTTGCTTAGATCGAGCTTGACTGAACCACGTTAAATATTACATGTTTGTTCTTGGTTGCTAGTTTTTCGGGTAATTGTGCCTTGTGCACAATAACACGGACACAACATGGACTACGGGAGTGTCCGTGCTTTAATAGTGCCTTATAGAACTTTCCTTTTGCTTTCAACAATTTTACCTTGTAGTGAAATTTAATAGCGTCTTATAGAACTTTCCAGATGGCTTGGCAGTTGCCATACGTTATCCAAAGATATGATTTGAATTAATTATCCATCACCTTAAATTGAACCAATGATAATAGGTGTGAATATATGTATTCTCTATTTGATTTTTTTATGTCAGATCTCGCTAATACTTGTTGTATCATAGTATGTTTGCTTCTCTGTGTACCCATGATTCTGTTTATATTCCTGCTTATATTACAGTGCCCTTTGATTTGTATGTTTGTGTAAGATGCATGACAAATCCATTTCAATACCTAGTTATGAAATAAAATCTACGTATTTATGGGATATCATGTTATTGGAGATATTCCTATAGTGGATTTTTGTTCCATCTTTACGAGCAGGGCCGGCCCTAAGCTCATGGGGCCCAAGGCGAACTTTCAAAATGGGTCCCCATACATGAGGTAAAAAAATTAATAATCTATAAAAGTAAATATAACAAATATTTTTGTTGTTACCAAGATTTGAACTAAGGACCTCTAGAGTGCAAGACTAATATTTTAACCACTACATCACAACTGTTTGTGTCAAAAGTGGCCTATGCTACATACTACTACTATTTTAGATACAACCATATTTGTGCCCCTTTTGGGCCCTGGTCGTCACCCTGCCCTGGCCAGGGCTGCCCCTGTTTACGAGATTAGTGAGATTTATGTTTTCTTATTGTTGTTAAAGGTGTTAATCAGGTTGAGATGTTTAGCTAGCCTAACTATTTCTGTACGTGGAACTTTGGGTAACTAAAGTGAATCCCTATAATGGAATTCTGTGATTTAGAGGGGTGGTGTTACCTCATATCAGATTTTCTGTTTGTTGATCAGAATTGGTTCTTTGCTGCAAGTTTGTGTGAAAGCTCATGATTATGTGTGAGAAAGATCCAGATATTATTAGATGGGGTCTCCATCATCTATTAGGAGACATGTCAATTTCTGAGTTCTGTGGAACTGCTACAGAAAATGATGGCAAGGACTATGATGGAGAGTGCAACCAAGAAAGCAGTATTTTCAAAGTGCACGCTGCTGTAGAGAATGATGAAGTCATCGCACATGCTTTACAAGAAGAATTGTCACAACTTGCTGTTGCAGAAGCATCAGGACAGTCCTTTGCTGGTGAAGAGCATTTGCAAGCATCTGTTATAGCACAAGATTGGTTTGGTCCAACTATGACAACAGGTATCAAGCTGAGAAAGATTTGGTTTTCCTTGAAGTGTTTAGGGTCTATCTATCTATCCATCTATCTTATTTTCTAAAACATAAATAATTCCTGTTTTTCTTAATCATTTGCATCTGTTTTCAGTGAATGAGGGTTTCGGTCAAGAGGGAGATGACCTAGAGGCCTCTAGTTCATACCCAAGCTCTGTAGGATTCTCAAATCAAGGGGAACTATTCCAATTGGAGCACATAGATGATTATGCTTCGCTAGACAGTGAAGTAGGCAAGAGACTGAATGATATAGTCCCTGTTCCTGTATGTTCTGACAAACCTTTCAAAGTTTGAAGTTTTTTTTTTTTTTTTTTTTTTTTAAGTTTGTATCAAACAGTAAGTTGAAATATGAACGCACATCCCATCACCAACCCCCACCCCCACCCCCACCCCAACACACACACATGGAATCTATTCGAAAGAACTATTTCCTAATCAATAAAGTTAATCAATTAAATACTTTTGATGCGTAGACAAGGAATATTGATAACTTCTCACCTGAACCTGTTTTCAATGATCATCTGCTTCAGCATAAAATGTTCTGCAAAATCTAGGATATTTACCTGTTCCTCTCCCATACACTATATGTATATTTGTACACATCGTTTCTTATCATGGACTGCATCTCTATCTGTAGTCCATCTGTGATCACAGATTTCACATATCAATATGATCAGCATATCTCCTTTAGAACAAATGGTTCTTGAGAGTATCTATTTATATTTTTCTTAACAACATTCCTTTGGTGTAAATACATTCTGTGGCTTAGCCAAATTGAAGATTGTTTGAAATTTGTATTGTGCAGCATGTCCCCAGAATTAATGGAGAAATTCCTTCAGTAGATGAAGCCACATCGGACCATCAGAGGCTTCTTGACAGGTAAATATTCTAACAGATTACATCTGATCGCCTTTAAAGAAGTTCATGTTCCCCATCTTATGCCATTTTGCAAGGATATTGTAGAATGAAATTTTTACTGTTCTCACTGTTTTATCATCTACAAACGAATTTGTCAAAGTACTTTGGCATATTTTGCTCCCATGTTTAAGTGATATATGCTAGTGTAGGTAGGAATCTTGACAGTTTTTGGTTGCTAATTGGATAGAACTGATTATGCTTTAGGTTTCATAAAGTTTTAATGAGCATAAGAGTTGGAAACTTTGCTTTGTAGCTTGCTTGATGAGCAAATCAATTGACAGTTGAACCATGGGATGGATTTCGGAACAGATTATTATACAACAGAAGGGAAAAGTCGAATTTGGGAAATCTGGTTTTGTGAGATATGCAATATTATGATAGCCAAATTACCCATCAGTCCACACAATAAAGGCCATCTTTAATACCTAGATTTTTATTCAATATGAAAGTTAAGATTACAACTGTCTTTGATATTTTGCTCCTTGGTTGAATGAGTTTAAACTGCATGACAGAAATGGTAGGTCTATTGTCCATCTTACGCCGTTTTGCAGAGAGATTAGGAATTGATATTTTTACCATTTCAACTGTGCTATTATTCACAAACTAAGTAGTTGATACTGTTCTTGATACTCCTGATGTGAGACGAGCTAGTGTATGTAGGTAACAGAACAGAGTTTAGTTGCTAATTGGCTAGATCTAAACCATGGGATGTAATTACAAACATATTATTATACAATTGAAGGCAGAATAGGAATTGTTGAGAAAAAAAAATTGTATTTGGAAATTTGGTTTGATTATGATATATGCAATGTAATGAGACCAAATTAACCCCATATGATAAGAAGATTCTCCATGATGCCTTCATTCTCTATTAATATTAAAGGTAAGATTACAAGAACTTGATTAGAAACATTCTCAAACCTTGTTGAAAATGCTAACCCTGACCCCCCCCCCCCCCCCCCCCCCCCCCCACACACACACACCCAAAATAAATAAAAAATAAAGAAAGAAGTATATAAAAACAGCTAATTGTTTATTAAAAGTAAATAGAACCCTACTCGAAGCTGTTTCTTGATTACCCGTCTGTTAAGAAAACAAAAGGTTCCTAAAAAAGAATATTTGAACCTGATTCAATTTCATTCAGACTGTCTTTACGGACATGTTCCTAGCCTCTCTCATCTTAGTGTGGCTCCAGATGGCCCATCACAACTGGCTTCAGTTAGATGAACAAATTGTAGTCGTCTTAGCCAAGTTCAGTCTTGGCTTATTAGCCAGCTGCAGGATCACCTGAGCTGTATTTGCTTCAATTCATGCATCTGAACACATGTTGGATTAAAATGACTAGAATTTCCTTTCATGTGGGTGCGCACATATGGAACTCGATATGCACTGGTTGAGTACAATACAAGTGACCTTTATCAATACCAAGCGTTCATATGCTGGGAGTAATATTATACTTGCACCATTTTTTATATGCCTGCATGTTCTGAGGTATTTACTTTGTGTTTGCACGGTAGATTTCAGTTTTTTTTTTCCTTTCACATACTATTAACAGTAAACACATTGTATAGGTTGCAGTTATATGATTTGGTCGAACACAAGGTTGAAGGAGATGGTAACTGTCAGGTTAGTATGATTGTTCTATTCTATAACAACAACAACTACAACAACAACAACAACAACAAAGTATTTATCCCAAACTTTTGGGGTTGGCTGTTTGAATCCTTTTCTTCCATTCAATTCTGTCGAGGGCCAGGTCCTATATAACACAGCCACATCCTTTGAAACTTTCGTGTTCGTTTAGGCCACTGTTTTGCCATGAACAAAAGTTTTGCATAAAGTAATGCAAAACTTTGTTCATGGCAAACAGCCACCTCTAGCGCTAGCAGCTCCTTTAGCTACTATTTTATTATTTAGAGAACCATTATTCACATCGTAATAGTTATTGCTGCATTCATCACCGGATAGTCTGTTGTGCTGTATCCATGTCGGTCACATATAATGGGGCAATGGACCAATGGTACTGATAAATACATTACTCAGGGACACGCTGAAATTACCACTTATCGCTTCCTTGTGCATGTTTGGCTAATCTTCCAATTAGACATACTTTAGCATCACAGAAGATTATATTATGTTAAGAGAAGAGACCATCTCGTCATATTGTACGTGGTGTCTCTGTCTTCTTTGATAGACATATTCCAGCTTCATGAATTCTGTCTAAAGAGAAGACACCATATATCTTTCTGCCATAATTGATGGATGCCATGAAATTCAAATTGAAGAAGATGTGTTGCTGATTTTAGTTTTCTTCCCTCACCTTTTCTTTTACTTGGGGGTGTACTGTCTCATTGTTTATGTCATTTTCTGTTTATACTAGTGTTATGTATCCTAAATAAATAGTAATGATTTTTCACTGACAGTTCCGAGCATTATCTGATCAATTCTATCGCACTCTTGAGCACCATAAGTTTGTGAGAGAGCAAGTTGTCAATCAGGTACTCTGATGCAATATCATTGTTGTTCTTTATTTTGTGGCTATTTATTCCGATTGATTCAAAATTATCCTTTTGATGTTTTTTGTTCCTTATTGATGACTATGTTTTGCATCTAACAAATTGGTAAATTATTTAATGCTCTTCAGCTTAAGTCTCACCCAAATCTCTATGAGGGATACGTTCCCATGGCTTATAGCGTCTATTTGAAGAAAATGGCCAAGTATGCTGTTCTTCTAATGTTCTATATCGAGTTGAATATGCTTTTTTCTTTTTCAGTTATTAATGCCTGTTTGAATGTAATTTTTTTGTCATTTTACTTCGATAAAAAGGAGCGGGGAATGGGGTGACCATGTGACCTTACAAGCTGCTGCAGATACGGTAATGCCTAACCTTTTTTTCCTTTAATTCACAAGATCTTTTATTGCATTTGCCACTTTGTAAAAATTGAAGCATGTATAACGACATCAACAAATAATTGAAGCATTATTATTATTATTATTATTATTTACACACCTTGCACGGTGGGAAAAAGTTCCCCCCACTTTCCATTAATGGTATGAAAACCCAAGTACTAGGAGATAACTCCTGAAAATAACAAAGAGAGAGAGAAAATGCAATTATCTCCTGAAAATAACAAAGAGAGAAAATGCAAGATATAAACTCTTTAAGAAATTTTGGAACTATATCTTTGATCCTATCTGTCATCTAGTCTGTGAAATATCTTAATCTTCCTCCTGTCCTCATCGAAACAATCCCCCTCTGAAAATCCTAGAAGATGAAATTGTGAACATGTATAAAATTTTGGTACCATACTACGGATACACTGCTGTTTTGTTGGTTGAATATCTCATTTGTATCAGATTATTATATTTATTCTCTTAAATGTGTATTCACATGGTTCATGGTTGCAGTATACTGTATACCTTCCTTTCTGATAACTTCATCTTTTGGTTGCCAACTGCTGTTTTTCCAGTCAGAGATCATAACACCTACTTATAGATTTCTTTGTTATAATTGTGCCACGTTGTCACTTGACATGTTGTATCCTGTATAAAAGATGTTTTATTCTGTATGATTTAATTGCTGTTCTCTATGTGGGGTACTTTTGAGGCTGACCAATATGAGTGTATATTTACTTACGTCTGAGCATTTCCCCCCCCTGCAGTATGGTGTTAAGATATTTGTGATAACATCTTTCAAAGATACCTGCTACATTGAGATTCTACCTAATATTCAGAAGTCTACTCGAGGTTTGTTTACAATGACTTAACTGGTATCTCTATATTTTCAGTTTAACTTGTCTGAAATGGGGCAGTTAAGGTGCTTGGTTGTTATGTAGGATTGTATCATGAAACAAGAACATCTGGGAAGCTTGTAAACTTCCAACCAGGCTGCTTATATTAGATACAGACTTGCCTATGACTTAGATTAGACACATGACACGACAGAGCTGTGTCCGACTCTAAATGGTTTAAATTTAATCAGGGCACAGTTCATACACAGGTTCAACATGGCCTGGATATACAACTTGCGGTGTCAGGATCTACTATCTGTTTTGGTCTATTTTAGCATACGACAGAGGTTATCTTAGTTACATATCACATCGTCACTGTAGATATACTAAATCTAGATAAGCAAATACCTTCACACTTGAGTTAACATTTGTCAACAAAATCAAAGAAGGTTAAAAATTCAACTGGTAAGTTTCACTAGAAATTGAATCTTATAGGGGTTTGTACAAATGTTGGCCTTCTAATGACAAAACGTTTGTCTATTTCCGTGTCAGAAAAGTACATTTCAGCATGTATCTTGCCCCTCAACCAGAGAACTCCCAAGTTTGTTTAAAAGTATATTATTCTAGAACTTTTGGGCTCACTGAACTGTTTGGTCCGGTACAAAAACTCATTATCCATCAACTATGGGTGTGATACGAAATAGAAGCTGATACTCAGCCGTACTCTCATTTAGTTCAGGTTTGATCCTATTTTCAAGGCAGAAAGAGAATCCTTAACCACATCCTACATACAAACAACATTGATGCCTTCTTCTGCGCAAGCCCTTTCTTTCTGATGATGGGTATCACGATATTTGAAACAAACTCGTTTTTTAGAAGAACAAATGGTTGAGGTCTTGATAGGAAAAAGGAGGGAGGTCTCTGAGCTTCGAAAGGGTGTGCAAAGAAATGGTTCTTATTCTAAAATATTGGAGTAGAACATTGCATAAGGCACCAAAGGCTCTAATAGTAGTGTTTAGCACTTAATGTTGCTTGAGCAATAGCTTTGGAGATTTTTTTTTCCCCGAAAACACAACCTTGTCATGTTACTTTCTTGGCACTGCAACTTCGTAACTGTAACGTTCTGTGCATCTGATTATTGCATGTGTTCATTCGTATATGCAGTGATTCACTTGAGCTTTTGGGCTGAGGTGCACTACAACTCTATCTATCCGGAAGGAGGCTTGGGTCAGTATTTGCCACCTAAGTTATACTGAACTTTTATATCTATGCATTGTTCTCGGACGTCATTTTTGATACAATTTGATCTGCAGCTTTTTTGTTTACCTCCCCTAATCTACTCCGCATCATATCTTGATATACAGATATGCCAGGCTTGGAAACTAAGAGGAAGAAGAAGTGGTGGCACTTCGGAACCGAGCATTAGGGGTGTACGTCTCTTGTGCGACGGACTTCACTCGTGTTGTTTCGCACACCATCTCAGAGGCACACCATCTCAGAGGCACTCACGCGGAGCAGGTGTCCGATCTTTCTCCGATGTGAGGGGACGCTGGACTGGCGTGAAGTGGTCCCTATATTGTTGTTATTCCATGTTTTATTGTAAATATAGGGGTCCCCTTCGACCTTGAAGTTTAGCATTATTCAATCATACATAGGGATCTCGTTTCATAAATGTATACACACCTAAGGAAAGGAAAGCTCTTTTATATGCTCTCCCCGCTTTTGATCATTTATTTACAATGGTTTTGGACCTATAGTTTGGGAGCAGGCCTCTTTTTTTTTTTTTTTTTAATTCATCCTAATGTAAAATCTGTGTTGTGCTTCTGCTGTTATGGTTGTAAAATGAAGTAAAAATAAAACGGGTTATAGACGCTTCTCTAATGCAGCGCTTGCCAAATTTTGATATTCAGCTGAACAGTACAAATTCGAATCACTAATTACCTACTGGTTGACGAAATGTACAATTTGTTGGACAAATTCCTAAAGAATGTAAATTGGAAGATGAAAATTAAAGACAGGAAATAGTAGAGGATTTGAGATACGTTACACGCTGTCCTAGAATAGAATTTTGTCCCACGAACAGTGCAGTGGGTTCCTGACGATTTATTTTCGAGATACAACGAATCCTTCGATCCACTTCACCATGCACCCGGTGGCGAATCCCACGAACGATCACAACCTTAGAAGAGAGAGTGGACGGAGAAATTTTTGGAGAAATTTAGGTTCTAGTGTTTTTTTTCTTTTTCGTCTCTGTACGATTTTTCTTTCGTAGAGCGAGAGAGAAGGAAAAAACTGATTTCTGTTCTCAGATCTCAAGATCGTATCCTGGATATATCACTCACGTAACCTTTTCCACTCTTTCCGTAACGGGATTACGTGAGAACGGTTTCGCGGAAGACCAGCAATCCACCAGACCAAACCAACGAAAATAAAAAATAAAATCAAATAAGTTATAAAATTATCTTTGTACCCGTGTCCGTTCTTCGGCGCACAAGCGTGCTAAGTGCGTGACTAATAAACGCGTATAAACACGCATTAAATCGCACACCCGCTCACGGGTTTGATGGGATCTAGCTCATCCCCTACAAAGCCCACTTACCCACTAAGAGGGATAAAACAATATATGGAAAGAAGAATGACTTCTACTTTCCCATGTGGGACTACACAAAAAAGTTACCTTTATTGAATCACATGGGTAAACAAATCTAACACAATTCAGGTAATCTTGTACTAGCATAAAATTCACATAAATCTACCAATTGATAGATCCAACTCAGAATTCCATTGAACCCAGGGGCGAAGTCTCTTACATGGAAGAGAAGAATACCAAGAAAAGACATTTTGGCAGGAGTAATTTCGGTTTACATGGAAGAAAATTCTGCAACCAGCTTGATAATCATAAAATTAAGCCCAGCATACAAAAGTCAAAGAACAAACACTTTGTATTCTCCCATTCAATCACCAACAAGGCAGACTAGCTCTATTATTGGATATCCCCATACGGTTGGTTATCTTTCTACAATTTATGTTTGATCATGAAATTTATGTTTGTTCAAGTCATGAATAAGATGTACTACAAGAAAGCGACTAACAGGCTATTAAAATGCTTCAAGAGGATCTGGGTCTCCAGATGTTTGCCCACTCCGTCAAAATAGTCACGTTCCTGCTAATGTCTTCAACGGAGTCACTCTGCAATGCGACCACAATGTCTTCAGGGTAACTCGACTTTGCCTCTTCCAGTAGAACTTGGAAAATCTCGCACTCAATGTTGCTTGTGAGCTTTGCCCCCATGTAACCTCTGCACAATCATCATCATCCATGAAGAGTAAAGATGTTATCATAAAAATATGGAATGTAGAGTTCGATACACTAAACATGGAAGCCATAAGTGTGGTGAGCATCCGTATATCAAATATTTTTTTGGATTTTTTTGTTATTTTGTTGTTGCTAGGAATCGTGGTTTGGAAGTTTGAACTTTGAACATGGAGATAAATTAGAATTAGGAAATATAACATTCTCTATAATTACATCCTGCTTTTTTGGTTTCTACAGAATCTCAAAGAAGTTTGAGATACTTTTGGTTTAAGCCAACTACCAGCAACAACAAAAAAAAAAACACATGTGTTGCTTTCTAAGCTCAAGAAAACAATATTCAAATGAACTACCTATACAAATTCCTTTTATAAAGATGGGTAATAACTATGGGATCTCAAGTCTCCTGCACCACCACTATACAGTAGTGTCCCTTAGCAACCCATTGTCATGTCAAGATTCAGAGAAACAGCAAGTGCATATTCACCCAATCTCTAGTTTGATAGCAGTAAATATGGTATTAAATTGAAGTCGATTCATACAATTACCTGCTTGTCAAGCGATCATGCAAAATTGAATTGTCAGTCTGGAGGACCACAACATGGTCAAACCAGCGCTCGGGAAAGAAATCACACCCGTGATAATCTACAATGTTACCACCTTCTTCCATCACATCTTCCATCTCGTCACATACCTGCAGAGAAAGAGAGCATAATGTGTGATGTGTATCTAGAACCAACATAGTTGGGCAATATATAACTGAGAACAAAGTTAGAAAATAGATTCTCTTTTTTTTTTGTGACCAAGACGATAAAAGCAACAAGATTGGTCAGAGTACAAAATTAGGTAATCTGACGTTTTTCTTAGGAATTGGACGTAGAAAGACAAGTTCCATGAGTTGCCTACATTGCCAGTAATTGGGACAATTCTCTATACATACATACTATATGCCTCTTTCTGATTACCATGTTAGAACCTTGATGAGTCGGAAAATAATACATTCACATCGTTGAGCACATTCCAAAAGCAAAAGCTCCCAACCCACTTCCAATCTTGAATAAACAATATACACTCAAGTTCGCCAATCCTCATATGCTAATCAGCAAACAGAGGTATTGCAGATAAGAAAGTGCAGCCTCCCTAACCACAAGACATTATCTGCATTTTTTTTTATCTCACTGCTAATATTGGAACTTCCACTTTAGTTTGTTTTCGACAATGACATGTTACTTGTTTTAAATTATTCCTTTCAGTTATTCTCCAAGTCAATCATTAAGACATCATATTTTGCATTAGCCCATGACAAATTCATCTTTACCTGTAGCAAGTACATGGCGATAAGCACAATCTATAAAGCTATTTGGCAGGTCAATACACAAAAATACCAAGACCTACTGCTAAAACATCCAATGATAAAGATTTCGCCATAAAATTCTTTCTGCTTTAGGATTATTGTTCATGTTAAGTTAATGGATAAAGTTGGATCTCAAATGTGAATAAAACCCACAGGATCACCTTGTGGTCATACAAGGGACCTACTAGATAACTATGTACAACATTTTCAAAATGTTCCAACCCATTCACATCATAGTGTGCAACCATATCAAATATTGAAACGAAACCCGTTGCGCCTTACTGTTGTACAATAGTTGTGACTTACTGTTGTACACTAATGGTTCGGACGGGGACAAAACAAGTTGACTGAGAGATTGCTCATTATTATCAATATTCATCACTACATTTGTTAAGAGGAGTTTCAGTTTTGTTTGAGGCACCCAAAGTTGGATATATTTTCTTGAATCAAGTTTTACTGCTTAGTCTGCTTTACAAAAAATCAGAGTTCATATGGGGCAAACAAGATAATTGAAATTGTTCTCACCAATATGCATCATAACGGTTGTTAGAGGTGAAGCAGTTTCAGTTTGTTTAAAGCAGCCAAAGTTGGGTATATTTTTCCTAAAAAAACTATTTAGAACTTACCCTAATATTATATCCCTTATTCCCATACATATATGCATACCATAATGTGCTCATCTATGTTCATGTTTGCCATCTTATTTGGAAGAGTTAAGAGTACTATTAAGTTCCCAATGTGTTAGATTCATGTTAGAAAGCATTGGCCATTGAGTTGTATAGGGACCAGATTAGGACGAGTATCTGCATGAACGCACAAGTGGCACATGTACATTAATGTCTGTATGAACCTATGTAGTTCTAGGTTTAAAATAGACCATCAAAAGGCAATTAAAACTAGGAATGGTAGCACGACATGGTCACCTTAGTATCAAGTCATGTAGATATGAGACAAGGTAGAATTCAAGATTCTGAATGTCTGAAAGGCCGAGTGAATCCCACATATACAACTTCTTTCCAAACCCATCCTTTATTTAACACATTTATTCTGTGAGTCTGCGTGTGTTTGTGTTTCTTACAATGACGTTGTGTTACTTGTGTACATGTGCATGGTCGTCGTCCCATTTACGTATACTGGCAGACGGATTTTGTATCCTCGCCTCTGTGTTTTCCATAGGGGAGAGAACTCTGGGGTAATCCACTAATCCCACATGTTTAGTATTATTACAAACAATTATGATTACACTGTCTAGAATTAAAACTGGCCCTCTGAAATTATATCAATAATCAAATCCTCCAACACAGATTCAAAGGCCGAGAGTTGAAGAGTACTCTACTATTCCCATAGAGGCGAGGAACCGGGATCCGGTTGTGTGTATGTGCTACATATCAATGCCTAAAGCTTGTGCTTTTTTGCCTAATCCCTCGATTCCAAAGGAGGGCCGAATTACTTGATGTTTAATTGGTGTTGGAGTTGAGAAATTACAAAATTAAGGAATTATACCTAATTCCGCCTCCTGGTGATCAATCAATTAGCCTGGATTCGTTAATTCCTAGATTTCCCAATTCCAAATTCTTCGTCCTCCCGGTCATCAATCATTTGGCCTGAATTTGTTAATTCCTAGATTTCCAAATCCCCAAATTCTTAGGATAGAATTGCAATTCAATGGCAAATACGACCGCAGCTTCACTTAGCCATCAGAGCTGTAACAATCACTCTACTAAACCAAATGATTAGTTCGGCATCGGATATTCGCAACTAAACCCTAGAATTGTAATGGCAGACTGACTCTGCTAAAGCAAACGCGAAATATAGATGCGAGCACAACGAAAACCCTAAAAAAAGATGATTATTTTTAACGCGCGGTGGAAACTGAAGCCAGGGGGGTTAGGGTTTCTGACCAGGTCCTCGTTGATGATGTGGCACTCGAACTCGTCGTCCCAGCCGTCGTGGAGCCCCTTGGTCTTGACGAGCTCGCCGACGTTGACGTGGCGGAGCCCCGTCGCGTCAGCCAGCAGCGAGCACGTGGTCGTCTTCCCCGTCCCCGGAGTCCCCGTCACCAGCACGTTCGGCCGTGTCCGTGTCCGACTTCCTCCTCTTCCTCCCGCCATTTCGGTCAGAGAGATCGATCCGACTCGACTTCTTCCAGAGAGAGAGAGAGAGAGAGCGCGAGCGAGCGGCGGGAGAGAGAGAGAGTCGGGGTTAGGGTTGAGAAGCCTTTATATATAGGATGAACCTGGTGGCGCCACGAACGGCTGCCACGTGTAGATGGGTGTAACTGAGCGGTCAGCCACGTGGATTTTGATCAATACGTGTCAATTGTCTAGGGGGATGGGATCGAGATGGCATCAGTACCCAAATTTTCTGGGTTGTTGATAAGGGCACTGCAAAAATTACTCTGAGCTGTCCAAATATTTACAATTGATAATTACAAGTTTGGCACTTCCAAAATTTACTCGGGGCTGTCTATTCTTGATTTTTTTTTTATAATTAGGACTGTCAAAATTTTGACAGTCCTTCCAATTGGTAGGACTGTAAAAAGTTTGACAGTCCTAAAAATATATGTTGATTTTTTAGGACTGTCAAAATTTTGACAGTCCTTCCAATTGGTAGGACTGTAAAAAGTTTGACAGTCCTAAAAAATCAACATATATGTCAAATTTTGACAGTCATTCCATTTTTTCTTCTTCTTTTTTGGTTTCCTGTGTGCTGTTATTTTTCTTTGTCATTGTGCTATTATTCATGTCCTCTACTATGCTGGAGTGGAGAACCTGATGGTAGCGACGGAGGAAGGAGGGGAGGGAGGAGCGGCGGACGCTGAGGGTGCCGAGGTAGTCGAGCACCGAAAGGGGGTACGAGACGGAGGAGCGGGAAGGGAAGGAGACGGCGGGAGGAGGCGGATGCGGCGACGGGAGGCGGCGACGGAGGACGGGGGAGAAGACAGAGGAGGAGGAGGAGGAGGGCTCCGACAAGAAAGGGAGAAGGGAGAACTCCGGTGGAGATTAGGGGTGTTTGGACTAGTATGAGTAAACTTTATTCATTAGTGGGCTAGCCCCAATCCTGGGCTAGTCCTAAGTAAACTATGTAGTGCCCTTATCAACAGCCATTTTTTGTTCTCAATTTTTCTGTCCCAACTAATATTTTAAAAATCGAACAAAAATTGATCCGAACAAAACACTGGATTGGGTCAAGCTGGTTCAACCAGTGATTCAACCAATAGATTAACTTAAGTGGTCTAAGTTCAGTCCCTTATGAACACCGATTTTTACAAAACTATTTGTTACAATTGATTTCTAAAAAATAACTGGGTCAACACTAAACCAGATCGAACAAGTTACCGATTTACGGATCAACGGGTTGAACTGTCCGGTTCGATCCAATTTTTAAAACACTAATTCCAACCATGTCCTCTCTCATATATCATTATGGGTCACATTGATTTATAATAAAATAAGAAGTTTTAGAACCACAACTAGTGGGAGACATAATTCTATGTGAGAGAAAATGATTGGGATAAGAAATTGGGGACAACAACTGTCCCAAGTATGGTGTCCTCATTTATGTTCTCTCTCTTATGAATATGTGTACACATATGCATTTGTGTGAATGTGTTGGATTTGAGGACTTGTCTAAGAAATCTAGATTTGAGCCACAAAATGATTATTATAGGGATAGCAATATTTTTCAAATCCGACTGGGTTCATTTTTCTTTTCTTTTTTCGTGGCTATTTTGAAAATTTAAAAACAGAAACGGAGATAGAGATGGAGATTAAAAAAAAATTCGGTCGGATTCAGGATTAGATATGGATATAATACTCTCCGTCCCGATATAACTCCGATCCCAATTATTTATACCTATATATATATAATCCATTGATATTAGTTAGACATAATAATTCTTTTAATTATAAACTTGCCACTCAATTAATAAAAGAATTGAAATGAGAACATTTTTTCTAATGTTATACTGTAGAGAAAAAATGTTAACAGGGATGGAGATTCGAACACTACTCGAAAACTGGGATGAAAGATATGGTCTCCGGCCTCTACCCATCCCGTTGCTATCCCTAATGTATCATGTTCGATGGATTCGTTCCTGCCGAAAAGTACATATTTTTTTTTCAATTAATTATGACAATAATTTTATTATTATTGAAATTTAAGATTAATTTGGATTGAATGCTGCTGACCTAAGTGTAAATTAACTTTTCAAATATTTGTGTCCTGAAATCATTAGGTATAGATCTTAATAGTGGCAAAAGCTGATTAAAAGAAGCAAGAGAGGATGAAAAAAGAAGAGGGGGTAAAGAGTTGAAGAGGAGATCAAAACCTTAAAATAAACACTTGTTTTGTTGAAACCTTTTATAAACCCAGTGGGAGAGGTGTTGGACAGTGAATCCAAATAAAATGTAATGCAACGTGTACAAAGTTTCATACGTATCGTCGAACATTTAAAAAAACAGATTTGTTAAAACCTTTTATAAATTCACAACCGTTGACATATTATGATCCCATGCCATTAAAACTATAAAAGTAGGCTAAATCTCACATAATTGCCAACATGTCGGCTCCCACTCGAGGCAGAATGGCTAATCGTCCATGGTCTAAAATTTTAAGGGACAACAAAAGTTAAATTTTTTTTTTTTTACATATCTGTATATATATAATCTTTTGTAGTATTTTAAATATAAGTGCTCATACAATATAATATAATGATTTATTTAGTATAGTTGGTTTTCACTTGTACCTTAAGTCCTAAGTGTCTTTATTTTTTTCTTCTTAAAAGAACTTTTCATTTTTATATAAATTTATTTGGGAGAGAACATTTTGATTTTTGTCATGGACATCCAAAAACTCTGATCCGAACCTGATTGCCAACAAGTCAGTCAAATCCCCTCTTCTCAAAGACAAATAAACAAACCTTTTATGGCTCTTCACCTCATAACCTATAACTTCCTTTGTTGAATATGATGCTATATTGCATAGATACTGTCATACTAATATTCCGTATGTATACAAATACAAATACAGACAGGGATAATGAGACATGACATGATGACGATATGGAAGGACCTTTTACATAATGATTTTTTTTTTTTAAATTTTTTTTGGGTTCAATCTTCTATCTTGAGTGTTTGGATGTATACCCTAAATCTTAGAATTCCAAATATTATGAATTTGAATTTTTTTTTAGTTCAACTAGAATCTGAAATTTCATGATTTTTCTTCTTCTTCATATTTAATATTCCATTTATAACTAATTGTATATGCTTTGGATGTTCGATATCATGGAGAAAGTTTCCCAACATAATCTTAATGATATATTTGGAATTTTTTTTCACAACTTCTCTTGTTAATCACTACATGGGGTAAAGTGCAATTTTTTTTCTGCAAGATTTACACTTTTTTGCAAAATAAATTTTTTTTTGATCACTTAAACCCTTACATTTTGGATACTTTAATTAAATTATCTCCTTCGTCCACTATCCATTGCAATTCAAACTTTAAAGTCAAATGTTGACTTTAAAAAAATCATATAATACCCAAAATACTCACACATAACCATTAAAGATCGCAACAGCTTTACCATTCTTTTATATTTAGGTTCAAAACATTCCTTATTTTACTATTCTTTTCGTATTTTCTTCCGTGTTCTACTATGTTCCCATTTGGTTTACTATTAGTTTTTTTTCCTTGCACAAATGATCTAAATAAGTCTTTTTGAGGGTTAATTGGCGGTTTATTGTCGTCGCCGTCCAATTTGGATAAAAATTGTACCAAATTAAAATTAGATAAAATTTTAAACTATGTTTTTTTTTTTTACAAAATAAGTTAATCTTGCGACTCTCTACATGGTTAATCCTATAGCATTCCATGATATGATTTACTTATATTTAGTAGTTGCTGCCATTTTACTCGTGTTCTTGTAAACGAAGATCACCGAAAACTATCTATATCTTAAGCTTTTTTTTATTTTTATTTTTATTTTTATTTTTTTATTTTTTTATCTTGGTCTGCATTTACATCAGGGAACATCAAAAGTTAACTCCAAGGTTGGGAGACACCGGAAATCCATCTTCTTTTCTTGTTAGCTATGCCTAACAAATATTTCTAATGAGGGTCAATATTATTTCCAATATGGCATGATATGATTGATTGGGTAATTTTTCAAAATCCAATGTCGGTTCATTAGAACCCTATAAAAGCATCCATAGTGGAAGAGATTTCAATGTTACATTTTGACTTTAGTCAAATTTTATAGCACTTGAAGGATGTAGTGGACACTTGTGCATACTTGAAAATTGCTAGAAACCTACGAGACACGTCAGATTTGGAGCGTCTCCTAGTTTCTCGCTGGATCCGCCAAAAGTAACCAAACAGAAAAGAAAAATAAAGAAGAAAAAGAGAGAGAATCTTATGGAAAGTAGCTAAAGTAATGATAAATTATGTCAGTAAAGTAGGTCCTATGGAAAGTCCATCGATTCCCAATCTCCAGTGAAAATAAAGAAAATGTCTATCCATTTTGAATTTTTCTCTAATTGAAATAACGTATCGTCCAATTGAACATGATAACATAATACATAAGTTGTTAGAAGGAATTAGAGTAAAGCATATACATTTAGTTTACCACCTAGATACCTTATTTAACTTATGAGAAAATAAAATAAAATTGAAGAACCCGCAAATGTAGGTGAAACAACAAGTATTGTTAACATGAAAGTAACCCGTGATAAATACAAAGATACCTATTGATTGACCAAAATTTCTAATGTGGATGAATGTATAATTACTGTCAATATGGCAGGTTGAAGTTGCTCTACCTAGGTTTCTCCTGTATGGATGATGAAATGTCAAAGCCTCCTCAAATGTCAAAGCCTTCTAGCTCAAGTGGCAAGGAGGTGGAGACATAAATATCCTGACCGGATGGATTCGATTTTACAAGAAAGCGTATGAACCAAGAGGCTCAGCCATATACAGAGCAAGACCTATAGAATTAGAAACGATGGGTTGTGCACTGAAGATCCTATTGACGATCTAAGTTTAAGAGCAAACATGACAGGCTGAAGGTCCTAGTTACCATCTAATCCCATCTAAGATCAAGGGGAATATATGATATGATCAGGGGAGGATCTAGAAATATAAACTGGGGTGGGCTAGAGTGGGTTGGAGTGGGTTAAATCCTACAAAAGAAAAAAAAACATATGAAAAAAAAGAAAGAAAAAAAATGGGGTGGGCTAGAGCCCACCCTAGTCCATACCTGGATCCTCTGTCACGTCTCGATTCCGTGAAATCAATAGTCGTCCCCCAAACGTGATGCCGTGCGTGCCTAAGTTGTGCAACGCACAAGGCCATGGTATTTGATATAACGAGCACATATTCAGAGTACGCAGATAATTGAACACAAGTTTGAAACAAGAAAAAGTTCTATTTATTGATAATGAACATCATTTACAAACTCTTGAACAAGTACAAAAGGTTGCCGCACGGGCTTACAAAAGCGGACGCAAAATGAGATAGCCGTCCGATACATTATATCATTTTACTAAAACTTCAAAAGACTATAGACACCTCCGGGCGAAGCTATCGCCTTGCCACAGAGCTGCATAAGGTATGTGCACGAGCTTTGAAAGTATAACACGCTTCAAAAGGGCACGAACATGGTGTGCCGGTAGGTGGATTGGATTGTAAAGCCGCCTTAACTCCTCGCAGGATCGCCTTGGTGCGGAGAACCTGTTGCAACAAGGGTTAGTACATCGAAATGCACTGGTGAGGGTGAGCTAACCCAACTATACCAATCAACACGTTATTTAAGTGAAGCATGCAAGTTATTTTGTAGTCTTTCTATCTTGCCTTAGTTCAAGTTACAAGCATGCAATATATATGAAAATTGACTGAAATAACATGCCACCGTTTGGGGACTTTACCTGCCCGTCTGAACCACCTTCACAAAACTTACCATGCCCTTCCCTGCCACGAAGACATAATTATCTTGCACAATTTAAATATATGAGGGGGTCACTGGCACAATGCCATAGTAGACCAGTTATAGTCTCAGGATGGAATGTCATGCAACACAAGGAATATGAGCGTTACAAGCCATCCCGTCCGAAGGAGACGACTATCAGGAAGTTCCACCGGATCGGTGCCAGTGCCCCAGCGACCGTCCGCAGGAACTAATACCTTGTGCACAAGTTGTCCGTGACCAAACGAAGTCTAAACTAAGTCATCAATCGAGGCAGTTCAAGATAACACAGGCACGAGACAAGTAACATGGCATGATCTAATTTGCATAGTCTTCCTGATCAGTTTATCGTATAGTAAAGTATTATACACATAGCACAATAATAGACGAATATGTTTTAACTAGAATTGAAATACGATGAAAGAACATTCTAAGTGAACTAGCATGCAACAATGTAATCGTTCACAAGTTGGTTTGACAAGCATAAGTATTCCAAGTCTATTCCATTTTACCTTGATATCTTTTAGTTATTATGGTATCGTTTGATCGGAACAATCAAGAGAGCAAGATTATTATGTGTGAAGACTTGGAAGAAGTGCTAGCTAATCGGGATGATAGCCACTCACAAGTTGGTGTAGGTAGGAAAGGAAAGAGGTTCTTCAAGACTCCACTTGCGTGACGTCTACACGATCACCTGCATTGCCACAAATAAACGATCACCTCATTCTCCAAGATCGAAACGAAAGCGAAGTTCAACGAACGAAAATAATGCAAATCATCGAAACCGTTCAAGAAAATGCAAGCTCGAAAGCACGAAAGTAACAATGCGACATCGAAAACTA
This sequence comes from Iris macrosiphon, assembly GCA_036927795.1. Lineage (NCBI taxonomy): Eukaryota > Viridiplantae > Streptophyta > Magnoliopsida > Asparagales > Iridaceae > Iris > Iris macrosiphon. The sequence goes on from JAYESA010000007.1 coordinate 11,835,633, forward strand.
GGCAAAAAAACTTGCAGCGGAGAGGTCCCTTTTGACTCTGCCGCTAAGTCCGTCCTTGGGACATGGTCTACTGAATATGAGAATCGATTCCGAAGAAGCCAATCCATAACGAGAAAAGGAACTTGATTCAATCTATCCCAATCGAACGATACCGAAAGTATTTCTTAGACGCGCTCCCCGAGTTGGGGGAACGGGGCGCCACATCCTCCCCTAGATATGATCCTGGTCCTTACAACATTGTCCTCAAATATATATATATATATATATATATATATATATGGTAATGCTATAGAACCACCCGGGTGGTTTCATAATATGAAACCACCCTATGTTACATGGGTTGGATTCGAACTGAGTGGGTGAGATTAAAAGGTGTGGACCCCACCACCTTTTAATCTCAACCACCAAATCCAAATCTAACTCATGTAAGATAGAGTGGTTACATAATATGAAATCACCCGGGTGGTTTTAGATCATATATATATATATATATATATATATATATATATATATATATATATATATATATATATATATAGGACGTCCTGGTAGGGGTTTTGGTCTCCCCGACGTTAGGGGATGTGTCGGATAAGATCGCTGGTGCGCAGGCATTTTGGTCTCCCTGACGTTAGTGGATATGACGGATAGGATCGCTGGTGCGCAGGCGTTGTCTTCCATGTCGAGGGATGGCACGGAGGGTAGTGTTACGTCACAGGTCAGCAACTTCAGCTCAGATTTAGAGGGGTTGGATCCTTCCGTCCGAGCTGTCATCAGTATCTTCGGCTCTTGTGAGGAGTATCTGACTCCCTCCTCCCCAGATGTCATCAGATTCCATTTACTGGCGGATCGTGGATCGGGCGTCTCCCTTCCTAGCGAGGAGGCTAAACTGCATCTGTTCGAGAAGCAAGAAGTGGATGTTGCGAAGTCTAAGTGGGCTAAGAACTATCACATAGTCGCTCCTCAGCAACTCATGACTCTTAGGCCACTCTCTTCCAGATCCAAATCAGTCAAACTCAGGTCCTAGGATACATGTCTTTAGCTAGTTTAGCTTGTTTCTCTTCACGGTTGGACGAACTGTTATGCCATTATGTTGGTCATTTCAATAAAAAAAACTTGTTATATATATATATATATATAATATATATATATATATATACTGAAATACTAGGGAGGTAGGCCTCTCGGATTGCTGAGGGAGAGATGACACTAGTTAGCCACATACTCCTGTTGAGAGGAATGATTTGTGGGTACAAGATGGTGTGAGAGGAAAAGGGTATGGGATTGTGGGCATCGCAAATGCAATCGTTGGTATATATACTCTGTCATGTCCCAATATCTAAATTGTGCTCGTACACAGCATGAACTTGCATATTAACAAAATAGACTGAATAGATAATGAACTAGCGGAACTTTAATATATAAAACCAAAAAACAACAATAAAGACACGAGCAATTTTTTTTTCCTTTTATTGATAGTTTGAATGGTATTACAAAAGAAGCTTGACTTGCATCTTTTGAAACTGAAATGAAATATAATGTTCCTTACACTATATTCAATTTTACTAAATAGATTAACCATTTATGACTATCTTCTTCTCTAGGACTACTTGAATTACTTGAATGATGTTTTCTTAGTATGTCACTCTCTTCAGCTGAATGTTGAGTACTTGGAAGAATTATGATGGTATTATAGTTTTAATACATGAAGGCTATTAAGCAAAAGAATAGATTAACCATTTATGACTATCTTGAATATATATAGTTCTTGTTTGTGATCTATGGCTTTGTAAAATGATGATGCCATGTTAATATATTATTATTTATTGCTTATCAGATTTGGTTATGGTATAACAGTTAATATGGCAAGTCGACAATCAATTCGAGCATTCGTTTCCCTAGGCCTAACACGGCTGCAAGCTCCCAATGCGAGATTGAAAAAATTGCTCCAACCTCATCTTAAGTTGGATCCTAAACCAAAAATAACCTGAGAAAGCAAGTTAGATGGACCGAAAACATGGATCAAGTAGTATTAACAAATGTTCTCAAGCGGACCAAAATGAACCGAAAAAAGGTTCAAGGTCGAGGAATTTACAAACGCTATAGTTTCTCACTTTCAATACATTCAAAATATGAGTACGTGGTTGTACCCTTGATGTATTTGATGCTTTATTTCATGTTATAGACAGTGTGGGAAGAATGTCATGTTTCCATGTGTGTTGACAATGTGACGAATAGAGTGAGGACACTCAAAAAGGATTGTGATGATATCACAAAATTATTCAAGACTAGCGGCTTTGGGTTTCATTCTAGCGGAACAGTTTCAGCAGATCCCGTCACTTGGAAGACATATATTAAGGTAAAACAACATATACTTTATACCACTTTTCTTGTAGCATTAGTTGGGAGTTGAGAGCCAGCAAAAATCAATTGAAACATCTACCCTAGTTATCTCAGGTACAGCAGATCATGAGCTTTTGTCTAATTAGCCTTTTGATATTCTTCTTATTAGTCTCACATACTTGTTGCTCACACTCAATCAGAATTGTTACATACTTCCTTTTCTTTCATGAAGTTGTCCTTTCTTTTTATCATCATGGTGAGACTTGTTTCATATTGAAATGCATTTGGACTTGCAACTCTGTTCTCTTCAAAACTCATTACATCATCTGCTATGAACTTAAGAGAAGTGATATAAGAGGCTTATGAGTAATGACATCTTGTAGTGTGTGTGAAGGTGCAAATAAGATGGCTGATCCTCCAGAATTCATAAACACAAATACTAGCAGTACAAGTGGACAAAGTATTCATGGAACTGGAGAATACCTGTGATAATAATTACCTTATGTTGGCAGACACAAAGTAGACCAAGTATTCATGGACATCATGATAATAAGTTTTTGTTGTAATTTTATTGAGCGATCGGCATCCTACTCATGCACAATACTAGCAATACAGGTGGTACAAATTGATTATCTCATCCTCACTCAACACAATTTTATTGACATATAAAAATAACCTTCAATCCCAAATCTATCTTCATCTCTGCTTCTAAACCATTCTGGCTATCTGGTGTTTGGACTAGTTTCTATCTCACCTGCAGTTGGATTAACCCTTCCAACATGGGTTTTAACTAGTGAGTCCTAATACAAGAGTTTCAGAATCAGCAGACGCTTGCAAGTTGGCAACAATGAACAATTCACTCTACCAGAGATAAATCACCACCTCTCATCTGGAACACAATCTCCATGATTGCCATGAGATACTTAGTTTGAACCAAGGCTCGCAGTATTGGTATCGGAATCGGTATCGGACCATTCCTATGAGTCTCGGTATCGGCGGTATCGACAGTTTCGACGGTTTTGGATCGGATTATCCGATTCTTTGGTATCAAAAAGCAAATAATTGTTGAGAACACGTGTGCTTTGATACCACGTGTTGGGAACACGTGCGCTTTGATACCACGTGTTGGGAACACGTGCGCTCTGATACCACGTGTTGGTCGCGCAACGGAAGAAGCGCTTGTCAACCCACCTGAGATGAACAACCAATCTACGAACACCAAGCACAGATGAAGACAAGTATATGGCGGTGACTACGTCACCTGGACAAATTCCAACCTTTATAACTCAGATGAAATTACAAGATTGCAAAAACTAATGTTGAAACCCTTTGCCCTAATAGGTTCAACCCTCTCACCATACTCAAGAAGAAAAACAGAAGATTACAATTGAAATCACTTACCAACCCGTAGCAATCTCCCTAACCGAAGTTGACGACTCCTCGATTAGATCTTCTTCTTCCTTCTGTCTTGGATGACGAAGTCTTAAAAGCAAAGCACGAACTTTCTCTTAGATTTCCTGTGCACGAGCACCCCGAATCTCCAACTTGTGCTTCTCCTTTGTGCCTCCACCCTCCTCCCTATTTATAGGATGAGAAACATATTTTAGGGTTAGAAAACCCTAAAAATAACCAACCATAAGATCCAGTCCACTAGCATCCAACGGTCCAAAATATAACATAAAAACTCTAAAACTCGAGCAGCCGCCACCGACGCCACCGAACTCGGACCGAGTTCGGTTCTAAGGTTCTGGAACACCACACCGAGTTCGGCCCGAACTCGTCCAGGGACCGAGTTTGGACCGAACTCTACCCCCTTCAGTAGACTTGATTCCCAATAATCTCCCCTTCCAGTCTGATGAGAGGTGTTGGATCCATGGCTCCTCAACTGGACTCCATGTCTGTCGTCCCACGACAAAAATCCTTCTTCTTCATGCCACCGATCTCCGATCCCCCGAGTTACTTTGCATCTTCCGTCATCTCTAGCTCCTCGACCGTCATGTCGATGCTAGTTGCCATGCGTAGCACCTCCTGCACCATTGAGATCCTGCCGATATCGATGATACGACCAAGACCGAAGTCCCTGACGATCAGCCTCACCGTGAGTCTTGGCTGCATGTCCCCGACTTTCGTCTTCCACCGGAACGTGTTAACGTTCGGACGAGCTTCTTCACCCTTGGCTGGCCCAACCAAGCGGACAATGCTATTCTCCCGAGATTCGAACTCCTGAATCTGCTCACATTCGTGTCCGAACCTGAAGCTCTCCCATACACATGCGTCCTCGAGCAGAACATTACGCACTGTGCATGCCGTCGATGACCCACAACTTTTCCTGAACTGTGTGAATGATGATGCTCCTGTCTCAGATTGAGTTTGCTGTAAACCTTGATCTCCTTCCTGGCCTCGAACTACTGAAACCAATGTAGCTCCGTAAAGCTTTGGCAAACCACCCGTCGCCAAAACCGGATTAGTGGAACAACTTTCACCTGGAGACCGACCAGCTGTCATGGGACCGACAGACTGACCCTCAATCTTTGATCCATCACCATTCGTCGCTTTGTCTCGACGAACCGAATCTTCTGTATCCCTCAAAGTATCTCGAAGCCCCTCCAAGACAACTTTTCGACAATCCACCTCCTGTCGAATGCCCCTCGAGCCTCCATCCGGTGTTTGTGGCCTGCCTGTACACCTCAGAGGCTTGAGCCTGTACATGCCACAACAAAAATCTCCTCGAGCCACTTGTTGGGATCTCTTCATAAGCATCCAATCTTTGTCCCCAAACAAACTGCGACAACCATCATCCGCCAGCCTCCTTACCGAAACCAAGTTGTAGCGCAAACTCGGTACATGTCGCACATCCTTGAGAATGAGCTTCTCATCAAGCTCCGTTGTCAAGTGCACATCACCGATGCCTACAACTATAGCCGTCCCCTTGTTGCCCATCTTCACACGTCCAAACCTGCCACCGCGGTATGAAGTAAAGATTATCCTATATGGAGTGGCGTGATACGACGCTCCCGTGTCCATGACCCAGTCGTCATCATGACACATGCCACAAGGTTCCTCTGCGTCGATTGCTGCGATGATGACATCTCCCATAGCCGTAAGATCCTCCTGATCATCCTTGCCTTTGGCCTTCTCAGCTTCGAGCTTCATGCAGTTCCTCTTGATATGATCCATTTTGCCACAATGATAGTAGCCCTCCTTGCGGTCAAAAATTACAAAATCCCGAGAACTCCCTCATGTCCTCGCCTGTGACTTGGGTCTTCCCTTCCAGTAGGAAGCCACCAGAGCAGACTCCTGCGACGATTCCACTTGCTTACACCGGATCTCCTCGTTCAACAAGCTGCTTTTGACTGCCTCCATCGTGACAACTCCATCAGGAGCGGAGTTGCTCACCGACACCACCAACGTCTTCCAGCTTTTAGGCAGAGAACTCAAAAGCAGAAGGGCCTGAAGCTCATCCTCAATCATCATCTTCATTGCAAATAACTGATTGATGCTGACCTGAACCTCGTTCATATGTTGTGCCACCGGTGCACCCTCCATATACTTCAAGTTGAAGAGTTGGTGAATCAGAAACGCCTTATTGCCAGCCGTCTTCCTTTCGTACAACGAATGCAGCTTCTCCCACAATGCTTTTGCAGAACTTTCCCTGGACACGTGGTGAAACACCGAGTCGTCCAGCCATTGACGGGTGAATCCAACAACCTTTTGATCCAGTCGTTTCCAGTCATCAGCACCTTTATCCGTCTACTTTGCGCTGTCGTCCTCCAACGGACCATGCCAGTCCTTGCACCAGAGTAGATCCTCCATCCTTGGCTTCCAAATCGCTCAGTTTTCTCCTGTGAGGATGATCATACGAGTGTTCATCTGCTCCGTAGACATAGTTGCACCTTTCCTCTCGAGAAGAACCTGGCTCTGATACCAAATGTTGAGAACACGTGTGCTTTGATACCACGTGTTGGGAACACGTGCGCTCTGATACCACGTGTTGGTCGTGCAGCGAAAGAAGCGCTTGCCAACCCACCTGAGATGACCAACCAATCTACGAACACCAAGCACAGATGAAGACAAGTATATGGCGGTGACTACGTCACCTGGACAAATTCCAACCTATATAACTCAGATAAAATTATAAGATTGTAAAAACTAATGTTGAAACTCTTTGCCCTAATAGGTTCAACCCCCTCACCACACTCAAGAAGAAAAGCAGAAGATTATAATTGAAATCACTCACCAACCCGTAGCAATCTCCCTAACCGAAGTTGACGACTACTCGATTAGATCTCATTTTTCCTTCTGTCTTGGATGACGAAGTCCTAAGAGCAAAGCACGGAATTTCTCTTAGATTTTCTGTGGACGAGCACCCCGAATCTCCAACTTGTGCTTCTCCTTTGTGCCTCCACCCTCCTCACTATTTATAGGATGAGAAACCTATTTTTGGGTTAGGAAACCCTAAAAATAGCCAACCATAAGATCCAGCCGTCCACTAGCATCCAACGGTCCAAAATATAACATAAAAATTCCAAAACCCGAGCATCCGCCGCCGACACCGAACTCGGACCGAGTTCGGTTCTAAGGTTCTGGAACACCACACCGAGTTCGGCCCGAACTCGGCCAGGGACCGAGTTCGGCCCGAACTCTGCCCCCCTTCAGCAGACTTGATTTCCAACAATAATTATTAACAAATTATTAACCTTTTAGAAAGTATATTTTATATATTTAGGCATAAGTGTATTTTTTTAGCAGTTTTGAAATTGAATGAAATAGTAGTCACCCTTGCCAATTGGTTTACATGCGAAAGATAAGTTTTCTTCTTCTACATGCTTTTACAATCTTACTATGTTTTTATACCCTTGCATATTGGTCTTTATCGTTCAATTTTCTTTGCTGAATTGACCAGAAAAGAGATCCCCAATGTCGGTATCCGTTAATATTGAGTATCGGTCGGTATCGGATTGTGACATGCTAAACTGTACCGTTATCAGCCGTATTGGATCGGTATCGGCCGTATTTTGCAAACTATGGTTTGAACTCCCTAATCTTGCATGCACAATTGGTATCTTGAGATTAAAGTTTCGCCCTTGATGTTCTTTCCTATAAGTGGACATCCAAAGTTGTAGGTTTCATGCTCTGGAAATTAGGAAGCATATGTAATAAAGCTTATAATCCAACTTGTTATTGTTGTATATATGATAGAGGGCTAGCTCATTGTTTCGGGAGTCATCTGTTTGCTCTGCGAAAATTTCTGATCTACTACTGACTATACCATTCTTATTTTTTCTTGTGTATCCTGTGTATGTGCTGATATTATTCTATTCCCTATGTTATCCAGAGTTTCTGTTGCATCTCCTCCTTTTGTAGGTAATGGAAATTTATGTTTTCTGTTTCTTTACATTTTAGGTAATTAGCATACATAAGTCTTGATCCATGTGGTTTAAAGTATAAGCATATACTTTGAAACAAATCTTATGAAATTGTCTCACCATTATGCAATTCTAATATGTATGCATAACCTGTGTCATTCTTGGAGATCTGTAGAAAGATGTTGAGTTCTTTTCTAAGGTTGTGTGTGATAATATGCATTTGCATTTTCTCTGAATTGGCTATACATAATTGGGTTTTTTGTTCATTTAAGTATGTCTTGTTCTGAATTCCAACACATTGGATCCTACTTTACCATGGAGCTGAGAAGTAACTATATTTCTGTTTCTTCTGTCACCAATTCATATATGACCACAATTTGCAGCTGGTTCTAAGCTGTTATATTGGATGTAAATTGTTGTATTGAAGATATATTTGCAGCTGGTTTTAAACTGTTATATAGGATGTATTATTTCAGGAGAAACCTGATGTAGCAAAAATAAATGAAAAACTATGTCCCGGGCGACAGATGATCGAGTGGTCTCGAGAAATAAACGGTCCAAGGGAATAATTTTTCCTTGATGAACGAATCTGATTTTAGTCCCGTGGATGGCGACTTGGAGGGTGAAAATAATGTGGAGAAAATATAACCAAGTCATTCAACGATTTCGAATTGGTCGGTGAAAGGGGGTGCCCTACTACGACTAAAGCGTGCAAAACCAATGAAAGATGTCGTCTTGGCCCCTGCCAAGATTGTGAAGTCATTCGAGATGATCATCGTTACTTTTGACGAACATGCATCTATTCTTAAAAGAAAATGCCACAGAATATTACGTCAATGGACAAGGACTCTTGGAAAAGCTGAAGAAGTACATAATGGATTTGATACAAATATTTTAGAGGACGAAAAAGCGAGAAAGTTCTTTCTTGAGATCACGGATGAGGAGTTTCGGGATCATGGTTCTACTGCAAGTTTGAACGGGATCTCGATGATTTTTAAATGATAGATTAATTTATTAGATTAATTCACTTTGATCTCGACTTTATTAGTATCAATGTTGTCTTGGATTTATTAGCATTTTAATAATAAAAATAATAGATTTGATCTTGATTTAATTAATTTTGTTATATTTCTTGAATTTTAGGCTCACTTTGTGCTTTCTTATTTTTATTATTCGGTATAATTTGCTTGGAAATGTAACATTTTCAATGAAAAATGTTAATTTTTATTGGAAAAAAGTACAATAAAAAAATAAAATATTATTTTTCATGAAAAATAACTATTTTAGCGAAAAATATTGACAATCAAATATCCAAATTAAATTTTCCATAAAAAAATATTTGATTTTTCACAAGAAAATAACTGAATCAAACAATGAAATTCCATAGAATTTTCTTCTAATAAAATTAATTCCCTATATTATTTATTTTTGATATATTTTTTATCTTGCAATCAAACACACCCAAGAATTTATTTTTTCTACATGCAAGTCAGCTACCAGAAGAAGATGGTGTAACAAAAAATACAACCCAACAAAAAATTTCAGCTCAACAATGGACAATAATCTATAACTATCCTTCCTCCTAAATACGTCTGCATAAAAAATAAACCCTAAAAAGGCTTATCAAACTATATTAAAACAATAGTTATTTATCCAAAACAATCCAATTCCTTTCTTGATTAATAATTTGAAAAAAAAAAATCATAGAAATTCATATTTGGATTTAACTGTTATCCTAGTATATATAAAGAGTCAAATCCTAGCACACTTCTCTTGTTTTCAGGCATGGAGGAAAAAAAAATCAACTTACCAAACAAGATGAGCAAAGATTAGTATTACCAAAAAGTTTTTTTTCCTTCTGTTTTATAACAAAAATAAAAAAATAAAAATAGAAACAAAATAATATAAATATGCTACACAATGTGAAGTTCCTTTTCAGTTACAACGTATGTTAATTTGTTGTGGTTGGCAATGGACACTAGGCAGGCCCAAAGCTACAAAATAGAGCCACCCTTCCACAAAACTTTAGTGTCAAAATTCAGGAAACAAAAACAAATTTTATTTCCTTTTTGCACAAGAATATTTGTGCTATTTTGGGCATCTTCTATACATGAATGAAGCTCAAGGTATACTTTTAATAACTATGGGCTCAACTTAAACACCATTTTGCTTGTTTATAAGGGTTATTTAGTTTTAGATTCTCATATAATATTAAAAATTTAAGTTTAGGTCTTCGTACTGTCGAGAATATGATTTGGATCTTGTACTATCGGTTGACTTGCTGATCGCCCAAAATGGAGACTTAAAAGTAAAATTTGAATACTGTACGAGAACCTAAAACTAAACAGAAATATGTAAGGATTGTGTAACTGGGTAATTATTTAGTTCTGCATGGTAGAGATTGCTTGAGTTGGATTATTTAGATTATGACTGTTGGACGCACAACGAAAATAGACCCAGAAAAATCAGAGAAACACCTTAGAAATAGTTCACAACCACAAAGAAAATGATTTACGTGGTTCGGCCAAGATGTCTACTTCCACGGACGAGGGTGATTCAATTCCACTATGAAGAAGAAAAAATTACAATTGCTCTCAACACTTCTCTCCTTTCTCTCAAGAACTCTCTACAAAAAACTATCTCAAAAACTTTTGTGTTGAACTTATTCAACAATTTTTTTTTTGCTATCTTATGTCAAACTTATTCAACAATCATTGAGCACAATTTGAGATATCTCAAGGAGAAACCTTTGGCCCTTTTATATAGCATACCATATATCTATACATGAAAATCCAAAATTATATAGGAATAGAAATCCAGTCATATTCTTTAAAAATATGGTCAAATCCAACATTATGTAGAAATAGTAATCCAATCTTATTCTTCAAAGATATCAAAGGTCAAAGTCAATCCTCTTCAAAGATATGGTCAAATTATCAAAACTAATCTTCTTCAAAGTTATGGTCAAATATATTAGTCAATCTCCTTCAAAGATATGACAAATATATTTTCCTTCAATGACCAATCGAGAATAGACTTGTGAAACTGTTGTTTGCTTCTATCATGATCTCACCAGTCACACACCTTTTTTGACGGTAGTTTCGATGGGGACAACTTCATAGACATCATGTATATCAGATGTCTCTCGTCCCGGTTACATTGTTGAATGAATGTAACTCATGAGCCCCAGAGGATTGTGTAGCTACTAAGATCAAGATAGAAGTAAACAACAGTGTCACAAGTTTTATTCTCAATTGGTCATGATAAAACTAAATTACCTAAGTCACACAATCCTCACATATTTTTGTTTAGTTTTAGGGTCTCGTATAATATTCAAAATTAGCGTTTATGCATGTCGCTATTTGGGACGGTCAGACCAAGTCAACCATTAGGACGACACCCAAACACCCTTCTAAGCAATATAGACACCCAAACACCCTTATAAGCAATATAGACACCAAAACATAAATTTAATATGGCTTAATTTTAATTTTATACCCTCAACTATTCAAGTTTTTCAACTTGATACCCTAAACTTTAATACCATATAAATCACTATCCTTATCTATTGAATATTTTTAAATTGACACCCTCTGTTAGTCAGGGGTTAATTTTTCCGTTTCAAGAAACATAAAAAATATTTTTTTGACCAAATTATCCCCCCTTCCTGTTGTCATCCTCGCTCCCCGCTGCCACCGCCGCTACCACCACTGTTGTAGCTGCCGTCTAAGCTACTGTCGTTGTTGTCGCTGCTGTCGCTGGGGAGAGAGAGGAGAGAGAAAATGAGGAGTATTTTTGTTATTTAGGATTTTTCTTAGGATATTATGTTGTGCCAATATAATTGAGGTATTAAGTTATCTAATATTAAAATTTAGGATATCAGATTAATTTTTTTTGAATAATTGAAGGTGTCTGAAATAATGGGATAAAGATTGGAATTATTCTTGTATTCCTTCTGTCTCAAATGGCTGAGCTTTATACAGAATGACAAAAAACTAAAGATAAGAAAGAGTAACAAAGGAAAAGATATACTCACTACCTATCCTAACAATAACAATATCTCCAATAACAATAACTAACATTATCTCCAATACTCTCCCTCAAGTTGGAGCATGGAGATCAAGAATGCCCAACTTGGGAAGGAGATTACTAAACGTCTGACGACCTAACGCCTTGGTGAACATGTCTGCCAGTTGCTCCGTAAAAGGAAGACGAGAAGTCGCAACTGTGCCTGCAAGGACTAAGTCACGAACTAAGTGAAAGTCAATCTTAATATGCTTGGTGCACTGATGAAAGACAGTATTCGCAGCGATGTGAAGAGCAGCCTGACTATCACAAAAGAGTCTAACCGGAGTAGAATGCGAGATGCCAAGCGACCGTAGGAGCGATCGAAGCCATAAGATCTCACAACATGCGCTGCCATAAACCTGTATTCGGCTTCTGCAGAGGACCGAGACACAGTGGGTTGCTTCTTGGTCTTCCAAGAGACAGGTGAGAGCCTGAGAGTAATGAAATAATCGGTCACAGATCGACGAGTGCGAGGGCAGGCAGCCCAGTCCGAATCACAGTAGGCCGTAAGTGTGAGACTACTTGCACTTGAGAGATACAAACCTGACCCGGATGCCCCTTCAAATACCGAAGAACACGTAAAGCTGCTGTCCAGTGTTCCTCCTTCGGCTGATTCATAAACTGAGACAAGGTATGAACAACAAAACTCAACTCCGGTCTCATGATTGTGAGATAGATGAGTCATCCAACAAGGATAGCTATCGGAGCACAAAAAATTTGGACCAGAGGCGGCTGTAAGCTGGTGATTGGGGTCCATAGGCGAATCAATGTGCTTGGAACCGAGTAGACCAACTTCAGCAATAATCTCGAGGGCATATTTTCGTTGAGACATGAAAATGCCTAATGAGTTACGAGCAATTTCTAGACCAAGAAAGTACTTGAGAATGTCACGCCCCGATTTCGTCTAACCGATAATCGTCCCAGGGGCGCGATGCCGTGCACGCGTAGGGCGCGCGTGCACCAGGCCTTAGGCATAAGGGTATTCTCTAGATCAATGCAACAGAGTAGACAAATAAGATAACACAAGGTTGAGGCATAGAAAAGTTTCTCTTTTATTCATAATGAACATCTTGTTACATTGCTTGACTCAAAAGTATAAAATGCCCCACGGGCTTACAAACTTGGACGCAAAATGAGATAGCCGATCCATACATTATGTCCCCTTTACATAGTTTCAAAGCACAAAACTCCTTGGGTGCGGTAAGCACCATCGCCTTAGCGTTATTTCCGCAACGGGAGAGAGAGGGGAAGGCTTCTAGCTTGAGCCTCCAAAGTCTTAGCCCCGACCCGCCAAGAATCCCAAAAGTCCGGAGAGAAACTTCAGCTCCTCGCCGCGTTGCCTTGCGCCGGGAACCTGCTACAACGAGGGTCAGTACTTCGAAAAGTACTGGTGAAGGCTAGCTGCTCAACTTTACCAAGCTCTTTAGATGAGTTCTAATGAGTATGCTACAATTTATATGTTTATATGACTTTTTATTCTTGCCTAGATCAGATTTCATTTAGCAGGTATGCAAGAACAAAATAACATAACTTCACATGCCACCGTTCGGTGACTTTACCTGTACCGTCTGAACCACCTGTACAACTTACCATAGCCTTCCCTGTCACGAAGACATAGTTAGTCTGCACAGTTTAAATATACACAACATCTTTCTTTGTTGTCTACCAGCCATCATGGGTTTAGTCTGGGCTGGCGGCGACGCTTGCAGCGCGGGTAGCTAGCCCCGCTACAATTCCCCGCTCCCAGGACTAAGAAAGTAGATTCCGCCCGGGTCGAAACGGCCCGGTGCCCCGGTAACCGCTCGCAGGAACCTGGATCCCTTGTGCACAAGAATTCCCATGACCATTTCTATGAACTCTACATCATAGATTTACTTACTAGCCATTTAAAGAACATCATGTACGAAACTGCTTTACTGTACTATCACAATCAACCAACAGTTATATAAAATAACATGCAGCAGTTTATAGAAGAACACCTTGAACTATCAATAAATACCAACCCATTAAACATCCAACGACCATGCATGCATCAAGGAATTTATGCAAGGTTTTGTATGACAAGCAATGGGTGTTCCAAGCCTACTTCTTATCTTATCTTGTTATCCAACTTATTACTTAAGTGGTATCGTTTGATTGAATGCACACTGAGTCAATTTTATTATGAACGGAGCCTTTGGAAAGAAGGTGCTTATCAAAATAGAGCCACTCACAAGTTTGTTGAATAGGAAGAAGAAGGAGAGGTCTCTAAGACTCCGCTCGCGCGTCGTCTACACGATCACCTGCACGCACCAACGGATGATCAATACCTCCTGCTTCGGTCTCCAAGGCTCGATATGAAATGCGAAATCCTAAGAACGAAAGCAATGAAATCCATCAAAACCGTTCAAGAAAACGCAAGTCCTAAAACCAACAAGTACGCAACCAAACGGCAATCGAAAACGGGCAAGGAAAACCAACACAACGGAAAGGCCTCTCTCTACTCTGCCGCCGAGTCCTTCCTTGAGGCACGATCCATTGATTATGGGACTTGATTCCGAAGAAGCCAATCCATAACGAGGAAAGGATCTTAATTCAATCTGTCCCGTTCGGACGGTCGTAAGTATTTCTTGGCCGCGCTCCCCGGATAGGGGGAACGGGACGAACGGGGCGTTACATCATAACCATCTAATAGGAAGTTTCGTCCCGAAACTTAAGAATAGAGCCTACCAGAGCCTACCACTAAAGAATAATGAGGAAAATTTTCCCCTCATATCAGATTCAAGTTCCCAGGTCGACTCCTCGACCAAGTGGTTTCGCCACAGTACGCACACTAGCGAGACGTTCGGTTCCGCAACTGCTTCTTTTTACGATTCAAAATTTAGACAGGCTCCGCCGCGTACGACAAGTCCGCTTGCAGATTCAACTGACCCAAGTCGACTACGCAACTAGCAAGTAAGATTTCCATGTTCCATTCGATATAAGGCGGGGTTATCCCCCTAGCCATGTGCGTTCATCTCTTTTATTAGCATGCAAAGGTTATCGCCTGTAAACTAGCACGTAACATTCATTTTCTTAGTCTGCAGCTAAGTAGGGACAGGTTCACCGGGGTCACCCACCTTAGCGATGTATCGCATCGGTCGAGGGAGACTCCGGACGCGCTTCTGATAGCCTAAGTCTGACTCCATTGAGGATCCCAGCGTGAAAGCCTTTGCATCGAACGAGCCATCTCGCTGAGCAAGGCGGTCGAATAGCTACACTTGTGCTGTTTGAATCGGCCCTCCGGGTTGAGCGGAGCGGGTTGTTACACCATATACCACTCAGAACAAGTTCCGTCCTCGAGACTTCCTGAGCGCATCTCGTGCTATCGCATAACTTCTAAACTACCCAATGCATCTCGTCTTATCCTTCAAGGACTGTCTCAATACTACAATCCTCTATTTTCTCACCATGCGTTACGCCAATGTTGGCCAGTTCTCATCGAACGACTCTATCGTTCAATGCTATCGAGTTATACTCAACTCGATCGTTGCACTTCTGTCTCAAAATCTACTGCACCTAGCGCAGGACTATATTACCCAAGCACATGGTATTCTATAACTCAACGGGCACTTACGACTCATAATTGGGTGAACTTGCCCAACTTGTTATGTTATCACCATAGGAACCCAACGCAATTGAGCCTATTTCTTGACGTCGCCTATTGAAACCCGTCGTTACGCCTAACCCAAAAGCTCAAATCTCGACAATTTTCCAATCTCGTTTTTGCATCAAATCTCTCTGAGTCACCGTCCAATCTCACTAAATAAATTCGCACCCAATCACCAACGTTTTCTGACTCAGTCTATATTGCGCCTTAGCGCAGAGCTAAATTGCTTACCTGGGGTACGCTCAAGTCCTTCGCACCTTTGGCTCAATCGAACTTAACTTCCTATTCGTTTTTACTCGTTCCGTTCGCCCGAGTGCTTAATCATTTTATCCGAATGATCTATTAGTTCAACCATTGTATTCCCAAACTCAGTCTCGTACTGCGCCTTAGCGCAGAACTATCCCGGTAGCACGAGGAACGATACAATCTTTCCTCTATGAAAATTTAGGTTGAGGCTAAATCATTTCAGTTGCCATACTCATCCATGCGAATCCGAACATTTTTCTTTGCAGCTGCATCCGAGTTATGCATATTGCTAAGTCTGGATCGTACCCATATTCAAGGCGTCCCCCAAATATGTGTATTTCAACCAAGCTCAGTGACAACTAAGTTTGACAAGCTACTCGTGAAAATCTTTCGAAACGCGGATCGTCCTGCTATATGAATGACCGAACTCTTGTTCGATCCAGCTATCGTCTCATCTTTTACCGTCGCGTAACCTATCCAGCCAAATCAATTATCATCCGAGTCCTATCTTGCCTTACGTTTGTTTCAACGCGAACGTTGCTAGTGTATATTCCCAATTCCAAATTCTAACTCTAAGTCTTGTTGCCCCAGTTCTATCATTCTTTCCGAACGATACTCTGAAGTTAGCCACTCCAGTTTAACTCAAGGCATAGGGTCGTCTGCCTAGTCTCTAGGCCAGCACACACAGTCATAGGTACAACTTAAATTTGTGACTCATCGCGCAACCGTGTTGCACAACGCTCGCCCCAAACACCCTAAGGTCAAACCATTGTTCCTTTACACGGGTATTCTACCCAAGCTCGTTTCACTCAGATTTCTAAATATCGAGCACAGATCATCCTATCACACCAACACGCTCGTCCAACCGAACCCACGATACGCCCACGTTTTAGGGTTAACCTATCGATTCGCACATACTATCTCTTTCATCTCGTTTAATAGGATTCACCAATCCATCATTTTCTACACCTGTATCATCAAGTCACATTTCTATTATAGACCGTCGATGTATATCATGAACTCTAAGTCGTCCAGCACGATCTACGTATCCGTTCATGAAAACGTCCAACATCTCTTACTTAACATTTCTAGACTAACTCCTCAAGAAAAATCCTTAGACTCATTTTCTTAGTCTACTCTTAGCATTCCTCAAACACTAAGATCAATTCCCAAACCCAAGTCTATCCCATTGATACGTTCCATTCATCGAGTTCGTTTTGGAATAATTACCGAGCCTGTTCTCTTGGGTTTGCTTATCCCTACCGTACGTGAAATTACCACGCCGACGCTCCCGCAGAATAATCGTTTTCGCTGGGACAGATTTCGAATGTTATCTTCCTGAACTTGATTTCCAGATCGTTCTTCCAAACTCCAAGCCAAATCTATTACCGCTTAACTCAATCCATCAAAATCAAAATTTTACTAACTTGCATCATTCCATACTATTTTCCAACCATTGTTATGGTCTAAATCTCCCAAAATATGGAGTCATCGCATTTGTACTTAAACCGAACTCTATCGAGCGATATCCTACTCAAATCCAAATTTTCCATGCACGCTATCATTCGTTCACTCCATTATTTCTAATTGCACTTACTTCGATCGCATCTCAGATTATTCAATCTCGAGTCAAGTTTTGTAATTTGCTTGTTTCAACTCAAACTCGCTCGTACAATCCTCTAAGTCTTTTTCGATCATGATATCGATTCCAATTGTCCTGAATTTCTATTCGATGTAAGCCTTATCCCTTATTCAACTCATTGTAACTCGTTCAAACCAGACATTGCATGCTTTCTCCGGGTTCGTTTGCTTGCTTAGGCACTGTTTATTTATACTAAGGCTTTACCCAATCTCGTCGCTGGTCGCTAGACTCGCTTAACTCTCCGAATCCACGACTACGTTCAAGCATTTCTAAGCCAACAAATACACCACTCAGGGTTCGAGTTATACTCCCTGAATCTTTACAACTTATTATATCCACAAATTGCATAATCGGACAGGGGACTTATCGCATACACTACTCAGGAATTGAGTCATCCTAATAACTCCTGATTCGCGTTCGCATCCTTCACTCGTATGCCCAATTCGTTCCTTAGAACTCCAACACAGTCCCTATTTATCGCCTTAGCGATCTTAGACTCGTACACACCTGTATTCATAGTCCTCTATACAGACTATGCTTCAAATCATAACTTATCGCTATGAATAACCGTCCAACTATTTTCGAAAATTCCCTACACGATTTCCATTACTCGCCTTAGCGGCAATCCGATAACGTCTCTATCGATTTCCCTCCAAGTCAATTTTATTCTCATCCCAGCAATACCCAAATCTCACTGCAACTCACTATCACCAAGGGTCTTGGTGCACGATACTTAACACAATTTGGCCAAAAGGCCATGTGCATAGACCACTGTCTGAACGATATTCTTATCTCGCACTCTACTCGTTTGGTGTTTTCATATAGACATATAACTTGCCGATTATAACACGAGTCTCTTCTCACAACATCCTCTATGAGTTGGGACAAAAGCCCTCACATCATAATCCTGTCCAAGCAACCGTATAATTCCCACGCACTTTTTTTTTCAAAAATATTTAGACTTATTGTATGGAACGCATCTCATTTTGGCCAAGCGAATTCAAGGGTCTACTCGGGAGGAACAAGGTCCTCTTTAGAAACTTTCTTTGTGAGATCAAAGGATCTGAAGCATGCTCTGATACCAATATGTCACGCCCCGATTTCGTCTAACCGATAATCGTCCCAGGGGCGCGATGCCGTGCACGCGTAGGGCGCGCGTGCACCAGGCCTTAGGCATAAGGGTATTCTTTAGATCAATGCAACAGAGTAGACAAATAAGATAACACAAGGTTGAGGCATAGAAAAGTTTCTCTTTTATTCATAATGAACATCTTGTTACATTGCTTGACTCAAAAGTATAAAATGCCCCACGGGCTTACAAACTTGGACGCAAAATGAGATAGCCGATCCATACATTATGTCCCATTTATATAGTTTCAAAGCACAAAACTCCTTGGGTGCGGTAAGCACCATCGCCTTAGCGTTATTTCCGCAACGGGAGAGAGAGGGGAAGGCTTCTAGCTTGAGCCTCCAAAGTCTTGGCCCCGACCCGCCAAGAATCCCAAAAGTCCGGAGAGAAACTTCAGCTCCTCGCCGCGTTGCCTTGCGCCGGGAACCTGCTACAACGAGGGTCAGTACTTCGAAAAGTACTGGTGAAGGCTAGCTGCTCAACTTTACCAAGCTCTTTAGATGAGTTCTAATGAGTATGCTACAATTTATATGTTTATGTGACTTTCTATTCTTGCCTAGATTAGATTTTATTTAGCAGGTATGCAAGAACAAAATAACATAACTTCACATGCCACCGTTCGGTGACTTTACCTGTACCGTCTGAACCACCTGTACAACTTACCATAGCCTTCCCTGTCACGAAGACATAGTTAGTCTGCACAGTTTAAATATACACAACATCTTTCTTTGTTGTCTACCAGCCATCATGGGTTTAGTCTGGGCTGACGGCGACGCTTGCAGCGCGGGTAGCTAGCCCCGCTACAATTCCCCGCTCCCAGGACTAAGAAAGTAGATTCCGCCCGGGTCGAAACGGCCCGGTGCCCCGGTAACCGCTCGCAGGAACCTGGATCCCTTGTGCACAAGAATTCCCATGACCATTTCTATGAACTCTACATCATAGATTTACTTACTAGCCATTTAAAGAACATCATGTACGAAACTGCTTTACTGTACTATCACAATCAACCAACAGTTATATGAAATAACATGCAGCAGTTTATAGAAGAACACCTTGAACTATCAATAAATACCAACCCATTAAACATCCAACGACCATGCATGCATCAAGGAATTTATGCAAGGTTTTGTATGACAAGCAATGGGTATTCCAAGCCTACTTCTTATCTTATCTTGTTATCCAACTTATTACTTAAGTGGTATCGTTTGATTGAATGCACACTGAGTCAATTTTATTATGAACGGAGCCTTTGGAAAGAAGGTGCTTATCGAAATAGAGCCACTCACAAGTTTGTTGAATAGGAAGAAGAAGGAGAGGTCTCTAAGACTCCGCTCGTGCGTCGTCTACACGATCACCTGCACGCACCAACGGATGATCAATACCTCCTGCTTTGGTCTCCAAGGCTCGATACGAAATGCGAAATCCTAAGAACGAAAGCAATGAAATCCATCAAAACCGTTCAAGAAAACGCAAGTCCTAAAACCAACAAGTACGCAACCAAACGGCAATCGAAAACGGGCAAGGAAAACCAACACAACGGAAAGGCCTCTCTCTACTCTGTCGCCGAGTCCTTCCTTGAGGCACGATCCATTGATTATGGGACCTGATTCCGAAGAAGCCAATCCATAACGAGGAAAGGATCTTAATTCAATCTGTCCCGTTCGGACGGTCGTAAGTATTTCTTGGCCGCGCTCCCCGGATAGGGGGAACGGGACGAACGGGGCGTTACAGAGAAGACCAAGATCATTCATATGGAAACAAGTGCTCAAGTAATTTTTGAAAGCTGATATAGCAGAAGGATGGTTGCCCGTAATAATCAAATCATCCACATATATGAGCACGTGAAAAATATTACTGTGCCGCTGTAGTGTGAATATGGAATAATCAACATAGCTCTGTTGAAAGCCGAATTGACGAAGTGTAGCAGCAAGATTCGAGAACCAATTCCTAGGAGCTTGTTGTAGGCCATAGAGTAATTTTCGTAGACGACAGACTTGCCCTGGAGAAGCCTGCGGGTAACTCGGGGGCGGGGGTGTCATGTAGACAACTTCATCCAAGTCCCCATGGAGGAAGACATTATGAACATCCATATGATGTATCTCCCATCCACGTATGGCAGCTACAGAGAGAAAGACCCTAACAGTGACCATCTTCGCAACTGGAGCAAATGTCTCATTAAAATTAATGCCTTCAACCTGCTTGTTGCCCAAAATGACGAGACGAGCTTTGTAGCGCTCAATATCTCTATTAGATTTGTACTTGATACGATAGACCCACTTATAGCCAATTGCTTTCTTGACTGCAGGCAAGGATGTTAGCTCCCATGTCTGATTTCTGTCAAAGGCATCTAACTCACTCTGCATTACAGTACGTCAGTGACCGTGCCTAACAGCCTCCAAAAAATGAGACGGTTCGTGCCCTGCGGTTACAACGGCTAAAAACTTGGTGTGATGGTTAGAGAACCGAGCACAAGAAACATATGCAGCTATGGGATAGGGTTTACCTGAGGCCGATGTTGGTGTGAGTGGAGAGCCTAGAGGGGGGTGGGGGTTGTGAAGAACTGTATTGCAGACATAATCACGGAGCAAGACAGAAGGCTGTCGAGACCTGGTGCCCCGTCGGACTTCAGCCACGGGATCGCTCCCCTTGTCGACTGGAGGCGAGTGGTCGGGGCCATGCTCTGGCGAGGCAAACCTAGACGAGTTGCTGCTCCCCCTGTCGACGGGAGACAAGTGGTCGGGGCCGTGCGCTAGCGAGGCCGACCAAGATGGGCTGCTGCTCCCTCTGATAATGGGAGCCGGGTCCAGGACATCAAATACCGCCGGATGAGGAGGCGGCGCAGGCTGGGATGCCGACCCTAATGGTGTCTGAAAATGGAACACATCCTCAAAGAAGACGGCGTCTCTGGAGTAGAAGACCTTTTTGGTTTCGAGATCAAACAAGCGCCAACCACGCTTACCAACTGGATACCCCAAAAAAATATATTTTTGACTACGAGCAACAAACTTGTCCTTGGACCGGGGCAAACGCGAAGCAAAGCATAGGCAACCAAAGTCCATGAGATAGGAATATGTCTGTTCATGGCCAAACATGAGTTGGTAGGGAGTCTTATTTTGTAGAAGTGGAGTGTGCGTTCTATTGATCAAGTAACAAGCTATAAGAACGCATTCTCCCGAAAACTGAAGAGGAAGAGAAGCCTGAAAACGTAGTGCTTTAGCCACATTGAGAAGATGACGATGCTTGTGTTCAACATGCCCATTCTGCTGAGGTATATACATGCATGATATTTCAAAGAGAATACCGTGGTCAGCAAAGTAATCCTTTAGACGTAGAAACTCAGTTCCGTTGTCGGACCAAAAATGCTGAACCTTCTTATGAAACTGAGTCTGAACAACGTCAAACTTAGAAGACATCAAATAAATCCATGTAGCTCTAGAGTAATCATCCAAAATTGTCAAGAAATAGGACGCTCCACAGGAGGAGGGGGTACTATAGGGACCCAGGCATCACAATGAATAAGCTGAAATAAATCATCTGCTTTATTATAACTTATAGGAAAAGAAACATGAATTTGTTTAGCCTTAAAGCAAATATCACAAGGTTCACTAGAGCTAATGGAATGCTGAATAACAAGTAACGATGATATCACATATGAAGAAGGATGACCCAATCATTGATGCCAGAGAGAAGCAGAAACAACAGAAGATGAGGCAGATGCGTGACATGCTCGAGCAACTGAGAAATTGTGCAGCCAGTAGACCCCACCCCGTTGCTCACCCACACCAATCACCGTCCTCGAAATACGTTCCTGAATAACACACAATTTATCCGTTAAAGTAACAACACATTGAGTGTTTATAGTTAACTGAGCAAAGGAGATCAAATTGCATTCAAGACAAGAAATATATAGAACATGATCAATCTTAGCGATTGGCCAAAAAACTAAGGATCCTTCTTGAACAACAGTAGCTAAACGATTATCAGGCAGCTTGATAGCAACCGGATTGATCGAAACAAGATTCTGGAGAAGATCCTGATTCTCGGTCGTGGAGAGATGTGACTGTGTCTAAAATCCATGAATAATGCGTACCAGACGGGTCGTAGGAGTTTCCAGAAGGAGTGTTCAAGGATTGATACATCTGCATAACCGTTTTCCACTGTTCATGATTGAGCGCCGGACCAAATGCAGCCTTGTATTGGTCTGTCAACGAGCTGACTGAATGACTATTGTGCTGTTGTTGGGCAGCGTTAGCGATGCTAGTAGACCCAGTAAAGCCACGCCCATGGCCTCGGCCAGCACCAGAAGAATGAGGTATCGACCGGTCGAAGGAGCCACGGCCGGAGGGACGAGGAACCCAGCCTTCGGGAAATCCGTGAAGACGATAACACTTGGTCACGTCGTGACCGAGACGACCACAATGGGTGCACTGTGGGCGGGGCTTATCAGAAAAGTGAGACTTAACTGGTTTGGAATGAGCGGCGAAGGCCACAACGTCCGTCTTGGATTCGCGATCCTTCATTAGCGTTATGTGACTCTCTTCTTGAACTACACGCGCATAAACCCGATTGAGAGGTGGGAGGGGTTCTTGAGCCATGAGGCCAGAGCGGAAAGTCCCAAAGGTGTCATCGAGGCCCAATAGAAACTTGTGGAGACGCTCCTCAGCTCGTTCAATACGAATATGAGTGGTGAGATCGCAACAGCAGTGTCCGCAATGACAGACCTTAGGCGGGACGTAAGTCAATAACTCATCCCATAATTTCTTCAAGGAGCCATAGTAGGATGCAACAGATTGTCCTCCCTGGCGACAATTGGCGATGTCAGATCGAATTTGCAAGATTCTTGGTCCGTTACCGACCGAGAATCGCTAACGCAAATCGTCCCATAATTCAAGAACCGTCTCGGGATAGGAGATCGAAGTGCGCATGAGCGGATCAATGGATTGAATGATCCACCTAATAAGCATCGAGTTGACGCTCCACCAATCGTCAATAGCTTCGGAGTTGACGTCTGATTGAAGTAGTCGGCCATCGATGAAGCCGAGCTTCCGCTTAGCCTTGAAAGCTTCCTCATGGCAGTTGTCCACTCCTGATAATTATCGTCCTTCAAGACCACGGGCCATATTTATAAGCCCGGATGATCCGAAGGATGAAGGTAGAACGGAGATGTATGATTGAGGGGACGCGTGGATGTGGCCTGACGAGAGACGTTCAGTGGTGAGGTGGGATTGAGAGTGTCTGTGTCTGATTCACTCATTGCGTAGGAGAAGCAGAGAATGAACTAGACGAAGGAAGATCGAAAAAAAAAATTCAGGGTTTGGAAACCTGCTCTGATGCCATGAAATAATGGAATAAAAATTGAAATTATTCTTGTATTCCTTCTGCCTCAAATGGCTGAGCTTTAATTATACATAATGACAAAAAACTAAAAATAAGAAAGAATAACAATAGAAAAGATATACTCACTACCTATTCTATCAATAGCAATATCTTCAATAATAATAACTAACATTATTTTCAATAGTACCAAGTTAAAATTTAGCATTTTAATATTATAAAAGATCCTAAAATTTCTAACTAATACTATGGGTTCTGATTGCTTATGCAATATAAGAGAGATGAAAATGAGGCACAAAGACTGAGCAAGTTTGTGTATTTGGTGGCCGACAATAAGGACAATGATGCACACTGATCACCATTCAGAGAGACTGATATGATCAGTGGCATGCAGCACTGAAAACTCTTTCACTGTTTTGTATTTAGTTCATATGACTGACTAATGATAATATCCTCTTTCTTCTTTATACTCCTTCACTGCTAATCCTCTATTTAAACACAGTGATCACTCTACAGTTTACAGTCACTGTAAAGTTGCATGTGTTTGTGCAAGATTGGAAGTGCTGATCCAGTATTTAAATTTGTAATAGATTACATTAATAAATTCAAAATATAACAAAACATAAAAATATAATAATTATATATATTTCAAATATGCTAGAAGACAAGTAAAGATAAAAACCAAACAATAGTAGCTACGATAAGTTATGGCCTGACGAGACTTCATAGAATAGGACTCGTCTATTATCCAATCATAATCAAGTTTACTATATTGGGACTAAGAAAAAGGGAGAAGAAGAAGGGCCATTCAGAATCAGGTTGTCTATAATTGGGCCCTTTCGAATCTGAGTTGAGTGAGTTATAAAAAAAGTTATGGACAAATACACCTAGCAAAAAATAAAAAATAAAAATAAAAATAAAAATAAAAATAAAAATAAAAATAAAATAAAAATAAAAATAAAATAATATATATATATATATATATATATATATATATATATATATATATATATATATATATATTATCAATACAGTGCTAAAAAAATTATATATGCTTATATACATCTTCTAATATTGAGAACTGACCTTGAACATAACGAGAGCAGATCGGTTGTCTCCAATACCAGTCCCCTTTTCTATCCTCTCTCCGTGTTTTGTTTTCTTTTTCTTTTTTAAACACCAGTGGGACCCACCAAGTTATTAGTGGGTGTGGGGGTGGGGGGGGGGGGGGGGGGGGGGGGGCATAAAAGGACTGGTTATTGGAGACATCTGATCTCCTCTGGAACATAACAGTTTATACCCTAATATATACACACATATCTGGATAATGTAGTTATATATTTCTCTTTCGTTACGAGTTCAATATTGAGATTTTAAAGTAATTTGACCGTGGTTTATAAATAAAGCTCATCAGAGCAAGAACACAACACTACATTGACTATAGAACTAAATGTAGATGCATGATAAAAAAAAATCCAAAACCTTCACTGATATTAACAAATGTCTGCAGCATATTCGAGACTTGTTGTCATGTACGCGAGATTAGTTATTATTACTGTAGAGAGAAAATAATTGATTGATTTATTTCCAAGAGAGGGGGTACATATATATAGGAGGAGGCTAGCCTCCTCCTTATTTTTTATCCGATGTGGGGCTAAATAAGTCCTCCATAACTCAACACCCCCCCTCAAGATGGGCGATAGATATCATTCATCCCTATCTTGTTACAAAAGGTATCAAACTCTCTAGGATCTAAACCTTTAATTAAACAATCAGCTAACTGCTCCGCTGATTTCACATAGCTCAAAGTCAAATTTTTTCTATTCAGCTGCTCCTTGATGAAGAACCGATCAATCTCCACATGTTTGGTGCGATCATGCTGAACTGAATTATTTGCAATATCAATCGCTGATTTGTTGTCACATAAAAGTTGCAGGGAGTCTCCTCTAAACAAACTCATCTCAGCCAACAAACTCTTCACCTACATCATCTCGCACAGGCTAACTACCATAGCCCTGTATTCGGCCTCAGCTGTAGACCTAGCCACTATATCTTGCTTCTTGCTGCGCCAAGATACAAGATTACCTCTAACAAAAATACAGTAACCTGTAGTGGACCTGCGATCATCCATATAACTCGCCCAATCGACATCACAGTAGCCTTCAACTCTCAGATATCCAGAACTTCTGAACTATAACCCCTTTCCTGGGCTTCCTTTAATATACCTGAGAATTCTGTGAACTGCCTCCATATGCTGCTATATGGGATTATGCATATATCTACTCACCACACTCACGGCATAAGTAATATCAAGCCTCGTATGACATAGATATATTAGCTGACCAACTAATATTTGATATTGCTCCTTACTCACCAGATCACCACCCTCAGCACACAACTTGTGATTCTGCTCGATAGGAGTAGAAGCAACCCTGAAACCCAATATTTCTGTCTCTGAAAGAAGGTCCAGAGCGTACTTTCGTTGAGAAAGTACTATACCCTTTCGTGACCTTGCAATTTCAATTCCGAGGAAGTACTTCAACTGCCCCAGATCCTTAACTTTAAATTCCTCTCCAAGCATTTTCTTAAGCCATAGGATCTCCTCAGTATCGTCTCCAATAATTATAATATCATCAACATAGACTACAAGAATAGTGATACGAGTCTTGGAGTGCCTGTAAAACACAGTATGATCTCATTACACTGCTTATCCCCCATACCATAAACTACAAGCCTGAATCTATCAAATTATGCTCTCGGTGACTACTTTATCCCATACAAAGACTTTTTCAATTTTCATACCTTTTTCGTTGCTTGTGAATTAGCAAAGCCTGGTAGAATATCTATATACACCTTATCCTGGAGATTCCAGTACAAAAATGCGTTCTTGATATCTAGCTGTTGTAGTTGCCAATTGAAGTTGGCACCACATGACACCAACACTCTCACAGTGCTCATCTTTACGACTGGAGCAAAGGTCTCATCATAGTTGCTACCATAAGTTTGGCTATAGCCTTTAGCAACCAATCTGGCCTTGTACCTGTCAATCTTGCCCTCTGGAGTCTGATTAACAGTATAAACCCATTTACATCCAATATTACGCTTTTCAGCTAGCAGTGGTACCAGCTCCCACGTGTCATTCTTCTTCAAGGCCTGAAGTTTCTCCTGTATGACACTCAACCACCTAGGATCATGCTTAGCTACCTACCAATTGTTAGGTACAAGTAGTGAATCTAATGATGCAGGAAAGGACTTATATGCAGGTGGAGTGGATGCATATGAAATATAATGTGCAATGTTAGTATCCCAACTGTCAAACTTAGTTGAAGTTTTCTAGCATTGACTCTAGAAGTTCTACGAAGCAAGACAGGAGGATTAGAAGTATCAGGGGATGAATTATTACCAGGTGACTCAGATGGAAGAGCCGAAGAAGGTCCTGGAGAAGAGGGACTTGGGACATCAGCATTTGTGGGTACTAGCATAGGGACATCAGGAGGAAGCTCATGTTGCTCCTGTTGCTGCTGCTCATGGTGTTCATGTTGTTGTTGCTCATGCTGCTCATGTTGAAGCTCATGTTGCTCCTCGGTGACTCATAATAACATGGAATCATACCAACCACGATGCCACTCTCATTCTCCCCCTCTCTACTAGCATCAGTAGAGCCATCATCGAACAAGGAACTTAACTCCGTATTCTCTCCATAAAATGGTTCAAACTTCCGGAAGGTCACGTCCATACTGGCAAACAACCTTCTTTCAGTGAGACACCAACATTTGTATCCTTTCTGACTTGGTGAGTAGCCCACAAAGATATATTTAACTGCTTGTGTATCCAGCTTGCTCACCATCATTCTGTGATCTCGCACAAAACATGTACATCCAAACAATCTGGGAGGAAGAATTAAAATATTAGAGCCCAAGAGCATCTTACATGGTGTCTTCATCCCTAATACTCTTGACGGCATCCTGTTGATTAGATAAGCTGCTGTCATAACAGCCTCACTCTACAAATTTTTTGGCATATTCATTGTCAGCATCAAAGAACGTGCCACTTCTATTAGATGCCTATTCTTGCGTTCAGCCACCCCATTCTGAGCAGGAGTGTCTGGACAAATGGTTTGATGAAGAATTTTTTGACTAGAGATAAAATTAGCAAACTCTTTGTTGGTGTACTCGGTCTTATTATCTGTTCGAAGAATCTTCACATGTACTCCAAACTGGGTCTTTATATATACCGAGAAGTCTTAAAAATATTTGTATACCTCAGATTTCTGCTTCATCATGTAGATCCAGGTCATACGTGAGTAGCAATCAATGAAGATAATAAACCATCTGAATCCACTGATAGAATTAGTAGGACATGGTCCCCAAATATCAGAATGAACAAGTGCAAATGGATCAAAACTTTGAAGATCAACCATTTTATAAGTAGAACGTGTATGCTTTCCAAGTTCACAAGCATTACTGTCATATCCCGGTCCCGTAAGGGCCGATCATCCTCGCTTGGTCCCTACAGAACTGATCGTCCTCGCTTGGGCACGATACCGTGCAAGCCTAAATTGCGCTTGCACAAGGCCAAAGCTTGAACAAGGGCAAGTAAGCTATTCAAGACGAAAGCAGCGACACATATTGCAGAAAAGTAAAGAATACAATGGCATACGAAAATAAGCATCTTTTTGATATTCAAAAGTGTTACAAGCGATGCTAAGTCGAGGTTACAAATCGCTCAAGCACTCTCTCGAATTCAATGACATTGTTCCATACATTATATCCCTATATACAAAAGTAGCTCAAAGCACAATTCGATATGGCTCAAGGCATCGACTCCAAATTTTTGGTCCTGGGTATGAGGCACGGCTATCGCTTCCATGGACGATCCAATACCTGCGAACAAGCAAACTGTTGGTGGGTCAGCACTTTGAAGAAAGTACTAGTGAGTATAAATCAACGAACAGAAGCAACATTTTATGAAACCAACACTAAGTAAGCATGTGATAACATATTTTATTACTAGTGATCTTGCTACTTTTACCTAGGTTCTTTACATGCAGCACAGGATTAGAGTCAGTTTACTTCTTTCGAAAATATAGCTTCGGAAATAGTTTGCATATTCAAACATTTAAGCATACAATCAGGACAGTGTTCTATCGTGCAGTGCGCAACATGTATCGTGCACCATATTCGATCTCTTAGGAACAAAAGTTATCTCTAGTGGAATGATCATCTCGAATCAAAACAAGTGCATCAAGTGGACTATCATTCTATTAAGAAAACAAGATGAAATAGCTATATGATTTCGGTCCCCGAGAAACTCAAGATTAGTAGCGATAATCTAGCTAACAAATGACTCTTTTATCTGATGCTATTAGCAGCCATGACTCATGGTTGCTCTTCACTAATATAATAGCATCCGGGACCAAGGTTCAACTCTGCACTAATAGCCATTGTCCAACCGATGCGAATGCATAAAACACTATCAGATAAACTTTACGATACAGACGAAATAAACAAGCAGAATATATATATATATATATATATATATATACACTCTTCGTGTTTCTTATCCCTTGCCGAATGGTTATCCCTGCAGCAGACATACAAGTTAGCAATAATTTGCATATATAAACATATGGTTCTCTTTTCCTGTCCGTCTCTGCATCAAACAGTTAGGTATGCAAGAAGGCTAGCCTAGCATGCGCCCTAACTACATGATGGTCCATGGGTAGCCCCATGATTAACAGCGGTGACCCAAGGTTCATCTCTTCACTAGCATGCGCATATGTCGGCAGCTGTGACTCAAGGTTCAGCTCTTCACCAACACACACTAGTACTAGCAGCTGTGACATCATGGGTTCCACACAACACTAATAGACACATCACCACACTAGACCCCGTAGGACCGTATCCTCAGGGTGAAACAAAAATCTCTTCCGGACCAAGCGATTCTCAGTGCCCAGGAACCGTTCGAGAGACAAGACCTTGTGCACAAGTTGTCCGAGACCAATGCAAATAACATGAATCATCTATAATGCAAGCAAAACAATGATCAAGCAAAACACATCTGGTCAAGCAAAACATATCTTCTCAAGCAAAACACATCTTTCACACAACTAATAGCACACCCCACTAGATCACAATGACCATACCTCAGGGCGCACTATTAGTCTCTGCTTATACAAATCAAAGACTTATAACAGTTCGATATAGCAAAACAGGCAAGCAAAACATATATTAGCAAACACAATATCGATTTCATAACAACTAGCATGCAATATCTATCTCTTACTTAGCATATGACAAAGGGACTTGTTCAAGCAATTTTTTTACTTATCTTTTTAGCATGGCAAGGGTTCGTTTGATAGCAGTGTCAGTATAACTAAGCATGGAATATTTCTTTCTATCTTGACTTAGCATGGAAAGGTTCTATCTCTTTTTAGACAAGCATACAAGTTCTCTTGTTAAGCAAGCATGTTCTCGTTCTATCATTCTCAATGCAGATATTATCTTATTAAGCAAACAAGCATTGCAAAAACTCAGATTCATTATTAAGGCGTGCAAGAATCAGAGAATGAAGTTCTGCCCACTCACTTAGATCAATCGTCTTGTGTTTCGATCGAAAACTCTCCGAGAAGACTTTCACTCGATCAAGCAAAGCGATATCACTTGTACATAGTGCCTACGCGGAGCGGGGCACTACAATTACAAAATAATATTTTTTGTCTATTTTATTCATTATCTCAGGTTCTAACTTATTCAAACTATCAAAAGATAAATGCCCCAATCTGTAGTGTTGGAGCATTGCTTCTATCTCTGGACCTCCATTAGTAGTAGCAACAAGTATTACAGCCTCCCTGTCTAGGTACCAAAGAAAATTATGCCTGATGGCCAGTCCCAAGCTTCTTTCCCGTGGCATTCTCCTGGAAAGAACACATATCCCAATAAAAAAGAACAGTACAATTCAATTGATCAATGAGAGAGCTAACAAAAAGTAAGTTGACCGAAAACGAAGGAACATGCAATACAGATGACAGGATAACAAATGAAGTACAATAGACCAAACCAGTATCCCTGATGGGTTGAGATGTCCCATCAGCAGTCCGAACTATCTCGGGATGCATATGTTTGCTCGGATAATATAATACAAACTCACTAGATGCACCTGTGATATGCCTAGATGCACCTGAGTCTATGATCCAACCAATATGAGATTTACCGGATGCAAGTGCCTGAACCGGAATACCTTT
Organism: Iris macrosiphon; assembly: GCA_036927795.1. Classification (NCBI taxonomy): domain Eukaryota; kingdom Viridiplantae; phylum Streptophyta; class Magnoliopsida; order Asparagales; family Iridaceae; genus Iris; species Iris macrosiphon. The sequence goes on from JAYESA010000007.1 coordinate 11,866,629, forward strand.
GCCTATATGAGCAGCGTAACCAGTAAAGTTACCAAGGTAGGTAGTGTTATCCAGATCCTGAGTGGCCAGTCCCTTGCCCTTAGAACTCTCAACCTGAAGCTTGAACTGACGTAGTTCCTCCAGCTCTATCATCTCAGCTCTAGTCATTTCTATAGTGGTCTCCTCCGTCACAGCTAGATGAGCAACTCTCCGGCCTCCGCGTCCCTTGCCTCATTGACTTGCACGTCCACCTCTCTGTCCTCTGCCTCCTCGGCCACGACCAGAATTGCGGAGTTGAGGGCAGTTGTAGCTGAGGTGATCTTTCTTCTCGCAATTGTAGCATTCTCTGTCATCGTTGCTGGGAGCACTAGGAACCACCAATACAAAAAGGACAGCTGGTGAGGTCTCACCTTTCACCACCTTCTGTCGGATCTTCTCTTGCTCCATCGATGCAACAGCCTCATCCAAGGACGAGAAAGATGGCAGATGACACATTGCTGCCCTCCTAGCCTCAAACTACGGGTTCAGACCCTTGAGAAAATGAGTCACATGCCTACGCTCAAGGAATTGTTTTCGAAGGAGAATATCTGCCGGATTTTGCAATGATAGCGGATCATAGTAGCCCAAGTCCGCCCATAAGCGACGTATCTCCGCTGCATACTGGAGTACTGTCTTCTCCCGCTGTGTGGTAGGATCAATCTTCTCCTCAACTTCCATCATCATCATGACACTCCCAGCTCCAGAGTACATCACAACCAATGTCGTCAAGATATCAGCTGCACTGCAGATCGTCCGCACCATCCCAGCTATGGATGGAGACACATAAGTCAGCAGCCAAGAAATTACCAGAGAATTAAGGTGACTCTATGTGCTCCACTCATCACTCGTCTTATCCTTTGGCTCAGTGCACTCTCCCTTCACATATGTTTTAAGCCCCTTGGTCCGAAGGTTCAACAACGCCCTCCTATACCAACTTAGGTAGTTTCTTGTCCCCTCAAGTTTGATGTCATTGGGAAGCAACTCCTGCGACGGTTCTGGTGCGGGCACGACTGCCTTACTGGATGAGGTCTCCTCTAATTTGGCCTGAAACATCATGGCCACCCCCTCCAGTATCTCTTTCAACTCTTGACTAGTCACAGGTGTCCCCATCTCCACAGTTGCACACATGGACGAGGTCAAACACAACTCAAACACGTGTCGTGCGCTTAAATGCATCACGACTTTCTCCATCTATCTGTATACCCCCAAACTCATGCGGCATGAGAAATGCACGATGGATAGAACTTGCCGGAACAAGGGCTAGAAATAGAGATTTGTGTAAAACTTTCGAGGAATCTCTAATCTAAGAACCCATGTTGATATCGAAATCAGAGTATCACACAAGAGTTCTCTCTGATTATCCACGGTCCAACGACGGGTTTGACGGGAGTACATATATATAGGAGGAGACTAGTCTCCTCCTTATTTTTTATCCGATGTAAAATTAAATATTTTCTCCGTAATTGTTGCGAAATTACTGCACTACTTTCTCGCACGTTTTACATAATATTTTGCAGATGATGGTCTGGGAACATTTACAGTTTTACACTGCAGATCTATATGTAGTCACGTTCTAGACGCACACTAGATTCACTGGAGGATTGTCATGTCCCTTATGAAATGGTCCACCTGCAAATGCAATTACGTTGGGGGGGGGGGGGGGGGGGGGGGGGTGGTGGTGGTGGTGGTGGTGGTGGTGGTTCTGCTGACCTCCAATCCAACATAGCTAGCTAGCTTTCTCATGATGAACGTCCTCTTTCTAGCTGTGTAGATTTCCATGCCAAAATATGCTCCAAATGATCATATCACACCATGCACAAAATTGTATACACTATCCATGTCCACAAACAATATACACAAACCTCTCCAAAATCTACAACAACAAACCTCTCCGTCACAAAGACTATATATCTATAAGGGTTATTTGCCCTAACATTTTCTATATTTTATGTTTATTACATTGACGTCTCATATTTTAAAAATAATTATACGAACATTTTTTCTGCTTTTTATTTTCAAAAAAAGAGTGCCTAGGATAATAACTCTTTACATAAAGGTAAATGTTCTTTGCACCGCATTTGTGGTACCGCAAATACAACACCCCCCTGCTTCGGTCTTCCCCCGGGTTCCACCTCAAAAAAATTCTGCCAATAAGAAAATGCCACGTGGCATGTGGGACATTTGCGAGACCGCAAATGGCGGTACAAGTAACTGTGCTCTTACATAAAACATAAGAAAGGTCCGTAATTATTTTCAAAATAAAAAAGATCCGTATAATAAACATAAAATATAGAAAATATTATATATATATATACATATATATATATATATATATATATATATATATATATAGAGAGAGAGAGAGAGAGAGAGAGAGAGAGGTTCTTTAAAGACAGTCGAGTTATACTTATATTAATGCATCAAGAAAATTTTTTATCACGATTTCTACCCTCAAGTTATGCATCTTGGCCTACTGCACAGGATGATGACTGGCATGGAGGCTGAACTTTAGGTATAGCTTGAGCTACACAACGACACTAGCATCACACCATGTGAATTATTTCGATCCTTTGTAGGAACTGTTCATAATAACGAACATTTAATTGTTGCATATTTTAAATCCAGATAAGAGAAGAATACATAACAAAGAAAACATTTTAAAATTTTTCCTCAAAATTTTGGGTCGGACTACAATTTGGCCGTGCCCTTGTGTTGCGCATGCATTTCATTAAAGATAATTAATGAAACTAGTTTCATTCGAAAAAGAAAAGTACTCTTGACTACACAAAGGAAGAAGATTACAATAGAATTATCCACACTCCAAGTATCACAAGCTTGCCACGACTAGCTTAGAAACTATATCATAGTCGTGGACCTGTACAGACAATTTTTAGGTTAAAATTTAAGTGAAGAAAAAACTACGAGACAATCGGAGTCCTAAACAAAAAAAAAACTCATTATTGGAATAAAGAAATATACCGGCTCCCCAACAACTTCCACCGAACCACCAACAGATCACCACAACTCAAAAAGAACGAAAATGAATATAACTGAGAGTACAACGAAAAAAACGAAACCGATGACCCGAAGAGAAACTGTTGTGGTCTTCCGGAACGGAACTGCTCTAGAACGATATACAAACTCTTTTCCGATTCGTTCTTCCTCTTCTCGAAGTTACACAACCTACTTACGAAATTATAATTACCTCCGTGTATTGAAATTAGGTTGGGATTGAATTCGAGCCATTGGATCTGGTCAAAATACTTGATTTCAAGTTTAAGTTTCTCTCAGCTAGTCCAGACCTTGACATGTCGTTGGTATATCGTTGGTATGCTTAGTGAACACAAAATTCATCACATATTTTCTACTTTGTGGCATGCGTTATAATTTCTTATGTCTATCCCAAACTGAATTTCGTCCGTTGCTTGAAACTATCTGAACTTCTTCGACATATGGATAGCACTCCTCGTACTCTATGATATTCTCCAACAACATATGCTATTTTGGCACAAATAGTTTTGTATTGAATGCAATAGATATGAAAATCATACATAAATACCTGAGAATAAACGTTTATCACGAAAATGTAGGTGGTCGGTTATGTTTCTCACTTGGTGCTGGTATCAAAGTCCGTGTCACCTACATGGGAAATAAAAGGATAAGACAAGAATTCACAGAAGCAGATATATTGGGTTACTCATTTAATCATTAGTTTTCATTAACAAAACAAAATCCAGTCTCCAAGAAAATCACCTTGTAGTTCAAATTGCACAGTGGATATTTGAGTCAGCAATAGAAAAGTTTTGAATATTACACGGGACTTTAAAACTTAACATAAAATTTGAATATTACAGAAACCCAAACAAAATCCAACGATTAGTCAAGTTAATCAACTGTCATAACGAGCTCCAAGCTACAAATTCTACAAACCGAAATATAGCAATAAGCAAAGGTTCATATTAGTACAGTTTATAGTTACTAGAAATTAGTTTTTGTTAATACCGCATTTTAAAATGATCATATATAATCGATCTTGCTATGCTGATCGAAAGCACCTATATCTAATTTCTAATTAGGGTTAGATGACAAAACTCTTAAATCTCTCTATCAAGCTTGCGGCTACAACTTTCTATATCTAATTAAGGTTACAAGGCTAACTCAAATAGGGTTTGTGGACAACGATGATATGGACATGGAGACACAACAAAGATGCGAGTATAATTCTTTTGTTGTTGTTGAAAAACTTGGATATTCACATGGAAAAATAAAATATCCAATCTAATATACCAATGGCAAAAGAAGATGTTGGGTCCAGTCTACCAACAACAAAATTTTGAGCCCAAACTTGACAATGATTTCATTTGATGCAAGTTGGAAATATATATTAATTTAATTAGATTTACAAATCTGTATCAAATATTTAATTTAACCATATTTGGACGTCTATAATTGGTGTTTCCTAATTTGGATAATTAGGTTCCTATTTAGGAATTTCTATGACCTAAACTAGGGTTTCTCATCCTATTTATATGGGTGTGAGTGGAGGCACAAAGAATAGAGCACAAAGTTTCGGGGTGCTCGTCCACCGAATATCTAAGATGTGTCTGTACTTTGCTCTTAGGACTCACCATCCAAGACAGAAGGAAGAGGAGATCTGATCGAGGAGTCGTCGCCTTCGTTCAGAAAAATTATTACTGGATTTAGTGAGTGATTTTAATTGTAATCTCTGTCTGGGTTGAACCTATTAGGACAAAGGGTTCAACATTGGTTTACTCAATCTTGTAATTTTACCTGACTTGTATAGATTAAAATTTGTCCAGATGACGTAGTCACCTCCATATACGTTGTCTTTATCTGTGCTTGGTATTCGATAGACAGGGGTTGGTTATCTCAGGAGGGTTGACCTAAGTTTTCGTTGCGGCCAGTCTCAGACACGGTACCGCTTGTAGGGCGTATCCGATCCCAACATCTGATATCAGAGATTTTTGTTCTTGTCTGATAGTCTGATACCAACATCTGGTATAAGAGCTCTCAAGTTCAGTAGAGAAAATGTGCAACCATATCTATGGAGCAGACAAACACACACATGATCACCTTCACAGGGCAGAACTAGACGATTTGGAAGCTAGATGAAGGATCTACTTTGGTGCAAGGACTTGCATGGTCTGTTGGAGGACGACAGTGCCAAGTCATCGAACAAAACTGCTGAAGAATAAAAACGACTGGATCGGAATGCCGTTGGATCCATCCGCCAATGGTTGGACGACTAGGTGTTTCACCACGTATCCATGGAGAGTTCGACAAAAGCATTGTGGGAGAAGCTGCATTCGCTGTACGAAAGGAAGACGACTGGCAAAAAGGCGTTTCTTATTCGCCAACTCGTCAACTCGAAGTACACAGAGGGTGCCCTGGTAGAACAATATCTGAACAATATTCAAGGTGTCATCAATCAGCTGTCTGCGATAAAGATGGTGATTGATGATGAGCTTCATGCCCTTCTGCTTTTGAGTTCTCTGCCGGAAAGCAGGAAGACGTTAGTGGTGTCAGTGAGTAACTCCACGCCTGACGGAGTTGTCATGATGGAGGTGATCAAAAGTATCTTGTTGAATAAGGAGGTCCGACATAAGCAAGTGGAATCGTCGCAGGAGTCCGCTCTGATGGCTTCCTATGGAAAGGGAAGAGTTAAGTCACAAGTGAGGTCATGGGAGAGTTCTCGGGATCTTGCAACTATGGACCGCAAGGAGGGATGCTATCTCTGTGGAAAAAGGGGTCAATATCACGAGGAACTGCATAAAGTTCAAAGCTGAGAAGGACAAAGGCAAGGATGATCAGGAGGATCTCACGGCTGTAGGAGATATCATCATCACAGCAACCGACACAGAGAAACCTTGTGGCATGTGTCATGACGGTGATTAGGTCATGGACACGGGAGCATCGTATCACGCCACTCCACATAGAAGAATCTTTATGTCATACCGTGATGACAGGTCTGGACGTGTGAATATGGATAACAAGGGGACAACTGCAGTTGTAGGCATCTGTGATGTGCACTTGACAAAGGAGCTTGATGAGAAGCTCATTCTCAAGGGTGTAGGTAAGACATCTCACCAAAATTTTATATAATACGACATGTACCGAGTTTGCTCTACAAATTAATTTTGGTAGGGAGGCTGGCAGATGATGGCTATCGCAGTTTATTTGTGGACAAAAATTGGATGCTATGGAAGGGTTCCCAACAACTGGCTTGTGGCATGTACAGGCTCAAGCCGCTGAGCTGTACAAGCTGGTCACAGACATCGAATGAAGGTTCAAGGGTGTTCAACAGGAAGTGGATCGTTAGAAACTTGTTGAGGAGGGTCTTCGAGATACTTTGAGGATTACGGAGGATTCGATTCGTTGAGACAAAGCGACGAATGGTGATGAGTCAAAGATTGAGGGTTAGTCTGTCGGTCCAATGACAACTGGTCAGTCTCCAGGTGGAGATTATTTCACGGATCGATTTTGGAGATATGTGGTTTGCCAAAACTTTGCGTAGCGAGATCGGTTTCAGCAGTTCGAAGGCAGGGAGGAATCAAGGTTTGCAGCAAACTCAATATGAGGCAGGTACAACTCCATTCACACAGTTCCAGGGGAGCTGTCGGTCATCAACGACATGCACATTGCATGATGTTCTGCTCGAGGATGGATGTATACGGAGGAGCTTCAGTGTCGGACACGAAGGTGGGCAGGTTCAGGAGTTCGAATCTCGGAGAATTGCACCGTCCGCTTGGTTATGCCAACCAAGGGTAAAGAAGCTCGTTGAAACGATAGTATGTTTCGGTGGAAGACGAAATTCGAGGACAGGCAGCCAAGACTCACAGTGAGGCTGATCGTCATGGACTTCGGTTTTGGCCGTGTCATTGATGTTGGCAGCATACCATTGGTGCATGAGGTGTTACGCATAATAGCTAGCGTCGATGTGACAGCCGAGGAGCTGGAGACGAAGAAAGATGAAAAGAAGCTCGGGGGATCGAAGATTAATGGCATGGGGGAGCAGAAACTCTGTCGCGGGGCGACATGCATTAGTCTAGTTGAGGAGCCATTGGGTCAACACCCTCTCATCAGACTGTAGGGGGAGTATGTTGGGTCCAGTCTGGATTTGGTAACAACAAAATTTGGAGCCTAAATATTGCAATGATTTGATTTGATTTGATGCAATTTGAAAATCTACATTAATTTGATTAGATTTACAAATCTGTATCAAATATTTAATTTGAACATATTTAGACGTTCATAATTGGTGTTTTGGACGTCCATAATTGGTATTTCCTGTTTTAGATAATGGATTTCCTATTTAGGAATTCCTATGACCTAAACTAGGGTTTCTCATCCTATTTATATGGGTGAGAATGGACGCACAAAGAATAGATGACAAAGATGGAGATTCAGGGTGCTCGTCCACAGAAAATCTAAGAGAAAGACTCGTCATCCAAGACAGAAGGAAGACGAGATCTAATCGAGGAGTCGTCGTCTTCGTTCAGAAAAATTGCTACGAGGTGTGGTGAGTGATTTCAATTGTAATATCCGTCTTTTCTTCTTGAGTGTGGTGAGGGGGTTGAACCTATTATGACAAAGGGTTCAACATTGGTTTTGTCAATCTTGTAATTTCAACTGAGTTATATAGATTGACATTTGTCCAGATGACGTAGTAACGCCATATAAGTTGTCTTTATCTGTGCTTGTGTTCGTTAGACATGAGTTGGTTATCTCAGGTGGGTTGTCCTAAGTTTCCTCTATAATCAGTCTCAGACAAGATATCGAACCGCTTGAAGGACGTGTCCGATCCCAACAGAAGAATGCATTTAAAATATTTTTCTCCTTCTATACATCACCTCTTCTAATCAAAGAGTTGAATTAGTTTTTCTATAGAAGTTTCTCAAGATTTTTAACACTGACTTAAATTTTTTTTTAGAAGCCTTCTATATTATATCTTTGAATAATTTATATTGTTCTTTCTTTGAATATTCTCCCAAATAATTTATATTGATCTTAGAATATTCTCCCATCCTTTTCTTCTAGATTAATACTCTTCAACATTTCTCTCTCTCCACTTAAAGATATTTCTTCCATCGTTCCACCTTCATCTGTCTAGATTTACCTTGAAGAAGTCTTTGAAAAGTCTTTAGTTAATTCCACCAACCAAAAGTCTCTTTTATAGATTTTCACACATATCACCCTCCCTCTATATATAGGGGTGAAGCATCAAGAATATAAGCAAACAAAGCAAGAAAGAAATAAGAGAACTAGTACGTATGAGTGAGCAAAGCGTCTTTGGTTGTGCTAGCTATATTTTCGGTGTGAGCGTGCTGAGAGCTTGTATCATCTTGTACATAAGTATTTATCAGTAAAATTTAATTTTTTTGCGTTCCAAGTGTGTTATTTCTGATCTTCCAACATTATTCAACAAAACTCAGTATCTAGTAAAACCTCCTATAAACAATTCTAGCTATAAAATAAACCAAATGATCATAATCAGATTGGTACTAAAGATTATGTTTCAATCCTTGAGAACGGAAGAAATTAATATATACAAGAAAATGATAGATTAAATAACCTAAAGAAACAAGAAGAAAAAAAACACCCTTTTATTTTAGTTTAGTTCTACTTTTCAATTCCTAGTAAGACTAATTAGTAGTATAGGGAATTTGTTGTTGTGAGACAAGTACCACATACCAAAGTAGATTTTGCCTTAAAAAACAAAAGAACAAATAATAGAGCTTTTTCAAGCTATGATCATGAGATTTCTCTTTCTTTTACTTTTGTTAACTTTTTATTTGGTGGATTGATGTGATATGATGTATAATTTGGCGTTAGACAGTCTTTATTGCTTGAGATTTGGCTTATAATGCTAAGAGGGGGCCAGCCATTATATATATATATATATATATATATATATATATATATATATATATATATATATATATATATAAAATGGCTGTCCCCCTCTTAGCATGGCATTACGAAAATACATAATATATTGTGAAAAATTAGTATAACTTTGCTTGAGATCTGTTATTAAATTTGAATCACTCTGTATTGAAAAGTCAGAAACATAAACAATCTATATAAAAGAATCAAATCGAAACCGTGACTTGAACTTGGTTCAATGTTCTTAAGACAATATTCATTCCGCACACTTGTTTTTATTAATTTCCAAATACTCATAGGACTATACTTTTATAAGGGATGAAGAGACACAAAAAGCAAAAAGACACCATATTTGAAAGGGACACACATTTTTCTAATAAACACAACCATCGAATTTATTCATTCAAATTTTAAATTATTTCCAACAAGACCAATACATGACAACCAAAATTTATAGGCTAAAAATGGGTTATTTAGTTTTAGGGTTTTGCATAATATTCAAAATTTGATTTTAGGTCTCTATATTGTGTAGTTTTCTATATTGTCTAGAAGACGATTTGGGTCTCGTCCCGATGGTTGTCTTGGACTGATCGTTAGATCTCGTTTATGTCTCCATAATATTCGAAGTTTGTGATCAGTTTTAGGATCCCGTGTAATATTTAAAATTTTTGTTCTGCTCACCATTTTGGACAGTCAGCCTAGGTCAACCATCAGAGCGAAGCTCAAATCCTCTTATGGACGATATGAAAATTCAAACACAAATTTCGAATAGTATACGAGCTGTCTAAAACTAAATAATCCGCTAAAAATTGCCAAGTTATCCATACTGCAAGATCAGATAAGTTATCATCTACAACAACCATCACTTGCATGAGCTCCAATAATCACTCGAATATCTTCGTTTTCGCTACTAAGATCCAAGATTAAAGCAACAATGTCCCTAAGATAATTTATCCATATGCAAAGCAATTATAGTGTCATGCTAGGATAATAGACCATTGTTATGTTAGTAAAAATTTCAATCTTGTATTCTAGAAACTGAAAATAAAATGTACATAAACGATACCGAGACCGAGGGTTGAACTTGGTTCAATGTCCTTAAGATAATATTCGTCCCGCTTAGGTTCTTACGGTTTAGTGACGATTGTGCCTCCCTGGATACAACGGTACTCCTCCTCCGGTAGGAGCACTTCCCACAGCAGGAACTGACAAAGCATTGTAGGTAGTCTCCCTCTCTTGGGTTTACTCAAATGTATGAATGGGTTATTTGGATGAAATTCAATCAAACAATCATATGACTATGCTTTTATAAAGAATGAAAAGATACAACGTGTGAATAGACACAATGTTTGTAAATGACACATCTATTCCAATAGACACAACCGTTGAAAATTGGAAACACCTTTTTCAATAACACAACCATTGAAAATATTCATTCAATTATTTCCAACATGTTAAGCATCACAAGGGATTACCTCAAAATTGAGACATCAGGAAGCAGAAATCTTGTATCTTAAATACCTGAGAAAGTAATGTAAATGCCAACAATTAAAGAAGAGCCAAATAACCTTCAACTACATATAAACAACATATCAATTCACAAGAGTGTAAGAAACAATTACAGGAATTATTTTTTCCGAGCCATTTGCCTCTCTGGTATCAGTATGAATTCCCTAAATCCCAATAAAATAAAATAAAATAAAATGAGCAACTTATGCTGATGCTGAGATCAAGAATCACACTCTGCCTATAGTTGGTTATTGCAGATGCAGCATCATCAAGATTCTCAGTAGACGTAGGCCCCAAGGGCGGATCCATGTGAATCTTGAAGATGCCGCACCTGCAAACACCAACTGTTCCAATTTCTTTTCCTCCATGAAAATATTTTACAGAATATTGAGAGAGAAACAATGTGACCCATCTCCAGATTTGGACCAAAGTCTCCCATAAACAACATCAAGAAACTCAAGATCCCCTAAAGAAGTGTCCTCTACTAATCGAAGAAAACCTCGATATCGAAAATCTATATACCCCAAGAACTGCAATAAGAAAACAAAACAAAACAAAACTAAACTAAAATAAATTGTTGTAGGCTAATACACACTTATGTATGATAGAATGACCTTCTTCCTGGAAACTTCGTTTAGTCGTTGCATCTACTCATTGAATAAGCGATAAAAAAATGGAACAAAATAAAAATAAAAATCTAAAACTCGGATTTTCGACCATGATGTATCTCTATTACTTAAAATTAGGAAAACATAAATTATAGATAGATACACAAATTAGAACCAATATCATAGATCAAGATAGGAAGAGAGGGTACTGGTTCCCTGGCAGCAAAACTAATGGAAACCTGACCCAAAAAAAACTGAAAACTTGTGCACACACATATAGCTGTGCCATATATAAATCTTGATGAAGAAAAGAGAAGTGACATAAGAATGAAAGAGAAGAAAGGAGAAGAGTGAACTAAAGGAGAGAGAGAGAGAGAGAGCTGGGGGAGTGTTCTATTGGCTAATGAGAAATAGTGAGGTATTTATAATAGGAAAAGTGATGTGGTGGGAATCTAGGAATATATTTGGAATAGATATATATTATACAAATTAGAATTTATTTTTTATGTGATTGGTAGATCTTAGCTGTAGCCTATGCACAGTGCACAATTATTAGTTTGACACAGTTACACATCCCTATCAACTCTCCCAAAAATGAAAGAGAGGAATCTCTAATGTTCTGGGATGCCCACACACAAGTATACAAGCCTAGGAATGTTGCAATGAAATGTTTGCTAAGGAAATAGCAACTTCTACGAACACTTTCTTCCAGGAACCACTTCTTCTGGTGTCTACTGTTCTTTCTTTGGGAAATGACTACAAATGTACCATATTTTGCAACAACAGTGGAGTTGTATTGTAGGTGAGTGGAAAATATTGATTGGCCATGCATGTTCAGGTTAATAGGATCCATCTGAGATATTAGGGGTGAGCATTATTTAATTTTGGACCAAAAATTTAACCCAATGAGAGAATTGATTCGGATAAAAAAATTGGTTCGGTTTCTTTTTTTTATTTTATTTTATATGTCCGACGTAATGTTCGGGACGAACCTCCAACTCCCACCAAATAAATGGAACCTGAAACAAATTTACAATATTAATTTTATTAATGGATGATGTAAAAGAGCAATACAACTATAAATATATATAGATGGAAAATAGATTCATATCCGTATAGAAGTAGGAGAAGAAATATGTATCCTTAGAGGAGAAGAAATCAAATCCTAAATCTAATTAGTATCTAATCCTAGATCTAATCTAATTAATCTTAACACCCCCCTTCAAACTCATGGTGGGTCAAACAACATGAGTTTGTCCAATAAAAATTGAAGTCACATAGTGCCTTTCAAAAACTGAAATCTGTGTTGTTAACAGGTTGGCTTGCATGCAGTGGGGGCTGAAGGTGGAAGTTTTAGGGCAGTGAGGGAGCGTAGGATCTTTCTGCGTGGACTGTAGGATACTGCGCGTATGTTGGTCGATGGGCCTGCATTGGCGATTGAAAGCCTGCCCTCAAATTTTGCATGGCGTATCCCATGTTGTAGAAGCATAAAAAAATATGCATCAATGCGTCCAACAACCATGCGCCATAAAGTAAAGCTCAGAAGAGATCGGACCGCAGAATCACCCTGCGGCCCAATAAGACGACATCCATGCGTACCAATCAGCTGAAGCAGCTTTGGCCGCAAATTGACCTGACATTGCTCCTACCAACGGGACCATCTCTGACACAGAATCCTGACAAAGAAAATTTTCTGAATGCCTCAAAAGACAAAAATACACTAAACGACATAAGTCTCACATCAGCACAGAACTTCACTCTCGATGGGTGTGCAGCGCCACGTGTAAAGCACAACAAGGACCCAATGCTTCCTAGACTCCATGTGTTCCATGCGTCTCTGGCCCCATGCGTCCCAGATGCGTGGAGTTCCATGCATCTCTGGCCCCATGCGTCTCAGATTCTATGTGTCCCATGCGTCTTTGGCCACATGTGTTTCAAACTCCATGATGACCAAATCTTGCTGTTATGACATGAGTGATTCTCTTCAACCAAGTGCGGACCACGTGTCAACTTGACCAAGTCACGCCCACAAAGGACGAGAACCACCCAGATCTTCAACAACATAAAATCTCAATAAGCGCCCGCGTGGCAACTTGACCTGCTCACGGTTACAGCTGTACCATGTTAAGAAGGCACACGTGGCACCCTCTAGTATCCATGTGGCCTAACATATACGCGCCCAAGGATGACTATATATACCCGGGTGGCATGCCCAAACAGGGGGGACGGACAGCAGGGGGAAAACAAGAGGGAGCATACAGAGCCGAGCAAAGAGAGAACATAAGCTTCTTCACCCTGCATCGGATCGTCAATGGAGTAAAAGAGTCTCTGCACTTCTCAATCTCCATCGTTACACCCCAGATCAAAATATTGTACTTAGACAATTTCGTTTAGGATTCTTTGTACTCTTTTTTCATTCTTTAAATATAAAGTTTGGGTGAACTCATTTAATGGCGAACAAGATGACGACTCTGCTGGGGACATCTTTCTCCTATGATGAGAAAGTTATGACGCAATCCGACGCAGCCAAGCTCGGGTTAACTCAAGCGTGGGTAGCAAAGGCCGCTGTACCTCACCCAACTGTGGATCATGCGCTCCCTGTCTCCCTCTCTGATATTGAAGACGCACGACATGCGTACGCTCAGGATATCCCTGCCCATGCAGCCTCCTTGCTTGAAAAAGAGAATGTTTAGCACTCGAACTTCCTTGCTTGAAAAGGAGAATGCTCAGCCCCGAACTCTGGCAGAGGAAAATAATATGATGCCAAGAGTTTTGGGGTTGATGCACAGCCCATGCGACCACAACGAAGGATACAGGGAAGAAAGTAGTATGCGGCTTCCAGCTCAGCCGTATGCATCTTGATACCCCCAGAAGCTTGGGAAAGTTCTTATACGGACCCCAGATCAGGGAGCAAAGGCAACACCTACACACCCGTGCGCTCAGTCTACCCGTGCTCACGAAAAGGGTGCAAAGGTGAATCAGCCCTCGTCGGACTTGCGCAACATGATCAATCACAAGCGCAAGATGAGGGAGGCAACTATGGCACGTGAAGAGTCCTCCCCAGGATATTACTGCGCCAAAATTATCATCAATTATTGTTGCAACAAAGTGGCAGTACCCTTTCGAAGGCACCTAGCCGGCAACAACTCAGAGTTCAGGTGCAAATACCAGAGGAGGAGCTACCATTCGCCTTATGTACTCAACTCGGAAGGACCCTTCCACCATAGGTGGAAGAAAGTCCAATACCTCCAGTCTGTCACTCTCAACCAGCACATTGAGAAGACGACTCCCAGGAGGACCAGTAGGGGGACCTGCGAAAGGTGTTTTTTAAGGTACCCGCTCAAAGAAAAAGCTATCGGTCGCTGTGGGTAGTTATTCCTCAGGACCCCTGGGGGTTACACAAGCTGGGGGTAGTAATCCCCCAAACCTATACAACACCCCGGCGTTCCGATAAGGCGGTGATTCCTAAGGAATATATTCCGATATCCCTGGGGGTGGCCACCCTGGTCAAGATGTCGTAGCCTCCTACGCTGGGGGTAGTATTCCCTCCAAATTCGAGGAGGAGGAGACGCTACCTGATGACTACTCCCGGCAAGAATCTGAGACAAAAAAAGAGGCGTCCATTTCCCCGTCCATCTCTCCCCATGTGAGGACCATATACATAGCAGAGGACTATCACGAAGGACCCAGCGACCGACAATGCCTCGAGGCTCTTGAGGCCATGATGCAGACAGTGAGTTCATCAATGCATGCCCTGACCCAGGCAATGCTGAAAATTAAATCAAACATGACTTCCCAACCAACAATGGCTTATGGACTAGCAAGCTTGAACTCTGGGACCAACTCAGACTTCGACACAACCGCTCTACCCATATGCGGTAATCACCCCCAACCTGGATTATTTACCCCTTCCGTAGGAGACGAAGCCAAATACGCAATGAAGGAAGTCCGGGAACTCCAAGCTCGCCTATATTCCATGGGCAGTCGGGACTCACTGCACGAGCTCGGGATACGACAACATACCCCCGCGAGTAAAGAGATGGGTCGTACCCGCCCAAGTACAAGCCCTTCAACTTGAACCCATTCGACAGGAAGACTTTCCCCCGTCAATACATGAGTTATTTTGAGAATGCAACAGGGCACCTACCTCGTAGTGACGCACTCCTCACTAAGCTCTTTGTATGAGCATTGTCCAATGAAGCATTCGACTAGTTTTGTAGCCTACAAGATAACTGTATCTCGTTATTTGACGACCTCAAGAGTCTTTTTCTCAAAAGATTCTATGACGGAGGAAGCGACATGCCGATGTCTTCTCTGATGGATGTTACCCAACGAAAAATAAAACTCGCCCAAAATTATATCGAGCATTTTCGACAAGCAGCACTGAGGTTGCCCCTAGGCAATTTCGAGTCGACACTGATGGACATGTGCCGCAGAAACTTACTTCCAGCAGTCAGCCTCTGGATGGACGATGGTCAGTTTAACGACTGGACGACGTTCATCATAAGCGCTGTTAGCGCTGAGAAGGTGGTCAAGGATGCCTGGCTATTAGGAATACAGATCCCTATCGCTGATGATAGGGAAAAATGTTCCAACAACAACAACAGCGGCAACCGCAGCCGCGATGGAAAAGAAAAGCAGGCCCTGGTGGCCAACTTAACCAAGAAGCCAGAACAAAAGCCGGTTGAGGTTCCGAAGCCCAAAGAGAGTTACTCCTTTGAAGATGACGACATCATGCCCATCTTCGGCGTGCTGATGAAGTGTAGTAAGCTTCGTCTCCCCGATGTCAAACGTCCGATTGAGGCAGCCGAGATGAATAATCTGAAGTAATGCCACTATCATTGCTACATCCACCATGTGACGCAGGACTGCTACACCCTGAAGCGGTACATCCATCGACTGCTCGATACCAAGGCCCTCATCCTAGATTTCGATGACTAGACAGTTGCCGCAAATATGGTATCTCTCCAGTTCGACAACTTCAAGGCGACAGAGGCCCAAGACGAAGTAATCCCAATTCCACGGACAACGATGGAGGTCATTAATCTTCCGCCAGCTCGTGACCAAACCGTCGGGCTGATAACTCTCATCACGCCACATGGGGAGGTTATGTGGATTCATCCAGACCTTGCTCCAGACGTAATGCAGCAAGCAACACCTTCCTCCACCAAGTCCAAGGACAATAAGTCCAAGTCCTGCTACACAGTTTCCCTCCCATTTGAGGAAGCTATAGTAGGAACAAAGAGGTCAGGCTTGACGTACCAGCGCGAGTACAATACCCCTGACGATGGTGCACTCCCGACTATCATAAAGACCTCCTCTGGTCCAGGTCTATCCCAGCCTCCGCCAGCAGACAAGTCCAAGCAAAAGTTTGCTTCGACAAACCACTGCATAAGGATACAACTCTAGGGTTGGAAAAATCCTACAACTTCGATATCTTGGCCCAACTGGCTAACACTCCAGTGAAGCTATCACTCTTCGAGCTTCGGCGGCTCTCTAGAGACACCTGGGCCGCTCTGAGTGAGGCATTGCATAATGCCGACATCTACCTGGCGTAGGTCAAACTGTCAGCTGAGGATCTGGCTGCTTTCCCCTACTGAAATAATATCATGGAGGCAATACCCAATATTACATTCTCGAAATAGGATATGTTGCTAAAGAATAACCGACATGATTGTCCCCTGTATTACACAGGGTACATTGGTGCCATCAAGGTGCACCAGATGCACATAGATCCCGGTTTGTCAATCAGCATCATCCCGTGAAGTCTGCTTCATAACTTGGGCATTCTGATGCATCGTCTAGCAGCCACCAATACTGCCATCACTTGATTCAACGCAAGAAAAAGCTACCTTCTGGGCAAGATTCGCCTGAAATGCCAGATCGACGACTAAAAAATAGAGGTCACTTGCTATTACATTGACGCAAGAAAAAGCTACCCTCTCACCTTCCAGTTCTTCTGCAACTGCAGCTAGTGCAAAGGCCTGCTCGTGCCTTTGTCTACCGATTTGTTGTCTGGCTAGGCAGTACTGCGTGTCTTGGGTGACTAAGGGTGGTCCCCTCTGAAATCTTCCAGATGCTGGGGAATGCTGACCTCTAGTCGGGAGTTGCATTCTCTGGGCTGGTGCTACTGGTCCTTGCCCATGCTGGAGTGTTGCTTCTCTGTGTTGTGGGCAGTCTTTGGCCCTATGCTGATTATCTCCACATATCAGGCATAGTCTATACTTCATTCGACAGTTTTTGGCATAATGTCCTTGCCTGCCACAATGGTGACAAGTCGAAAGTTTCTTGTATTGATATGGCCCCGTCTTGTGTTGTGCCTGATTTCCCTGGTGACGGATTGGTCCTCCTGCTCCAGTCGGGTCTCTGGCTAGTATGGTTGGATTTGAACATCTTGCTTCTCGACCAATGGCTTCTTGTATTCTTGCCTCTGAAAGAACTTCTTCGTATGAAATCCTCGACTGTGCCGTAGTATACCCTTGGAGTTCGGGGGTAAGGCCGTGATGGAACTTTAGGGCCTTCTTCAGCTCGGTTGGTATTAGGATGGCACCGAATTGACTTAGTCGACTGAATTCTGCATCATAGGCGTCGATGGTCATATTCCCTTGTTCCAAATGCAGGAACTGGAAGTACAGTTCATCTCTGACCGTGGCTGGGAAATATTTTGCATTAAAATATTCCAGAAATTGTTCCCAAGTATGGTTCTTGCCGGTGCTGCGCTCGATAGATTCCCACCAGTGATGGGCGTTGCCGAGGAGTAGGGTCCTTACTGCGGTCATCCATAGGTCAGGGTAAAGTTATGAACCTTCTAGCAGTATTTCCGTATTGGAGATCCAGTCTGAGATCTCCTCCGGAGTTTCATTGCCCTTAAAAGTTCTCGGGCTCATCCGGCTAAAGCCTTGAACAGTGCTAGCTGGTTGGACAGGGGCTGGTGCTAGAGCAGTTGTCCTCTCCAGAACCGTCATCAAGCATTGTCTCAGGACTTCATTCTGTTGCCACTGAGCCTGCAATATGGCTTGGAACATCTGAGATTGTTCCTCAAGTTGTGGCATCAGGGCTGCGAGAACTGGAGGTGGAGACAAAGGTATCTCTGCCTGCAGTGTTGGTGCCTGAGAAGGTTGCCCTTCTTGCTGGACTGGTGTTGCTTCTTGAGTCGGATCCTGGTGAAGGTACGAGATTGTTGGATTGACCAGCATCCTTCTCGGAGATTGGTCTCTCGGGATTGGTGTCCCTTGGACATCTGGCGAGAGGTCTGTTGCTTGGTCAGTTCCATCAATCGCAGTTTCCCCGGGTATGTCCATATTTCTGAAAAAGATAGAAAATTTGAGAAAAGTACGAAGGATTTAATAGATGACAATCAAGCAGGATGCAAAAATTATGGATGAAGTCAGTGTGGATGAGACCTAGTATTCCTATCCTATTGCAGGTTTGCTGAACATGATATCATGTTACTAGCAATTAACTCGACCTGCATGGGCCACCACTAAAACCGTGTCACGCCCCAGTCCCAAAAATATACGGAACTAGGCCACGTGGCATTGGCCAGCTGACACGTCACTAAGGGAATACCCAATTTAATGGACCCAAAGTGATGTGCTACGCTGTCCTAAAATTCTACAAGTTTAATTACAGGTAAATCTATCTCATCCACAAGAATAACAGGGAAAGTGCTAAATATATAGATGCTATATCTGAAATGTCATATACAACCCAGATAAAGTCAGGTGGGAACAATCCCACTACAAAAAGTAAGCAGAAGTGAAATAAGATAAACTAGCACAACATCCTCAAAATATGTAGCTCCAACTCCAGGGGTACTTAGGTAGACTCTGACGGCATCTCCTCTAACTCCATCTCAAGGGCATGTCCAGACTCTTGTCAAGGTCCAGGTACTGTGGGGTGGAATGTCTCAGCTAAACCTGGCAGGGAACCAGGTCCTCAGAGGGACGTAACAAGATATAGGAAAATAACATGCCATGTATGTAAATACTGAATAGAAATTACTGAATAAAATAAATACAGGGTGCTAACCATCTATGTGAAATGCAATTTGAGACAACCTAGTACGTATGGGAAATGTGTGGCTAGACATATGCTGACGTAATTCACCAATCTGTAGTGAGAGGCTAGTATATGCCACATATGCCCCCGTTCAAGGGCACTATACAATTTTCCATCTACGATGAGAATGGTCACATGAATATATACATATATCATCCGTATCACTCCGTCGAGTGCGGCACATGGTAAAGAGGTGGGTGTCCCATACGTATTTTAGTCGTTCTTCCCGCCCAATGTAACTAAATGTCAAGTCGTACATTTCCTAAATTATTCTAATCCGTGATGCGGGTCACACGTATTGGTAGCAAATCAAATATGCAGCTCGCATCCCAATATGCATTGCAACCATGTTGCGTGTTCCCGTGATAGGGTCTAGGAGAATATTAGAATACTCTCATAATTGTTGGTGAGTCCGTAATATTATTTTAAATGTCAACATATCAACTGACTGTACCCAAGGCAGTCTCAGGTAATCATTGTATATGAAATACAGAAACAAGAGCATATATAATATTGAGAATTTAAACAGTACTTGGCAAGGTATACTTGCCTACTCCCTGATAGTGTTGGTAACCAGATCTCACAGTCAGGTTTGCAGTTGCTTGTGACAGGGGTTACTGGTTGTGCTGGAGATATTCACTGTTTAAAATATACAGGTTCGTGAACTATCAGGGTATAATGTAAAAGTATATATATACCTATGTATATATAGGATACACACCACATATATATATATATATATAGTATATATATATACTTATAGATATAGTATGTAGTAGTAGTATATATATAGCATATATATATACAGAAAAGAGAATGCAGGAATGTAAATTTATATAATAGCAGGGTATATCCACTGTTTATATATAGTACTATAATATTATCAGGGTGTATCCACTGATATAATAAATTGAAATGACAGGGCAAAAAGTAAATATATATATATCTATGTACTGTATAGTATTGTATAGTATATATATATATATAGATAATATATATATAAAGAGAAAATGACATTTGCAGGAATTTAAATACAAATATAAATGCTGTAATATCCAGCACTAATACCAGGGTCTATAGGTGACCACTGTTATATACAGTATTTATAATATAATTATTGTCAGGGTCTATATGTGACCACTGTCATATATAATAATATATATAATGAATTTAAAGACAGTGCAAGAATTTGAAATATACATATAAATATAAGCTGTATTATCAGCAATATTTATTAATAATAATCATAGTATAATTATAACATATAAATAATATGTTATTATATATAGTATACATATTTTATATAACTATATATTATATATAAATATATGTAGACATATATTTATATATACTATATATAGATATATATATATAGGAAACAGAAATAAATGCATATAATATACTATATATAAATATATATATATAAAAATATATATTTACATAATATGTAAATATATATATAGTAGATATTTATACTTAATATACATATATATAAGTATATAAATATACATAGATATGTATATTTACATATTTACATATAATTTATACAATAATAATCATATACATTATACATATATATACATATATATATAATAATACATATATATAAATATATGTAGATATAAGTATATACATAATTTATACATATATTAAATACATATATATATAATAATATATCTACAGTATACTGTATATATACAGTATAATTAATATAATATATTTTATTATATATAAACATATATATATATGTAATTATACACATATATATATACATATATAAATATATATATGTACATACATACTTAATAATATACATAAATCCATGTATATACAGGTATTTATACCTGAGGAAGGGTGACAGGGGGTCCACGGCGGGTCGACGGCGGGAGGACGGCGGCGGAGTCGTCGTCGGCCGGCCGAAAAGTCGCCTGCAGCAGCAGCTGCAGTCGGCAACAGCAGCAGCAACAGCAACTTGCGGCAGCTGCAGCGCCGCGTGCGGTGGCGGGGGCGGCGGTGCAGGCGGTCAGGGCGGAGGAGGAAGGGCCGGCGAACAGTTCGGGGTG
The DNA here is from genome assembly GCA_036927795.1 of Iris macrosiphon. Lineage (NCBI taxonomy): Eukaryota > Viridiplantae > Streptophyta > Magnoliopsida > Asparagales > Iridaceae > Iris > Iris macrosiphon. The sequence continues at coordinate 11,887,795 of JAYESA010000007.1, forward strand.
GGTGGCGGTGGTCGGAGGTGGTGGAGGCGGTGTCTAGGGAGGTCGGGAGGTGGCTTGAGCAGTGAACAGGGAGAGGCGGTGGTGGCGCTGCGGGGGTGATGGCGGAGGCTGTGGTGGTCGTGGAGGGACGGGGCGGTGATGGTTGGATAGAGGGAGTCACGGCGGAGCGGATGGGGGTGGTGGCGGAGGTCCACGGTGGCGGGTGGTGGCGGAGGAGGACGTCGGGTGGTCGGAGGCTGCTGTGGCAGTGTTGGGGGGTCGAGTCTGTGGCCGTTGCTGGAGGCGGAGGCGGCGGCTGGCGGGTGGTGGCAGTGGTCGGAGGGAAGGGGAGGGATGTGGCGAAGTGGTCGGCGGCGGTACGGTGGCCGGAGGGTGGTCGGAGGGGCGGTGGTGTGTGGTCGGGAATGGGGCTGGGTAGGGTTTAAATAGGATTAGGGTTTAGGATATAAATGGTATTAGTTTAATTGTTTAGGGTAGATTAGTAATTTCATTAATTAAATATCTAATTCAGATATTTATGGATAATAATCTGATATTTTGTGGGTCCTACTCCACCTATTCACTAACCAATGAGGTAATGCCACCTCACATGGGAATTTTTGCATAAAAACCCTTGACTTTTCATAAATTGCATAAAAGTCCAAAAATTGGAAAATTGCGCAATTATAAAATTTGTCTGGAAAATCACCTGGTTCTAAAAATTACTAAAATTTACAGAATTGAGAGGGAAAGCTGGGGAAGTGTTTTGGACAGTGTGGGGTGAGCCTGGGCAGATGTAGGGTCTGATTCTGCAGGTGATACGGGTCACCGTATTTATTATTTAATAAATACTGCGCACGGTGTTCACTAATTATTTAGGGGCAGTTAGGGTCATAATTTTTCTACGGTGTCAATACGATAATAATTGTAATACAATTAGAGTAGAATATTATCATATTTTTGTTTGGGCAAAACAGGTGCCTACTGGTCCTCAAATCCCTAAGGTACAGAGATGGGTAAAGAGCAGAAAATAAAATAGGGATTAAATACGTACGTTTGTAACGATATTTGTGCGACTAAAATGAAGCACAAAACGAGGTTTCTGGGAGTTGCTAAAAATACAGAAAATGTAGTCTAGCAAGCGTAGGGCAGGAATATGAAATTAGTTTAGGGTTAACAGCTAGTGTGAGGCCCTAATTAATTGTGTAATGAACAGGTGCACAATCAATAGAATATATAGTAAATAAATTTTTTTAAAAAGTTGCACTAATTCTAATTAAAAAATAATATTAAAATACTGAAATCTGGTCGAGGGAGTTTACAATCTACCCTCCTTAGAATATTTCGTCCTCGAAATAAAAACACACATATAATGAGAACGAAAGATTGATTGATTCGAAATATCAAGACATAGATAGCTGAAGTTTGATTTGAAATATTTGGACATACCCTGATCTGAAAATAGATGGGGGAAACATTATCGAATATCCTCTTCCCGTTCTCAGGTTGATTTGCCTGGTGCATGATGTTTTCATGCAATATGAACTAGAGGAACGTAATACAACGTAAGGTAGGTAACAGAAATTATTCTAAAAATAAGAACAGAGTTAAACTGCAATCTAATCTATTAATAGGGTTTGGTAATTCCCCAAGAAACAAATAGAAATGGCTTATAGAAATAATACACTTCATATTTATACTATATACGAGGTTTCTTCTTTCCGAAATAAGGAAAGACGAAAAACAGTAATCAAGAGTTCAAGGGGGTAATGGATTAGAAGTATGGAGATTCAAGGCGTTTAAAGAATTCAATGGGAATTGTCAAGGCAGTTGTGGATGGAAATGCTATTCTGGTACTCCCTATTCACATATTCGTATTAGCCTAGTTATGTAGCTGATACGATATGCGCAGAGGTAAGTACATCTGTTTACTAATCACTATATATCTCAATCTATGTAAAGTAGTTATGCGAAGGCGAATCAAGTGCATTATGGTTGATCAGACCGCCATACACTGATTTCTGAAACGTATTAGTGTAGTACTCCAATAATACATAATTTAATGAACAAGCTTGATAAGAATAAGCTTGCAAAACTAGGCTATAATAGCAGAGCATAAATTTAAGGTAATATAGCAAATATAAGTACGCTAGATTATGATGTGAGAAGTATAAAACAATTCAAATTCCAAAAAGACAAGATTCTATAATCTCTACAGTTATTAATCTAACTCCTTGTCTAGGTTGCTAGTTGACCCAATCACCAGGTTTACAACAGGTCGCATATTATTGATAGTTTAACATCTGTCTACCCTCTCTCCTTAAGTCTAATTGTTTAATCTTAATACTAGCTGTAATTAATCTATTGGTTAAAACACAAGACTAGAAGTTACTGACTACCCTAATAAGTCATATACCTTAAATCTATTAGTACCCAACTATTACTACATTCACATGTTTTGTCTAGCTATCAATGTCTAGCAATCTACGTATCTGTTTTTGCTTAGTCCTGACCATTATTTAAGGGTGGAAAATAATTTAGGTCGGATACTATAAGTCATCAGGTGACTAGGGTTAACCAATATGATTTGCTATCCTCGGTACTATCTATTTCTGAATGGGTAACTTGGTGGTCTAAGGATGACGCTTCTCTTCCTGTAGTCTAGGATAGTATTTGTACTTGGCTTAGCCAGTCCAAGTCTAAGTCAACGTCGAGGTTTGGTATTGGAAGTACCAAGAATCGCGTCCTCATTACTCTTCTATACCTGACTACTAGCAGGCTTTAGTAATGTTGGTAACTGGAACAATGCCTTTTCTGGTAAACCTGGCTATTTGCATGGGTACGAAACTACTAGATGTGAAAAATAGTGTAGCTCTAGAATCAAATAATGCGGTTTGCTGATAATAATGCGACTATAATGATACCTGAAATGGTTTTACCTTCCAGTTCTTCTGCAACTGCAGCTAGTGCAAAGGCCTGCTTGTGCCTTTGTCTACCGATTTGTTGTCTGGCTAGGCAGTACTGCGTGTCTTGGGTGACTAAGGGTGGTCCCCTCTGAAATCTTCCAGATGCTGGGGAATGCTGACCTCTAGTAGGGAGTTGCATTCTCTGGGCTGGTGCTACTGGTCCTTGCCCATGCTGGAGTGTTGCTTCTCTGTGTTGTGGGCAGTCTTTGGCCCTATGCTGATTATCTCCACATATCAGGCATAGTCTATACTTCATTCGACAGTTTTTGGCATAATGTCCTTGCCTGCCACAATGGTGACAAGTCGAAAGTTTCTTGTATTGATATGGCCCCGTCTTGTGTTGTGCCTGATTTCCCTGGTGACGGATTGGTCCTCCTGCTCCAGTCAGGGCTCTGGCTAGTATGGTTGGATTTGAACATCTTGCTTCTCGACCAATGGCTTCTTGTATTCTTGCCTCTGAAAGAACTTCTTCGTATGAAATCCTCGACTGTGCCGTAGTATACCCTTGGAGTTCGGGGGTAAGGCCGTGATGGAACTTTAGGGCCTTCTTCAGCTCGGTTGGTATTAGGATGGCATCGAATTGACTTAGTCGACTGAATTCTGCATCATAGGCGTCGACGGTCATATTCCCTTGTTCCAAATGCAGGAACTGGAAGTACAGTTCATCTCTGACCGTGGCTGGGAAATATTTTGCATTAAAATATTTTAGAAATTGTTCCCAAGTATGGTTCTTGCCGGTGCTGCGCTCGATAGATTCCCACCAGTGATGGGCGTTGCCGAGGAGTAGGGTCCTTACTGCGGTCATCCATAGGTCAGGGTAAAGTTGTGAACCTTCTAGCAGTATTTCCGTATTGGAGATCCAGTCTGAGATCTCCTCCGGAGTTTCATTGCCCTTAAAAGTTCTCGGGCTCATCCGGCTAAAGCCTTGAACAGTGCTAGCTGGTTGGACAGGGGCTGGTGCTAGAGCAGTTGTCCTCTCCAGAACCGTCATCAAGCATTGTCTCAGGACTTCATTCTGTTGCCACTGAGCCTGCAATATGGCTTGGAACATCTGAGATTGTTCCTCAAGTTGTGGCATCAGGGCTGCGAGAACTGGAGGTGGAGACAAAGGTATCTCTGCCTGCAGTGTTGGTGCCTGAGAAGGTTGCCCTTCTTGCTGGACTGGTGTTGCTTCTTGGGTCGGATCCTGGTGAAGGTACGAGGTTGTTGGATTGACCAGCATCCTTCTCGGAGATTGGTTTCTCGGGATTGGTGTCCCTTGGACATCTGGCGAGAGGTCTGTTGCTTGGTCAGTTCCATCAATCGCAGTTTCCCCGGGTATGTCCATATTTCTGAAAAAGATAGAAAATTTGAGAAAAGTACGAAGGATTTAATAGATGATAATCAAGCAGGATGCAAAAATTATGGATGAAGTCAGTGTGGATGAGACATAGTATTCCTATCCTATTGCAGGTTTGCTGAACATGATATCATGTTACTAGCAATTAACTCGACCTGCATGGGCCACCACTAAAATCGTGTCACGCCCCAGTCCCAAAAATATACGAAACTAGGCCACGTGGCATTGGCCAGCTGACACGTCACTAAGGGAATACCCAATTTAATGGACCCAAAGTGATGTGCTACGTTGTCCTAAAATTCTACAAGTTTAATTACAGGTAAATCTATCTCATCCACAAGAATAACAGGGAAAGTGCTGAATATATAGATGCTATATCTGAAATGTCATATACAACCCAGATAAAGTCAGGTGGGAACAATCCCACTACAAAAAGTAAGCAGAAGTGAAATAAGATAAACTAGCACAACATCCTCAAAATATGTAGCTCCAACTCCAGGGGTACTTAGGTAGACTCTGACGGCATCTCCTCTAACTCCATCTCAAGGGCATGTCCAGACTCTTGTCAAGGTCCAGGTACTGTGGGGTGGAATGTCTCAGCTAAACCTGGCAGGGAACCAGGTCCTCAGAGGGACGTAACAAGATACAGGAAAATAACATGCCATGTATGTAAATACTGAATAGAAATTACTGAATAAAATAAATACAGGGTGCTAACCATCTATGTGAAATGCAATTTGAGACAACCTAGTACGTATGGGAAATGTGTGGCTAGACATATGCTGACGTAATTTACCAATCTGTAGTGAGAGGCTAGTATATGCCACATATGCCCCCGTTCAAGGGCACTATACAATTTTCCATCTACGATGAGAATGGTCACATGAATATATACATATATCATCCGTATCACTCCGTCGAGTGCGGCACATGGTAAAGAGGTGGGTGTCCCATACGTATTTTAGTCGTTCTCCCCGCCCAATGTAACTAAATGTCAAGTCGTACATTTCCTAAATTATTTTAATCCGTGATGCGGGTCACACGTATTGGTAGCAAATCAAATATGCAGCTCGCATCCCAATATGCATTGCAACCATGTTGCGTGTTCCCGTGATAGGGTCTAGGAGAATATTAGAATACTCTCATAATTGTTGGTGAGTCCGTAATATTATTTTAAATGTCAACATATCAACTGACTGTACCCAAGGCAGTCTCAGGTAATCATTGTATATGAAATACAGAAACAAGAGCATATACAATATTGAGAATTTAAACAGTACTTGGCAAGGTATACTTGCCTACTCCCTGATAGTGTTGGTAACCTGATCTCACAGTCAGGTTTGCAGTTGCTTGTGACAGGGGTTACTGGTTGTGCTGGAGATATTCAATGTTTAAAATATACAGGTTCGTGAATTATCAGGGTATAATGTAAAAGTATATATATACCTATGTATATATAGGATACACACCACACATATATATATATATATAGTATATATATATACTTATAGATATAGTATGTAGTAGTAGTATATATATAGCATATATATATACAGAAAAGAGAATGCAGGAATGTAAATTTATATAATAGCAGGGTATATCCACTGTTTATATATAGTACTATAATATTATCAGGGTGTATCCACTGATATAATAAATTGAAATGACAGGGCAAAAAGTAAATACATATATATCTATGTACTGTATAGTATTGTATAGTATATATATATATATAGATAATATATATATAAAGAGAAAATGACATTTGCAGGAATTTAAATACAAATATAAATGCTGTAATATCCAGCACTAATACCAGGGTCTATAGGTGACCACTGTTATATACAGTATTTATAATATAATTATTGTCAGGGTCTATATGTGACCACTGTCATATATAATAATATATATAATGAATTTAAAGACAGTGCAAGAATTTAAAATATACATATAAATATAAGCTGTATTATCAGCAATATTTATTAATAATAATCATAGTATAATTATAACATATAAATAATATGTTATTATATATAGTATACATATTTTATATAACTATATATTATATATAAATATATGTAGACATATATTTATATATACTATATATAGATATATATATATAGGAAACAGAAATAAATGCATATAATATACTATATATAAATATATATATATATAAATATATATTTACATAATATGTAAATATATATATAGCAGATATTTATACTTAATATACATATATATAAGTATATAAATATACATAGATATGTATATTTACATATTTACATATAATTTATACAATAATAATCATATACATTATACATATATATACATATATATATAATAATACATATATATAAATATATGTAGATATAAGTATATACATAATTTATACATATATTAAATACATATATATATAATAATATATCTACAGTATACTGTATATATACAGTATAATTAATATAATATATTTTATTATATATAAACATATATATATATGTAATTATACACATATATATATACACACACATATATATATATATATATATATATATATATATATATATACATACATACTTAATAATATACATAAATCCATGTATATACAGGTATTTATACCTGAGGAAGGGTGACAGGGGGTCCACGGCGGGTCGACGGCGGGAGGACGGCGGCGGAGTCATCGTCGGCCGGCCGAAAAGTCGCCTGCAGCAGCAGCTGCAGTCGGCAACAGCAGCAGCAACAGCAACTTGCGGCAGCTGCAGCGCCGCGTGCGGTGGCGGGGGCGGCGGTGCAGGCGGTCAGGGCGGAGGAGGAAGGGCCGGCGAACAGTTCGGGGTGGGTGGCGGTGGTCGGAGGCGGTGGAGGCGGTGTCTAGGGAGGTCGGGAGGTGGCTCGAGCAGTGGACAGGGAGAGGCGGTGGTGGCGCTGCGGGGGTGATGGCGGAGGCTGTGGTGGTCGTGGAGGGACGGGGCGGTGATGGTTGGATAGAGGGAGTCACGGCGGAGCGGATGGGGGTGGTGGCGGAGGTCCACGGTGGCGGGTGGTGGCGGAGGAGGACGTCGGGTGGTCGGAGGCTGCTGTGGCAGTGTTGGGGGGTCGGGTCTGTGGCCGTTGCTGGAGGCGGAGGCGGCGGCCGGCGGGTGGTGGCAGTGGTCGGAGGGAAGGGGAGGGATGTGGCGAAGTGGTCGGCGGCGGTACGGTGGCCGGAGGGTGGTCGGAGGGGCGGTGGTGTGTGATCGGGAATGAGGCTGGGTAGGGTTTAAATAGGATTAGGGTTTAGGATATAAATGGTATTAGTTTAATTGTTTAGGGTAGATTAGTAATTTCATTAATTAAATATCTAATTCAGATATTTATGGATAATAATCTGATATTTTGTGGGTCCTACTCCACCTATTCACTAACCAATGAGGTAATGCCACCTCACATGGGAATTTTTGCATAAAAACCCTTGACTTTTCATAAATTGCATAAAAGTCCAAAAATTAGGAAATTGCACAATTATGAAATTTGTCTGGAAAATCACCTGGTTCTAAAAATTACTAAAATTTACAGAATTGAGAGGGAAAGCTGGGGAAGTGTTTTGGACAGTGTGGGGTGAGCCTGGGCAGATGCAGGGTCTGATTCTGCAGGTGATACGGGTCACCGTATTTATTATTTAATAAATACTGCGCACGGTGTTCACTAATTATTTAGGGGCAGTTAGGGTCATAATTTTTCTACGGTGTCAATACGACGATAATTGTAATACAATTAGAGTAGAATATTATCGTATTTTTGTTTGGGCAAAACAGGTGCCTACTGGTCCTCAAATCCCTAAGGTACAGAGATGGGTAAAGAGCAGAAAATAAAATAGGGATTAAATACGTACGTTTGTAACGATATTTGTGCGACTAAAACGAAGCACAAAATGAGGTTTCTGGGAGTTGCTAAAAATACAGAAAATGTAGTCTAGCAAGCCTAGGGCAGGAATGTGAAATTAGTTTAGGGTTAACAGCTAGTGTGAGGCCCTAATTAATTGTGTAATGAACAGGTGCACAATCAATAGAATATATAGTAAATAATTTTTTTTAAAAAGTTGCACTAATTCTAATTAAAAAATAATATTAAAATACTGAAATCTGGTCGAGGGAGTTTACAACGTCCCTTCTCTTGACGATATAATTTCTGAAGAAAAGATCCCCTACTTTATGAATAAAGGGTTATCTTTGAAATACTCTAAAGTTGCACACATAAGCACACTGTATTCCATGGAGCACGGTCTAAGCCTGCGCTTGCAGACATAGGTGACTACCACCTATGTTGTAAACTAGATTCTCCCTAACCAAAGCTCTTACTTCCTACTTCCATCTAGGAAGAAGGAAGACAGACTCATCAACTTGGGCAGAGTATAATACCCCATATCCTTCGTCCCAGAAGAACTAGATCCAGAACCCGATGTCGGCAAAATACAACTATACCGGTTCAATGGTCAAGCCAGACACCTCATCCAGAAGATTGATTATGATCTTAAAAGCAACAGAGGTCTGAATTACGACAAAGGTCAACTACTGCCCTTACGCCTTACCGCTCCGACAGGCAAGTCCGATGACTATTACCATAAGACCAAGCATGGTTTAGGGTACGTTATGCCTCCCACAACCCCCGGAGGCTCGAATGAAGAAGATAAGTTACACTCTCACTCTTCAGAGTCTTCCTCTTGGAACTTCGACGTCAGTATCGGAGAGATGCTCAAGCAAACATTGTCTGTTAACATGTTGTCAGTTGACCCTGAAGAAAACGACAAAGATCTACCGAAACTCTTTAAAGTAGAACTGTGGGCCCAACGCCTAGACGCACAATGGGAGATGCGGTTCAAACTACGAGAATCTTCTACCAAGTACGAAGTCGTACAAGTCAATCTGGACGATGAATCCTCCCCTAAACCTATCTTCCTCAGCAAGAGTCTGACCGATGAGGATCGAGAATCCCTGCTATAGCTATTAGGGAATACATTGATGTCTTTGTCTAAAGATATGAAGACATGCCAGGACTGGACCCCTAAATCACGGTCCACAAGCTCAATATCTCGTCGAACGCTAAGCCTGCCAAGCAGCAGCATCGATGATTCCGGCCGGACATTATGAACGCCATTGAAGCTGAAGTCAATAAACTGATAGCTAGTGGCTTCGTCCGCGAAGAACAACATCCAGATTGGGTAGAAAATATCGTGCCCGTCGTAAAAAAGAATAGAAAGATCCGAATCTGCATTGACTTCCGTGATCTAAAAGCGGCCTGCCCTAAGAACGAATTTCCCTTCCGATCACAGACATAATGATCGACAACACCTGTGGCTTCGAGCGCATGTCCTTCATGGATGGATTCTCAGGCTACAATCCAATCAAGATATTTCCTGATGATCAAAAGCATACATCATTATGAACACCGATAGGACTATACTGCTATACAGTCATGTCTTTCAGTCTGAAGAATGTGGGTGCTACATACCAGTGAGCTATGAGCACCATCTTTCGTGAGCATCTATGCAAGATGGTCAAGTATTTCATGAGCATCTATGCACCATCTTTCATGAGCATCGCCGTCAAGAGTCGCTCCAAAGATGATCACCTCAGGGACTTGAAGACCGTGTTCGACCTCATGCGTATGCACCAGCTCAAGATAAACCTTACCAAAATTTTTCTAGGAGTCTCCAGAGACAAATTCCTGGGTTTTGTCCTAACTTCGAAGGGTATCCACGTAGACCCTGACAAAATAAAAGAGATCCTTGAAATGCGTCCATCGAAGAACCTTAAAGTACTTTGTGGCCTCCAAGAAAGACTGGCCTATATAAGGCAGTTCATATCAAACCTCTCTGGATATTGTCAGCCGTTCACGCAAATCATGAAGAAATGAGTCTCCTTTGTCTGGAACAAAAAATGCCAGTGTGCATTCGAAGACATCAAGAAATACCTCATAATCCCTCTGGTTCTGGTAGCCTCTCTAGTAAGAAAACCCTTTCTGCTCTATGTACGAGCAATGGATTACTCTCTTAGCACTTTGCTAGCCCAGAAGAGTGACACAAGCCACGAGTAGGCCATCTACTATCTCAGCAGGATGATGGTCGACGCGAAGCATAGATACAATTCCGTCGAGAATGAGTGCTTTGCTCTAGTCTTTGCTATATAAAAAACTCGACATTGTATGACATGACAAACAATCCATGTGAACTCTAGGGTCAACCCCATTAGGGTCCTCATGACCAAACCTAGGGCACTTAACTTTCGCCTGGCTACGTGGGCAATACTGCTATCACCATACGACATGGCATTTGTTCCACAAAAAGCTGTCAAGGACAAAGCATTGGCTGAGTTCCTGGCCGTCCACCCTATGCCAGAAACTTCAAAACTCTACGAGGAGATCCCCGACGAAGTCGCATACTTTAACACCGTGACAAACGCAGAAGCTGTTTGGCAAATGTCCTTCGACGGTGCTTCGAGAACAGTGTCCAAAGGCGACATCATCGCTGGAGTCGGGATAGTGTTGATCTCTCCATATAATTTGGTTATCAGCCATTCCTACTCCCTCACTGAGCCATGCTCCAACAATATGGAAGAGTACAACGCTCTCATCATTGGACTCCAACTCGCTAAACAAGTAAAAGTTGAGCACCTGAAGCCTATGACGATTCCAAGCTGATAATCAACCAAGTTCGAGGCGAGTACGAAGTCCGAAACGAGGACTTGATTTCCTACCACAAAGCCGTACTTGGATTAATCACTACCTTCGAGGGGTTCTTCATAGAGCAAATCCCTCGACTCCGAAACATCGAGGCGGACTCGCAGCATCTCTGTCTATTCTGGTCAATACCCATGAATTGATCACCGTGATCGATCGGGAGCTGGTCGGCTAGGAGAACAATATCTCTCTGTGCCAGAGCTACTCAGTAGAGACGAGCACTGACTCACAAGACTGTAGACTTCTATTCATCGACTATGCAGTCTATAAAATTCTCTCCGAGAACCCAAAGAAAGCCACTTCGATCAGAAGACGTTCCCTCCGGTTCTATTACGATACGGCTACCAAGATGCTGCAGTATCGCCGCTTATATGACGGTCTTCTGCTAAGATGTCTATCAAATACAGAAGTGAAGCAGACTCTCTGCGAGGCTCACGATGGGGTTTGTGGTGCCCATCAGCCAGGGCCCAAGCTACAAGAATGCCTCCATAGAATGAGTTACTATTGGCCGACAATGGTAGCAGACGTCCTTGACTATGCAAGGAAGTGCAAAGCGTGCCAAATCTATACTGACTTCATTCACCAACCCTCAGAGTTTTTACACCCGATGTGGCATCCTGGCCGTTCGAAGCCTGGGGCATGGATATCATAGGGCCGATAAGTCCGCCTTCTGCTAAGGGACATCGGTTTATCTTGGCTATCACCGACTATGTCACGCCCTGTTCCCAGAATACTGGGTAAATACGAAGACTAACATGGAAACTGCACCTTGTAGAATATCGAAGTAAGCCACAATGTGTTAAGGTTGTCTAGAAGACAGATGGGTGAACTCTAGCATGCTATGACGTCAGCCCTAAGGTCGACAAATCCTATTATCTCAATCCAATAACACAAGTACAAGAGTATATCATACATGAAAGTAAAGAGGCATCCCAAATTATATGCCACATATGATCATGAAGCTAGTGAATACAAAATGCTGAACTAGCAGAGTATAAATATACATGATCAAATATACCAGTCATAGTCTAATATATATATCATGTTGACCGCAGTCTCAAAAATATAAGGAGCTAACTTTTTCCCTTGATAAACACCACAAAATAAAGTAATCAAGACGAGGGGTGGAAGAAGGAAGCCCACTCACGAGCTTCGGCCGCAGTCCTACGAGTGCGAGCCATCTTACTGGAAACGTAGTAGATTCTGGTTCTCTTCGGGGTAATCTGGCCATGCAAAGACAGTGTGGTCAGAACCCCAAGCAACAAGTACCACAAAGGAGCTCGAGATGATAGATCAGACACATCACAACATAAGCAGAAATAGACATATAGGAAAATAAATGCAGATCGAGACTTGTACGGTACCAACGTACTTGGCTCAAGAATAATACTGGAAGAACTGATAATAAGTGCAAAAATAAAAGTAAGGCGACGAGCGACAAAGAGCATAGGAACTACTCTGGATCGGGACCACAACCCTTAAACCAAACAAGGACCGGGATTGCAGACCTTTACCCGAGCAGAACTTAACACCCTAACTACATGCCGGGAGAAAATAGAAGTAGAAGAGCGAGCTAAAAATGAAAGTAACATCATTCATCGAACGACTAAATGTCACCCTCACTTTTTTAACTAGGGGTAGTTTGGTAATTTGGCTTGGGTATTTGTTTTTAGAAATGTAATATTGAATATCGTGTGATGATTGTATATTTTATTTAAATAAGATAAGCTATGATTTTTATGATTAATATTAGTTAGTCATTAGAGACTTGTGCTAATTAGTTAGAGAGTAGACAATAATTAGACTTGTCACATATGGGCCTTTTAGATTTGTCATGACAAATAGGGAGCCCAACTTGGACCCAAGCCCATTAGTCATTCCACTAATTAAATTAAGAAGGATTAGTGTAATTACAATTAGTTAGAGACTTCCAAATATACCAATCCTTAATTATTTCTCATAATGCAACATGTTGGGGGCAACTTGGACTTTTGATATTGTTTGAGGAAGGGGAAGGGGCCGGCCACATGAAGAGGGGGGGGGGGGTTCTCCTCTCTCTCTCTCTCTCTCTCCTTATTTGTAATTCAATTTTGATCCAAATTCTAGATCCCCAATTTTTTAATTTCCCTCCATTAAATTTTTACACAATTTACTACCAATTCCTTCTCAAATTCATCACTCTTAGAGCCTTAGAGCTTGGAGAAGCAAGTAGCACAAGGAGGGGAAGCTTTGGAGCTAGAGATCGTGTCCGGATCGTGTCAAATTATTTTTTCATTGGAAATCCATCTTTCAATTGGTAATTCTTAAATTTTTCTCTCACTATAGCTTCTCAATCATGTATTTGACTATTAGAAATGACCCCATGGCATATGACTACCTATAGGAACACGTTCTAGGCTATTTAGCTTTGTATTGTGAGTTCTATGTGATATTTTGTGTTCATGTGGGAGAAATTATGAATTTGATACATCAATTGTGTGTCATGAGACCAATTAGATCTAATTAGACTTAGATCGGGGTTATGAGACTAGGTACGTGTCCACAAATGGATACATATATTCCGTATCATGGTATTTTGCGATATGATGTGATACGGGACCATTTTTGGGTGAATTGCATGAATTCTCTTCATTGTATGTTGTAATAACTTCTAATATATATATATATATATATATATATATATATATATATATATATGACTTGAGGGAATGATCAATTATGGATAATGGAGAGTTTGGCACCTTAATGGGTTGAGTATCATATATATCCTAGTTGATTCACTATAGGTATTTGTTTAAATGCCTCAATCTATATGTGTGTGTGTGTGTGTGTGTATAGGTTTGTGTGTGGTGTGGTTTCTTTTAGCATTGGAGTAGAGGGGATCGGTCATTAGAAGAGAGGGGGAAGTAATTGATATATGTATCAGTTAAGTGAATCAGTAAGTGCTATAAGTTATTAGTAGTATATAGATTATATATATTAGTGAGTAGCTAGTAGATAATATTAGCTAAGTATTAGATATTATAGCTAACTCTATCAAGTATAGTCTAGTATTAACTAGTGTTAACTTGGAACCTAGGTGATAACCTAGTATAGCTAAGTTAAGCTAATTAGAGACCAATATAGGCTACTAACCTTAGTATGGACCTAGTGAGACTTAGAAATAGACCTAGATGCATACATTAGTGTATTTTAATCCATTCCTCTTTTATTACACCATTTAACTTAATATTTCCTAAATAGGTCTGTGTGACTTCCGCTCGGACACCGAGTTATACCATTTGCTTAGACCAGAGGCGAGTACATCTCTCTGTTATTTTTTATTTTATGATAGTGTATATATCACTTGTTATAGAACTGTGTACTTGATACTGACACTTGGTTACACGGAATGGTACTATATGGATTCCGTTAGGAGATGTTATCCCTTACCGTGTTCAACGGGTACTCCTTACACATGTATTTCATCGTGTGCATCGAGTATCAATTTTTATGTGCTTTATGTACATCCAGTATTTTGTGTGCTAGTGTGACTATATCGTATTCATGTGCGTAACGTGTCATGATTGGATCCATGCGTATTGGTTGGGGAGGGGGAGTAAAAGTTGTTTATGTGATCAAGCTCTATTTATCTCATGTGCATGTCGATTATACACCTCACGTATAATCGAGTTACCTTATACCTCATGTGCAACCTAAGACGATCACATAACAAAATTGTGCTCTACACCACATAGCTAGTATTCATGTTCTTCTACTTGCAGTTTATTTCCATATTTTCAGTTTTACTTTCCAGTTCCTTATCGTGATTATTTGCCTGTTCTCATCTGTATTTTTATTTCTTAATACTTGTGCATCTTGTATCTTTCTATTACTCGTTATATATGCTTGATTATGTATTTAAAACTACTTTAAGAGGTATGCACTTCGCTCCAATCCTGACTGGATATATTTTTCAGATGATTGGCTAAAGGAGTTGTGTCCCACTTATTACGGACCGCAGGATGACGTTCTATTAGAGGATACTCATTTAGAGCAGGAGGACTTAGTACCAGAGTCTGAGGAGGTTTAAATTATTTGTGTAGACTTGTATTAAGATTTTTTGGTATGTATATATTATTTTAATCTTGTGGATATATTATTACTCTCTTTTTTGTTATTCTATTCATGCTCTATCTTCCTTATATGATTGAGTATAGTTAATATTTATCAATTACCATATTGTTCCTCCATTTGGAGTTGTGGTGATTGACAGGTACAATATATATAATTGTTTGAGATGTTTAGTTAGTAGAGTTGACCCAGACAACGTTCTACTGCTGATGCTGCGGCGTAGGCTGAACGTACCTACGTACTCGTACCCGAATATCTGGGTACGGGTCGTGACACATTTTTATTGGTGGCCTATGCAGGTCTCGAGGTCGCTACTAGTGCGATGTCGTAGTAGTGCTCACCTAGAGTATTGCTACGAGCCTGCTTTAGGATTAGGATATAGGATGAGAGTATACTCAATCACAACTAGAAAATATTCTAATTTATCGATTTTGCAACCTTTATCATTCTGAATATTGATTCTTTGAAATATTACTGTCTTTCTTTGATGATATTGTATCTTGTGCAATATTGACTTCTTTGTTTTAATTTATCTTCAGGATGCCTCCGAAGATCAGATTCTTTCGCTCGGGAGCAGTAGCAGTTTCCTCAGCTACGTCCTAGCCTACTGCGGAGTGGGTAGTAGCTACTATTGTTTCTCTCCCAGTTTAGAGGGTTGCCTCACCGGTTTAGGTGGTGATCTCAGCAGCCGCCTTTGGGGGTGCTCCTCCCCCAGTTCGGAAGGCAGTCCCATCTATTTTCGAGGAACTTCTACCCCCGCCGCCAGTGCCAGTTAATGCTACCCAGCTGTTCGTACTATTCTAACAGATGATGGAGGCCCAGAGGGCCCAGGCCGAGGCACAACATATGCAGACTGATGTGATAAGATATGGCATTGAGAATGCTCACCAGGTGGCCATTACCGCAGTGGAGAGGATAGCGCCACCATAGCCACAGGAGGTACCGCCCAGGCTCGGTACCATACAAGACTTCAAGAAGTTGGATCCGCCCTTCAAGGGGATATAGGGCATTATATATGCAGATACTGGTTGAAGAACATGGACCACGTCATGCACTTATCCTGACTTGCAGAGGATCTGAAGGTGGAGGCAGTGAGACTACAGATGATGAACATCACTAGTACTTGGTTCCGGAATGAGACACAGATTTTCGATCCAGGACTGACATGGGATAGGTTCAAGGACTTATTCAAAACAAAGTTCTTTCCGCCCACCGAGAGACTTGATTTGGAGCGACAATTCCAGAACCTTCACCAGGGGAACATGTTGGTAGAGGAGTATATCTCAAAGTTCGGCAGACTGAGCAGATATGTAGACTACATGGTAAGGGATCCTGAGATCCGGGCAAGTAGATTCAGAGAGGGCCTGAATTGGGAGGTGAGGGCTCTCATTTTCTTGAGCCATGAGACACACGCAGATATCTTGAGGGAGGCCCGCAAGGTCAAGAGAGACCTGAGTTTGAGGCCTAAGAGGGACCGAGATATCTTTCGTGGTAGCAGCAGCGCGAGTCCAGCCAAGAGGCCCCATTTCCAGCCACAAAGATAATAGTTCCCTGAGCCTATCAGAGCACCAGTATAACATACGCCAGCCCAGCCAACTCGTGTTTGCCCCTTCTATAAGAAGTCAGGGCATGTGTAAGATATTTTCAGGAAGAGGCTTGGTCAGTATTTGTTTTGTGGCTCAGTAGACCACCAGCTGAGGGATTGTCCCAAGATGTTAGCTCGTACAGCTTAGGACGTAGTCCTGATTCAGAGGATACCTGCGAGACACCCAGCGGGACAGCAGAGTGGACCTCCTTTGCCGCCACAGCAGCAGAGGTTCACGCAGCACCAGCAGCAGCAGAGAGGTGCACAGCAGGGGCAAGCTTTTGCCCTGATCGTGGAGGAGGCAGAGCCGGTTGGAGACGTTATAGAAGGTTCAGTCTAACTTGATTCTTTTCCAGCTCATGCTTTATTTGATTCCGGTGCTTCACATAGTTTTATTTCTGTATCCTTTGCTTTGAAGCATAATCTAGAGTCTGAACCGTTGGCGAGGACTTGCAAGATCACGACCAG
Source organism: Iris macrosiphon (assembly GCA_036927795.1). Lineage (NCBI taxonomy): Eukaryota > Viridiplantae > Streptophyta > Magnoliopsida > Asparagales > Iridaceae > Iris > Iris macrosiphon. Next base: position 11,904,956 of record JAYESA010000007.1, read on the forward strand.
GGGTGGCATTATCCTGGTCAGTGATGTTTGCAAGGATCAGAGAGTTTCTTTGGGAGGCCGAGAGTTGAGCGTATATCTACTCGTAATGCCACTTCCGAGCTATGATATATTACTTGGGATGGATTGGTTGAGTAGGCACCATACTAGTATCGATTATCGTGGAGGTAGAGTATTATTCAGACTGCCAGGAGAGCCAAAGTTTGAGTTCGTCAAAGGAGTAGCAGAGCAGAGCGAAGGAGATTTTTGTGGAGCTTTGGTAGAAGAGCAGGAGCCACCACATCCATTGATTGCAGAGTATATGGATGTTTTTCTGGAGGAGTTGCCGGGGTTCCCACCAGACAGAGATGTGAAGTTCTTTATAGATTTGGTGCCATACGCAGAGCCAATATCACAACACGTCTATAGACTAAACAACCGTGAACTGGCAGAGTTAAAGAAGCAGGTGGATGAATTACAGGACAAGGACTTCATCCTCTCCAGTTCATCACCGTGGGGTGCTCCGGTATTATTTGTACCAAAGAAGGATGGATCGGTATGCATGTCTATCGACTACATGGCTCTAAACAACCTCACTATCAAGAATAAATATCTATTGCCACAGATTGACGATTTATTTGATCAGTTGAGCGGAGCAAAGGTATTCTCAAAGATAGACTTAATGTCGGAGTACCACCAGGTAAAAGTGAAGAAGGAAGACATTCTGAAGACAGCTTTCAGGACTCGGTATGGATAATTTGAAATCTTAGTGATGCCGTTTAGGTTGACTAATGCCCCAGCAGTATTCATGAACTGTTGAACAAGGTGTTTCATCAGTACCTGGATCAGTTTGTGGTAGTATTCATTGATGATATATTGATTTATTCTAAGATCCCGGTGGAGCATGAGAAGCACCTGAGGATAATTCTGGAGTCCCTCAGGAAGGAGAAGCTATATGACAAGCTTTCGAAGTATGAGTTCTTCCTTGATAAGGTTGAATTCCTCGGGCATGTGATTACAGGAGACGGGATCTCAGTAGACCCGAAGAAGATTTTAGCAGTTGAGTCATAGTCTACCTTGAGTTCAGTAGCGGAGATCAGGAGTTTTCTTGGACTAGCAGGCTATTATCGGTGATTTATTCAGGATTTTTCCAGGATTGTGGAGCCAATGACTAGACTAACCATAAAAGACGTGGAGTTCATCCTGACTAAGGATTGTTAGTCTGCTTTTAAGGAGCTAAAGAAGAGATTGACTACAGCTCCAATATTGACATTGACTTCAGGGATATGCGGATTTTCTATATATAGTAATGCATCAGGTAAGGGTTTGGGTTGTGTGTTGCAACAGAATAGGAAGGTGATTGCCTATGCTTCCAGGCAATTATGTCCGCATGAGAAAAATTATCCTACCTATGATTTGGAGTTGGCAGCAGTCATTTTTGCTCTAAAGTTGTGGAAACACTACTTGTATGGAGAGCGAGTAGAGATCTTCACAGACCATAAGAGCTTGAAGTATGTGTTTAGAAAAAAAGAGCTCAACACTACTTTCTATCAGGGCTTCCGCGTTCTCTAGGAGGTAAAGACGTAATTTGGGTCATCATAGACATGTTGACCAAATCAGCCCGCTTTCTGCCATTCAAAGTGGGTACATCTACGGAGAAGTTTGCGGAGATGTATGTGCATCAGATCGTCAGATTGCATGGAGTTCCTATGAGCATAGTCTCGGATCGGGATAGTCGCTTCCTATCCCACTTCTGGAGGAGTTTGCAGGCTAGCTTGGGCACTCAGCTCAAGTTCAGTACCGCATATCACCCTCAGACAGACGAGAAGTTGGAGAGGACTATCCAGACTCTCGAGGATATGCTACGCACCTGTGTTTTGGACTTTGGAGGTTTTTGGGAGGATCATCTTCACTTGGTAGAGTTTTCTCACAACAACAGCTACCAGGCCAGTATCGAGATGTCACCATTTGAGTCATTGTATGGACGAAGATGCCGCACTCTGTTATCATGGGATGATGTTGGTGAGAGAGCCTTATTGGGACCAGAGATGGTAGTGGATGCAGCTGAGAAGGTGAAGCTCATCAGGGATAGACTTCGAGTGGCGCAGGATAGACATCGACATTGGGCCGATAGCCACCGGAGACCATTGGAGTTTGAGGTATATATTTTGTTTGTATTGCATGTGATTGCTTGTTTTTGTTAGAGTACTAAGATTATATTTTGTGCTAGGTTGGCGATATGGTTTTCTTGAGGATTTTTTTGACACGGGGCACGATTTATTTTGGTGGAGGTGGAAAGCTTAGTCCACGGTACGTCGGACCTTTCGGTGTTCTTGAGAGGGTCGGTGCAGTAGCCTACAGACTAGATTTGTCTCCTGCATTAGAGGGAGTGCACAATGTGTTCCATGTGTCGCACCTGAGATGGTACGTGGCAGATTCTAGCCATGTACTAGATCACTCGGAGATCGAGATTGGTCCGTCACTCAGCTATCCAGAGCAGCCCGAGAAAATTTTGGACCGCAGGGAGAAGGTGGTACGGAACCAGACGATTCCTTTAGTGCGCGTCATGTGGAGGCATCACTCGCCAAGAGAGAGTACCTGGGAGTGAGAAGCCGAGATGCGCGAGCAAAATCCTTATTTGTTTGAGCCGTGAGGTATAATTCTTTCTTGCTTGTATTGATTGCTTTTGGTAGTTAGTTTCTTCCTTAATTTCGAGGACAAATTTTTTTTTAAGGTGGGTAGGTTTGTCCCCCTCACGTTTTCAGCTAGGGGTAGTTTGGTAATTTGTCATGGGTATTTATTTTTAGAAATATAATATTAAATATTGTGTGATAATTGTATATTTTATTTAAATAAAATAAGCTATAATTTTTATGGCTAGTATTATTTAGTCATTAGAGACTTGTGCTAATTAGTTAGTTAGAGAGAGAGAGAGAGAGAGAGAGAGAGAGAGAGACAATAATTAGACTTGTCATATATGGGCTTATTTAAATTTGTCATGAAAAATAGGGAGCCCAACTTGGACCCAAGCCCATTAGTCATTCCACTAATTAAATTAAGAAGGATTAATATAATTACAACTAGTTAGTGTAAACCCCCTCGATTTATTCTGTAGATAGTTAGGGTAGATTTGGAAAATTTTGGTTTTGGTAGCAGATGTCGAGGTTTAGAGTGGAGATCTTTTTTTATCTGGTATTTAATTCATTTAATTAAAACTCTTGGCGCGCCCTATCATTCCTAAATTAATATAAGCCCAATATTAGCCCATAAATTTTATCGGGCTATTGTACTTTTGACTTGACTCGCCAAATTAGGCACTGGACTTTTTCGTCACTTAAAATCAGTTTTTAATTGTGCTCTAAATTAATTGCACAACTTTCCGAAAATCATAAACCATATTTAATTCCGTATCGGACACCTGTGTCGTTACCCAAAATTTTGAGATACCAACTTAACCCGTTGAGTCGGACCAACTAAAGGGTCTAAGACTGACTCCAAGCCCCCACCATTTTTGACCTTTGCGTCATTTCCGGATTTTGACCTCAAGTACCCCATTTAATTTAAAATAGTGGGACACTTTATTTCTATTTAAATCAGGGATACCCATTTTCCCCTAATCCTATTTTAACCCTTAATTAATTCCAATATCATTTAATTAAACCCGTGCCTAACGCACAACACCCTCTCACCATAAAAATTACTAAACACATTTTTCTCCACAATTTTTGTGTCATTTTATGTGTTCATGCAATTTTCCGAATTTAAGGGGCTAAGTTACAATTAATGAATTTATGTGTCATTACCCTATTGGCCATGAACAATGGAGAGGTCACAAAATGGGGTCCTAATTTCACCCATCCACTCACCACCCTTCATGAAGAAATCAACTTTTCTTCATGACAAATCTCCACCCTCCATTTTGAATATGATCATCACCACCCTCCATCCTTTCACAATCCCCTATAAAACATCACCTCACCCACCCTCACAAATTCCAACCGGCCTAATCCCAAGGGGAAACAAAAAGAAAACCTCTCTCTCTCCTCCCTCTTCCTAATACTACCAGCAAAAGAAAAATTCTTCTTCCCTTTTTCTTACTTCTTCTTCTCATTCTTCTCCAACACCCTACTTCACCCCTCCATTTGATCGAACACCCTCCAACTTCAACCCTCCGACCGACCGGCTACTCCGGCCCGACCGGCTGTTCTCCCCTGGCGGCCGAGTATCACCGCCACATCCCGCCACTGCTCCGGCACTGCCACCCCGACACGCTCGCATCCTGCCACTGCTTCCAGCGACGATCCCGCCACTGCTCTGGCACTGCCACAGCTTCCAGCGTCGAGCCCCACTGCTCTGGTACTGCACCCGACGAACCCGCACCTGCTATTCTCCGGCGCAGCCATGCTCCGACGAGGCCACCACCCTCTCGGTCACCTCCAGTGTCCCCCGGCCATTCTCCCTCCGGAGCCAAGCCGCTGCTCCGACGAGTTTCCTCCACCCGAGCCACCATTTCACCATCATCTCCACCACCACCATTAAACCATCACCTCCACCACCACCATAGCCCGATCTCTACCACAACCATTGGACCATCACCTCTCCAGCCAACCCCCGGTCGACACCGCCACATCGAGGTCTATTCCCTTCCCCTCTCTTTGTTATAATCAGATTTGTGTTATTGTTAACTAGAGTTTTACTTATACTCATGTTGAGTTTTAGTTAGGGTTTAATGTTTGCATTTATTTGGTGTAAATATTAGTGTAGTATATTTTGATCTTGTGGTTTATTGAGGGGAGTTTAGGGTTTAATGTTGAAATTAGGTTTGATGTAGTTAGTTAGAGTTTGTGTTATTGAAATGAGATTAGGGTTTAAGTATGTTGTTGATATGTGGTTAGGGTTTATTTTCATAAGTTTTGAAATGAGATTATGGATATACATTAAGTAGGGATTTGAGGATAATTGGATTTCGTTTGGGGTTATATTCGTATTGGGAATTTATTTGAAGAAATTACAGGGTTAATAAATATGGTTTATAAATGCTATGTCGAGATGTTAGGGTTTTTCAATTCATATATGCATTAGTTGTTGTACATATTTTTTTTACGCTGAGAAAGGATGGTGATATTAACACATTGATTAATACCAAGGAGCAGATTTAATTTATAAATGGTAGAGGGATATCGATATTTGGGTAAATATTGGGAGTTGATGATAAATTTGTTTAAAGACATAAATTATATATATACGCATATTGGTCATTGTTGTTTTAGCTGTTGTAAACTATTGCCGAATATTAATATGATATTAAAGGGTGGATGGACATGGGGAGCAGGTGATTGATTTTGAAATAGGTATAATATCGAATCATGAGTCAGAGATTGAGGACTGTGAAATATTAGTTATTTATTTGAGATGGAGACACGTCAATGTGCATGTTAACACCTATGAATACTGAGGTAAATTTGAGGATTTATCATGGCTCAAAATACTGATAAACACTGTGCTGAATATAGAAGGTTTGAGGATGGTTCGATGATAGAGTACAGATGATTAGTTATTTTGATGTATCGTACCAATAGTCAACTATGGTTAACCCCCTAGCGTCTTGTCCCTGTGAGTCATAGCTAAGACTGAGCACATGTATAGACGTGTGTCACACCCCTATTTGCTGTGTGATAGATTATTAATTGGGTTTGTATCTCATCTCTAGGTACTGCGGGATCTGAGGACTTGGACGCGGTACCAGATCCCCGTCATCAGTAGCCGCACGCAGGCAAGTGTACCTTGCCACCCTGTATTTCAGATTTCAGATATTTGTAGTTCTTTATATACATTGTGCACGTACTTATATTGACGCTCGATACTTCACGTCCGGATCACAACCGGGTGCTGACATTCGTCGTAACGTATTAGAAAAATTGTTAGATGCTTAGTAGCACCTCGATGTACGTACCTGAGTATATCGATACCCCAGGACACACTCATACACTGTGATCGTGCCAGATTCCTGTATCCTGATACTGACATCATGACCAGAGACTGGGACGACCTTAGGGTCGCGTCTGTTGAGTTATCTTCCGTGTGTCAAGACTGTTAGATAGAGGTTCAGGTTCAGTGCACAATCGTTGACCGCTTGGGAAGGGAAAGACAGTTACTAGATGTTTGGGCTACTCTGCACGCGCTTATATATATATATATATGTATTGTTTCTGTAGTGATACTGTATCTAGTGTAGCTGTTTCACCCGTGTGACTCCTTGCCCGGAGCTGCGGTACGTGCCGTGTGTTTCCGTGTCCGGAGCTACGGTTTTATTTTGGACAGCCCACGCGTCGAACATTATCTTTAAACTGTGTCACACTAGTTGGTTATGATAGAGTACCCTATCGTGCACTTGTACTTTCTGTTTACTTGGCATGTTGTATTTCTGTACCTTGTTACGTCCCTCTGAGGACCTGGTTCCCTGCCAGTTTTGCAGCATAGATGATTACGGAGCATTTGGAGTTGCCGTTGGAGTTGCAGGTCTTGCGGGCATGGTACCAGGTACTCGCATTATATCTACCGGCATTATGGTTATTTCACATTGTTTATTTCATCTGCTGTTGTAGCCTAGTTTTATAGACTCATACTTCTTCTCGAGTCTATTCGAGTTAGTGTGTTATTGGGCGGCCGACTCTAGCACATATAGCCCTTTCTTGTATACTGTTGTACATTGTGGATTGAGACATAGAGGTTTAAATTTATAGGATATTTAGATAGTGCCCTTTATATTACAGCTTATACGTATTCGAGTCAGACCCGAGTCTGGTCAAATGCGTAGCTGGCGTGTCACGTATTCTTGGTCTTACGTATTTTAGGACTGGGGCGTGACAGTTAGAGACTTCCAAATATACCTATCCTTAATTATTCCTTATAATACAACATGTGGGAGGCAACTTGGACTTTTGATATTGCTTGAAGAAGGGGGAAGGGGCCGGCCACATGAAGGGGGGGGGTTCTCCTCTCTCTCTCCTTATTTGTAATTCATTTTTGATACAAATTTTAGATCCCAATTTCCTAATTTTTTTTCATTGAATTTCTACACAATTCACCACTAATTTCTTCTTAAATTTATCACTCTTGGATCCTTGGAGCTTGGAGAAGCAAGGAGCACAAGTAAGAGAAGATTTGGAGCTAGAGATCGTGTCTGGATCATGTCAAATTGTATTTTCATTGGGAATCCTTCTCCCAATTAGTAATTCCTGAATTTCTCTCTCAATATAGCTTCTTAATCATGCATTTGACCATTAGGAATGACCCCATGGCATATGACTATCTATAGGAACAAGTTTTAGCATATTTGGCTTTATATTGTGAGTTTTATGTGATATTTTATGTGCATGTGGGGGAAATTACGAATTTGACACATCAATTATGTGTCATGAGATCAACTAGATATAATTAGACTTAGATCGGGATTATGAGACTAGGTACGTGTCTAAAAATGGATACGTATAGGCCGTATCATGGTATTTTGCGATACGGTGTGATATGGGACCATTTTTGGGTGAATTACATGAATTCTTTTCATTGTAGGTTGTAATTACTTCTAATAGTTATAATTATATATATATGACTTAAGGAATGATCAATTGTGGATAATGGAGAGTTTGGCACCTAAATGGTTTGAGTATCATAGATATCCTAGTTGGTGCACTATAGGTATTTGATTAAATGCCTCAATCTATATGTGTGTGTGTGTATGTATGTATGTATGTATGTATGTATGTATGTATGTATGTATGTATATGTGTGTGTGTGTGTGTGTGTGTGTGTGTGTGTGTGTGTGTGTGTGTGTGTGTGTGTGTGTGTGTGTGTGTGTGTCTATATATATATATATGTTAGTGTATGGTGTGGATTCTTTTAGCATTGGAGTAGATGGGATCGGGTTCAGCATCCAATTGTTAGCAGTACAGCAGTTGCAAGCATTTGCAGTGCAGTGTAGTAACTGCAGCAGCATGCTCGAGTGCAGCAGTGCAGCAGCAATGGCTGCAGCAATGCAGCAACAAGAGAAATAGCTAGAAGCAGCAGCATTTGCATGGTTGCAGCAGTATCAGTAGAACATAGCAGCAACAATATCAGCAATTGCAGCAGTGGAAGCAAGGTGTATCAGGTGAGGAACACATCACCACCACCAACAACAATGAAGCCAAGTTGGTCGTTGTTATAAGAACAACAACTATAATAGCAACTTGAAAGAGAGGTAAAGTTGCAGTGCATTGCAGCAAGGTGAGGAATGTCTGAGAGTTAACAGTGTGTGCAATGTTAATTTGGGAACCATGTGAGAATAGTAGAGGAATCAGTAGCAGTGACTGCATGGAGGGGTTTTCCTCTGCAACAGTGTGTAAGCTTATGTGTCTATGTGAATATGTGTTCCCAGTTAGTACTTTATGCATTGGTTAATTAGTTAGATATTAGTACCTATCAGTCATTGTTAGTAGGTTGGTTTTGAATGTTAATTAGTTAGAGTATTTATAGTAATTGTGTTATTTGGTATCAGATATATGGAGATCACTAGGGTGTATCAGATTAGACTAAGCTAAGTTCCCGGCAGTTGTATACCACTACCAAGTAATGGATTGGCTCGGGTAGCAATTGCAGTTGGGGGCTCAGTCATTAGAAGAGAGGGGAAAGTAACCGATATATGTATTAGTTAAGTGAATCAGTAAGTGCTATCAGTTATTAGTAATATAAAGATTATATATATTAGTGAGTAGCTAGTAGATTATATTAGCTAAGTATTAGATATTATAGCTAACCCTATCAAGTATAGTCTAGTATTAACTAGTGTTAACTTGGAACCTAGGTGATAACCTATTATAGCTAAGTTAAACTAATTAGAGACCAATATAGAATACTAACCTTAGTATGGACCTAGTGAGACTTAGAAATGGACCTAAATGCATGCATTAGTGTATTTTAATCCATTCCTCTTTTATTACACCATTTAACTTGATATTTTCTAAATAGGTCTGTGTAAAATCAGCTCGGACACCGAGTTATACCATTTGCTCAGACCAGAGACGAGTACATCTCTCTGTTAGTTTTTATTTCATGATAGTGTATATATCACTTGTTCTAGAACTTCGTACTTGATACCGACACTTGGTTACACAGACTGAGACTCTATGGATCCCGTCAAGAGATGTTATCCCTTACCGTGTTTAGTGGGTACTCCTTACACATGTATTTTATCGTGTGCATCGGGAATCAATTTTCATATGCTTCATATGTATCCACTATTTCGTGTGCTAGTGTGACTATATCGTATTCATGTGCGTAACGTGTCATGATTGGATCCATGAGTATTGGTTGGGGAGGGAGAGTAAAAGTTGGTTATGTTATCAAGCCCTATTTATCTCATGTGCAATTCGATTATACACCTCCCGTATAATCGAGTTACCTTTATACCTCATGTGCAACCTAAGCCGATCACATACCTAAGCCGATCACATAACGAACTTGTGCTCTAAACCATATAGTTAGTATTCCTGTTCTTGTACTTGCAGTTTATTTCCATATTTCCAGTATTTACTTTCCAGTTTCTTATCATGATTATTTGCATGTTATCACCTGTATTTCCATTTCTTAATAGTTGTGCATCTTGTATCCTTTCTATTACTCGTTATATATGCTTGATTACGTATTTGAAACTTCTTTCAGAGGTATGTACTTCGCTCCAATCCTGACTGGATATATTTTTCAGTTGATTGGCTAGAGGAGCTGTGTCCCACTTATTACGGACCGCATGATGTTGTTCCATTAGAGGATACTTATTTAGGGCAAGAGGACTTAGTACCAGAGTCTGAGGAGGTTTAGATTATTTGTGTAGACTTGTATTAGACTTTTATTGAGATTTTTGGCATGTATATATTATTTCAGTCTTGTGGATGTATTATGACTCTTTTTTTTTCTTTATTTCATTCGTGCTCCATCTTCCTTAGTTTGCATTGTGATTGAGTATAGTTATATTTATCAGATACCATATTGTTCCTCCGTTTGGAGTGGAGGTGATTGACAAGTACCATATTTTTTTGAGATATTTAGTTAGTAGAGTTGACCCAGACAACGTTCTACCGCCGATGCTGCGACGTAGGCTGGACATACCCATGTACTCGTGTTCGAATATCCGGGTGCAGGTCGTGACACCAAACAACTTTACGGCTTACTACAATTAACAGCTAGGGTTGTCACATAATTTAATTACTAAATGCATGTTTAAGAATATTGCTACCACCGACACTGCACTTAAACTAGATGGCCAAGGGTATGCTTGTCTAGTAAATTTAAGTGCACATTCATCCATACAATAACATAACTTGTTACTTGTCACAAACAAATATTGAACTCAAAAGCATAATCTTGAACTTGTAATCACAAACTTGCTTTACAATCATAAACTTGTATACAAACTTGTTTTGTAAGTGTCGTAGCATGCGTAAACTTGGTAAGTCTTGGAGCCCTTGCCTAGAAGGAATTTTCCATGCCACATAGGGCCCTTGGGGATCGGGGTAGCCGGTAGTGCAATATTATTCCCTCCTAATGTTCTAGGTAAATCTTATCTTGTTTAATCATTCTAAATTATTTCAAGTTCTCGAGTCGTGGACACTTGAGAACTCCCTAAAATGACGAGTCGCGAGAATGAGCTTTTCATGAGTTATCATATTCTCGACACGTGATACACTTGACAATACTCACACTCGATTGTCCGATGCCAAATGCAATGGATTTTCATACACAAATATTTCCATGGTGTCATGAGAATATGAACTTGTACATAAACTCATCTTGTGAACTCACATGCAAAACTTGTCTGGTATTATAAACTAGCATCAACATAAGGAAGCACCCAACAATAATCACTAAAAGGAATTACAGAGAGAACATAACAACAGGGAACACAAAATGCACACAAGAATTCCTGGCCGCATATACCCATTGGCCCCTTGGACTCTCTGGCCTCATGGACTCACTTTTGGACTTAGCAAATTTTTTATTCGTCCAGTGAGTGAAAGCATAAGGTGTTCAAGGACACTTTTATAAATAAGCAATCATGCGTCCAACAAGATTGACACATGCTGTCAGTATGCGGTAAGAGTTCAGACCGCATAACCCCCTCGGGCCATATGTCACTCTCGGCCGCATAACTCGTTGGCCGCATGAAGACTTCGTCTTCTCCAACAGCAGGTTCAGCCATGACCGAAAGCTCCAAAAAAAAATCAAAAATCTGTTTTCTTCCTAAAAACTTCATTTTAACTCTAAATCACGTGAAACAAAAGCCCAATTGTACGAAATAAAATATTATAACATAGGAAACCACTAGTTTTCAAAAATACTAAATTTTAATAGATCAAAACCAAGAAAAATACATGGAATACATAAAAATCATAAACTTGAAACTCATATCTACAAAAATTTATACATCAAAATCAAAAAAATCCAATAACTAAATATGATCAACAACTCAAGGAGAACATTTTCCATAAAATAAAATTTTAAAACAACAACATATATAAAAATCAAAAAATTTATGACTTCACCATTGAGCAAGATGTACTTGCCTTGGGTGGCTCCTAGCCTCTACCTCTCACGGTCCAAGTCGCAACAACTTTTCCTTAGGGTTAGGGTTAGGGGAAAGCTTGAGGGATAGGTGGAAGAAGGAAAATAAAGTAGACAGAGAAGAGAGAGAGAAAGAAAAGCTCATATATATATATATATATATATATATATAGGAGAGAAAGAGGGTTTAGTCATGGGTTCACCCAAAATGAACCGAACCAAGGGTCCATTCTACATGCGAGTCTTAAACCGGGTGTATAGCAATGCCAATGAGTATTCTATTGGTCTCGGGTAGTCTCTCTCAACAAAAATAAAAATAAAAATAAAATAATAAATAAAATGACAGGAATCAACATAAAAAATACAGCAACAATACATTATCAGAAAAAATTAAATTCTAAAAATTCAAAAAATACTAAATCTGGAATTGATTGTGACAAACTACTTCTCCAAGTGGGCGAAAGCTGTACCACTCGCTGAAGTCAAGATGTCCAATGTGATCAGCTTCGTCAAGCATCACATCATATACCGCTATGGCTTGCTACAAAGTATCATCCTTGACAACGGTCCACAATCGCAAGTCATGCGTTCTACTGGTTTTGAGACAAAAAATGGATTCAGAATGTAGCATCAACTGCCTATAACCGGCAGCAAATTGTCTGGAATAAGCCTTCAATAAGACCATCATAAAGCTACTCAAAAAGTTTGTGTCATCCAACAAACACGACTGGAATGAAAAACTGGGTGAATATTTCTGGGCCTACCGTACAATGGTCTGGACAGCTACGAACAATATGCCTTTCACTCTGGTGTACGAAAATGAAGCGGTCCTCCCGCTCGAGATCAAAATACCTTCACTCCGAGTAGCTCTCTCCAACCAATTAACTATCGACTATAATCACCGTCGATGGTTACAAGAGTTAGAAGCACTCGACGAGAAATATCTCTTAGGTCAACAACGCATTGAACTATACAAAGCGCATCTTTCGGGAGCCTTCAACAAACAGATGAAGAAGAGGACCTACCAAGTGGGTGATCTCGTCCTGACCGTAAGGAGGTCGATGGTTATGACCTACAATACGGTCGATAAATTCTAACCCAAATGGGAATGCCCATTTGTCGTAGAATCGATATTCTCCAATGGCGCCTACCGGCTCGCGAAACCCAACGACGACTTGCTCATGATGCCTATCAACGACAAGTTCCTGAAAAAGTACTATGTCTAAGCTAGACTTGTACCCCCCTTATCCCCAGCCGGGTAATCAAGATGTACAGTCTTTACAGTCTTGGTTCTTTATCCCAGCAGGTGCCTATGTACAACATATCCCCTTCTTTACAAATTTTTGTAAAAGCCAATTATCTGTATCCAGGAGTCCTGGATACGCAATAGATGATGGATCCTCAAAGTCTCCCTAGTGGAGCACTCCTCAGGTCCACTTGCACACTCCCGCAGTGACCACTCAAACCAATCTCGTTAGATGCTAGCCATGTTCATATTACCTCTGAGCTATCGTCCTAATAATCTCCCCGGCAGAGCAATCCTCAGGTCTATTTTCATTCTCGGATAGACCACACCTAGCAAATCACTCCTCAGCGAGTTTTTCCAGACGCTAGTTCACGTCCATATTACCTCTGAACTACTGTCCTAACATTACTCCCCGACTAAGTTTGCCATATCCATATTACCTCTGAGCAAACCTACTGGGTCTTGGCTATCGATCGTTACGTCCATATTATCTCTGATATCGGTTGTCATCTCCACTTATCACCCGTACTTACGAAGGTACGCCAACGGTGTTAAGTCCACGAAATCTGCCACATCCATATTACCTCTGGCAGGGCTTGTCTCAAACCTATTACTTGCACTCAGGTGTAAAAGAATTAATGGGTCCACAAAATCTATCACGTCCATATTACCTCTGATAGGGTTTTGTTTCGAACTTATTACTTGCGTTCCAGTGCATAAGAAGTAATAGGTCCACCTAAGTCCCCCAGTGGGACATCCTAGACAGGCTGCGATATTGTACTACGTCCATATTATCGCTGGTACGATATCCAAAGCTCACACAAACAATTGCAATCGAATAGAATAACTTTTATTTCTTTCTATGAAGAGAAATTGAAAGCAAAACTATATTTGAGGGATTGTCAAGATCCCAAGATCGAAGGAAAAATAGGGACACAAAAGAGCAAAAGAAGAACTACTGGTGCTATGATTTAGAGCATAACTCTGCTATTCGCTCATAGAGTCGAAAAATATGGCCATCTAGGCATACCTCGGCCAGACGTTGAACCTCTTGGGCCATAACCTCGGGATTCTCGTAGTGAGCGTAAGACTTATGTCGGTCCTCTAGCTGTTGTACCAGAACCTCAACGCCAGCCGTGTTCTGCGCTACTTGGCTCACCTTGGTTCGAATAACCTCCTCCTCCTGCTGGACCTCCCACAACCTATTCCTCAATGCGTCAAGCTTGACCTGGAGTCATCTAATTTGCTCAGTCAGGCCCTTTTGCCGGAAGAGGCACTCTTCTCTGAGATCGTCCAGCCGACCACACCTCTCATACAAATTTTGGAGATCATGCTGCAAACACTCCATAGACGAAGAAAAGAAGGCCTTCTCTGTCTCCACCTTCTTTGAGAACTCGTTATATTCATGGGATATCAACATTCCCATATCCACTTGCTGGTACTGCCGCAGCTCCGTTATGCATGTCTCTACCTCCACCAGTTTATGGCCCAGAAAGTCGGCCATCTATTCAAAACCGGGGATACCCCTCAGAGAGTGGACGTGGGCCTCGACAAAGTACGTTGCCCAGGCAAAAGATTTATTGTGCTCCAACATGCCCGCGATCCCTTGAATCAAGAACATATGGAATCTTTGAATGGAGAGCTTGACGTTCTTGTCAATCTCTTCCAACGTAGCCAGAGTCAGAGGCAACGGGATTGAAGAAGAGGGCGCAGTTGCAACAGGAGGCACAACGATGTTCAAAAATATCGAAGGCGAAGCAGCAGTAGAGGAGGAACCAACAGTCCTCTCTGTAGTCTAATCTTTTATGGACGTACGAAGTGCCTGGATACCCGACAGTTGAGCCACGGACGCTAGAGTAGTACTGAGATTGGGGACAGAAGTAACGGGATGCCTGGACTCATAGGCTTCCACCGGTGTACCATCCTTAGACCGAGTCATGGCTGCTTCAGAAGGTGACCCAGCGACCTCAAGGACCTCATCGCGACGACTTACTACCCCGCTATCCAAAGAGGCTTAAGCCGCAGAACCCCTAGAGGCAACAATTGGAGGAGCAGCCGCCACGCCAGAAGGGCCTGTAACAACTGGAACATCCTCCATCACAATCTCAGTAGGGGCACTGCGGGATATTCCTCGCCTTCAGAAAAGCGAAGAAGGGACTCAGACCTCCCCTTAACGAGCTCACTACCCTCTTCTTTCGCGACGCCTTCCTCCACGATCACATCCACGATATTCACAGGAGAGGTAGGGTTTGTAGAACCAGAACAACCAACAATTAACTTCGTCTGGAGAATGTGAGATGAACTAGGGAAATCTCTTCTCTAGAAAAGTTATGAAATAACATACCCGGAGAAGACAACGGAACCTGACGCTTGTCCAGTGCGGTCCGAACTTCCTCTGGATCAACCAAGTCACCCACCAAGATGGGGGAGGTAGCCAGTTCCACCAGCGACTCTCTCGGGACATAACCACCAGAGCCCTTGGGAACAGGCTCCGCGGCCTCAGACCCAGGAGAAGCGATCTCTTCATCCAACTGCGTATAAGAAACCTTGGCATCTGTAGACCGTTGGGGTCAGTCCCTCTCTTTTTGTATCTGTATGTTTTCAAACAGACAAGAAGAAAGATATTTATAGAGGGAATGGAAAGAATTAAACTAAGAGGTCATTCGAATACCGTCTCAGCGTCTGGAATAATCTCTGGGTCAGAAGCCACCAGAGCCAGGGGTCCTACCTCCTTCTCCTCCTCTTCTTCTGTCCCTTATTCGTCGTCCCCAGCCGGCCCAGGGGCCTTGACATCAACCCGTTTCCTATAACGTGGTCTCGCAGCCACGGATGGTTTCTGCCTTCTCTTTTTAGATGGAGGGCTCTGTATCGGGGAGGCGCGGCGCTTCATTGGAGAGTTCACTAGAGGCGAGGGGTCATAAAAAAGCATTTTTTTCTCCCGTTGTTGAGTCAGAATCAACAAGCACAGCCTTCCCCTTGCCTTTTCTTCGACCATTCTTGGACTCCCTACATCGGGGCTTTAGCTTAGTACCCACAATAAAGCTAGTATTTCGGTTAAAACCAGGTGGAGGCGCATTCACGGCTACAATAAAGAGAGCCGTTGCATGGAGAATTTGCGTAGGAACTTTAGCATCGGGCAGGGTAAACTGGACCTAAGTATTGGTGGCAAAGTAATAATGCCAGGCTCGGGCTCCATCAAGATTGCTACCTTCAAAACCATGACATGGAATTGGATTGCTCAACATGAGCTGGCTATATACAAAGTTACGAGAAAACCTACTCGGCATGTAAGGTTCCAAGAAGACGAGGTTCTGGTTGGAAATGAGCTTTGGGGATAGAACCTGACGATTAATACCATCATCACATTGAACCCTATTCACTTCGTCCTCTGTGAACTTCGGGACCGAGACAAAGCAGGAATAGTCCGCTATGCGGGTGAGTGCATGCCAACAGGCGGGAACCTTAGTATGAATCCAGGACATCCCACCATACTGGGGAATAAAAGCATCAGCCTCTGTCGTAGTCCCCTCAACTCCAGGTTGCATCAAAGATGTGTAGTGTATTAATAGCCAACCCATTAGATAATGGTAAGGCATCTCAACCAGGTTAAAATTTTTGGGGCCTCCATGAGCTATCACTTTGCTCGTAAAAGTATGGAGCCCGCGATGGATGCTGCAGACCATCGTTGAGAGTAAAGCTAGCTGATGGCCAAAAACTAACTTCATAGCGGGAAGGATGAGATTGCGGCTAGCCCTCTCGATCGACCCGGAGCCCCCTGAGACTGCACAAGTTCGCATCCATATCATCAAGAATCCAGACATCACAGTCTTATCAGACAGTGACTGGATGTCTTGGGAAAAGTAGCTGAAGATATCACCGGAGCTACCAAATCTCTCACCAGATGCGGTCGTTCTCTTAGTACCCCGCACTAGGTCATCGACACTACTCGAGGTTTGGGGGTGCCAAACGATGACCCAACTCGAAGATTCAATGTCGAAAAGGTAATGGATCCAGGCCTTGGAATGGGGTAACGTCCCCTCTGTGCTTCTGTCCTTCTTCTTCAAAATTTGTTGGCAAGTGCTATGATGGCACAATAATTCCCGGTACACTACGAGAAACCCTAAATTCTGTTTCTCCAACTCCTCGAACTACTCATTATTAGGTGTGTACTCCTCATACGGCTCGTAATCCCAAGGCAACCGCGAAACATCATACATCTCGTGGAGGACAGTCCCATCTCCCCACCAGGAGTAAAGAAGGTCCCGGTGCGACAGTTGTACATCTCGGTCAAAGTCACGAACAACTTCAGATTCTTTTCCAAACCGTAATAGGAACCCCTTATGGCGTAGTAGAGGTTGGCCTCTTTCAGGGGCTGGTCGTACTTTCCTAGCACTGATAGGGTCAAATTAACCCAAGAAGACGAATGATGCACCCAGTTGAGCAAGCATATTTTCCCCTTTGGATAGGACCCCTTTTCTACGAGCTGGTTCAGAAAAGTATCAGTTCCGTGGATTCAAACATTCGACCCTTTTTCACTCGTGAAAGCGCCAGGTTCCAACCCGCGAAGAGAATAATAAAACAATTCCTTAGTCGCCGCTTCTCTTTTCAGTTTAGAGTTAAAACTAATGCGGCCGACTTGGGCTCCCTTTTGGTTCGGGATCAGGGTGCCCAACATCTTTCTTGGGAGGGACACTATATTGAAGGCCGACAAAGGCAAGTGGTGCTCCATCATAGTTATATGTATCTTTATCTTGCCAGAGGAGAAGGTCCAGCTCTCATTTTTCTTTACTACCTTAGCATCCGAGATAGTGATAGCATCCCCAAACAGGAAGATTGGCTTCAAATAAGAAATGCCATTCGAACCCTCAATCGGTCCAGAGTTCAAATGGCTAAGCAAAAAGAACGAAGACTGGTCCGTTATTAACTTCATTCTTGCCTCAGATTGACCCTTGTTTATTTGGGCATGGATATTTGCCACTATGTGGTCGAACCTTACGCCCAGTGCGGCCTGAGCATGACACACAAGCACCTCCCCTGATGGAGCCATGGGTAAAGTCACTGCAAAATCAAAAATAAGAAGACGGTTAGAGCCCTCAGGATGGCATACACATCAGAAATAAACTTGAGCGCATAAAGGGACGCATATGA
The DNA here is from genome assembly GCA_036927795.1 of Iris macrosiphon. Taxonomy (NCBI): domain Eukaryota; kingdom Viridiplantae; phylum Streptophyta; class Magnoliopsida; order Asparagales; family Iridaceae; genus Iris; species Iris macrosiphon. The sequence continues at coordinate 11,922,921 of JAYESA010000007.1, forward strand.
TATATGCGACCTAGCCACGAACAGGACCTCCATACGGTCGAGTCACAATATGTAAACCCCCTCACCCAAAATAGGTATTTTGTGTCTATTTTATATTATTATATTTATTATGGATTATTTTAAATATTAAATTACTTTAGAATATTCTATTAGTTAATTAAAAATAATTTTCTTAGTATATTTACTTATGTAAATATTTATTTAGAATCATTTTTAGGCTATTTTAGCTTTTTGGAGATTTTTCTAGAATTTCTAGGTAATTAAAACATAGGGAACCTAAATTTCTAGGACTTCCATGATTTACTATGAGTCCATATTTGCATATTGTTTCTACCAAATATTTATTTTAGGTTAAAATATTTAATTATATTTTTCTGTAATTTATTTAGAATTTTAAGAATTTTATTTAGATTTTTAAAATTATTTAGGATTTATTTGGATATATATAGTCTTAATATTAGATAGATGCTAATTTAGTGTTAATAGATATTAATAAGATTTTATAAATTATTTGTATTATCTTTAATTATATTTAAGATTATAAATTATTGAGATAAATTCAAACTCTATTTTAAATTAATTCAAATTCTGAACCTACTAGGAAATCAACTTCATGCATATCCTATCCTTATTTAAATTCCTCATAATCCTATCCAAATTAACCAATCCAAGTCGTATTTAATTAAGTAGTGTCCACCATTATAAATACCTCATCCTTCATATTTTTTCCCCAAATTTCTCTCTTTTTCGTCCAAAAATAGTCAAAATTCGTCATAAATTCAGCCTCATTTTCTACTAGTTACGACGAATTAAAAAGACGATATCTTCTAGCTCCGGACTCTAAACGCGCTCCAGTTTTTTTTGTTAGAACTATATCAAGGTTAGTTTTCTGATTATATATTTTATTTTAATAATTTATGAACCTATTTTTCCAGAAAATTCTAAAAGTGCCAGTTGTCCGAAATCAGGCGCGTTTTGATATTTTCGAGATTTCGGGAGATCCCGAATCGGAAATACGTCCCGTTTAAAGTTTTGGAAAGATGACATGATGAATTTCCAGAAAAGTATTTTTTCAGAATTTAAAATATAAGTTTATTCTACTGTAAAATTTGTGCAACGTAGACGTAAATAGAAAACCACCAAAAATTATCATCTGTGCGCCCTTGTGGACATAACTCTTTACCGACTTGTGATTTTATAAAACCATCGATTCTGGCGTTTATATAGTGCTAAAATCTATAGGATTCTACACACAAATCCAAGATTTGAGTTGGTTGACTTTTTGGTCAACGGATTGCCTCGATTTGCGTGCCACGGATCACAAATCCTTAAAGTTGACTTTCTTTGGACCAAAATTAGAGCTTAACAATATAATCAGATTATAATAAGATTGAAAATACTAATTTAGGTTATTTTATTCAGAGTTAAAATAGATTAAAATAGCAAAAACTATTCACCCACTTTTGTAACCTAACTTGTTTAATTTATGTGACGGGTAGATCGGACGACGCCTTGAGTTGGGACTTCATCCTTTTCAGACCAGGCAAGATACCTTGCCAAATTGTTTACAGTACTTTGTATGCTTAGTATATTACTGTATATTTATTGTATTTCTGTTTATTCATTGCATGTGTAGTTTCTTTCAGTCATTACTATATATTAGATATGTTGACACACACTTGACACTTAGTATCATAGAGGACAATCATTAGGCGTATGGACTTTTAACCACTCTGGTAAACCGTAGTATATAGTTCACACTACGGGTGTGTGTCGCGCTGGTCGCTACCCCAGAGGTATGTCGATTTCTGTAGAGTCGCGCTGGTCGCTACCCCAGAGGTATGTCAATTTCTGATGTCCATTGACGGGTATGTGAGTTGTGAGGCTTAGATCGAGTAGCCTACCCTTGCCCATACGTCAAAAATTTGTCCTCATTTGCATTAATATAGATGGTCTTGTACATCGTACTTATTTATTTTCAAATAATATGCATGTTTACTGTATTCAAATTGGCTCACTTTTCTGTATCTTGTTACGTCCCTCTGAGGACATGGTCCTCTGCCAGGTGTATCTGTTCTTGAGTATTTGCAGGAGCGCAGATTTGGATGGTTATATATGTTTCGAGGATGTCTTCTCTCTGAGCCCCATGATTGTTAGCTGGTATTCCTATATTGTGTTTATTGTGTTGTACTTTTCCATTCGAGTTGGTAGTGGATTTGTTTCCATCCAACTATCCTCTTTAGATACTTCTTATTGAGATATAGTTTCATAAATACTGGTTATTTATTTATATTGATTTTCGTAGATGAGATTTAGATTTTACCATGTGGCTTGTGATATATTTTATACCACTTGTGGATTGATATTCATATTACAGCGTACGTATGGGATATGGTTTCCATATATTGGAGTTGCCATATCCATGCGGCTGGCATGCTTACGTGTTCCTAGTCCTACGTATTTTGGGACTGGGACGTGACACAATAGGACTTCCATGCGGTCAAGTCACAACAAGACCTCCATACAGTCAAGTCAAGACCAGGCATGCGGCTAAAATAAGACCCGCGCATAAAACATGCGGCATGGTCATATGGACGGGTCCGCACATGTTCTAATCATGCAGCAGACCGTATGTAAAGTGTCCAGACGTCTGTACTCCTTCCCCCCAAAAAATCTTACTTGGGATGGGTATCTGAACATCCTCATGAAAAGAGGAAGAATCCTCTTTGGTGCTAGGTGCAGAAACCGGGCGCTTTCCCTTGTCGATCTTCTTTGCAGGAGTAGAGGATGAAGCCTTGGGCGCCATGGAAGATGTCCGAAGAAGGTGATCGGAGTAGGAAAAGAGTCAAAGATGAAGGGAGAGGAAAGTTAGCAAGAAATTTTTTTCTTCTCTCTCCCTCGAGCCTCCTATTTATAGGCTGCCAAAGAGATAATGGCAGCCCCCTCAGTTCTCGCGTCTAGCTGTCAGCCTCTATGGTGGACGGTTGGGTTCTCGAGGTGACCTTACCTTCGAAACTGTCAGTTTGGGATCTGTGTGAAAAGTTGGGTCATAATCTTAGGAGATCCTCTCCAAATCGAAATAAATCTGTCAGTAAATACCGAAGTTACAGCCTGAAATCTCTCATCCATGCGACCATGACCAAGCAGTCCCAATGTCCATGTGACACAATATCCATGTGACCAAAGTGCTTTTCCTCCATGCTTCTTATTCAAAGTATTTCAACTTGTCAGTTTGAAAACTTTGAAGGGGGTCTTGTAGAAGCATGAAAAATATGCATCCATGCGTCCAACAACCATGCACCCCAAAGTAAAGCTCAGAAGAGATCGGGTCGTAAAATCACCTTGCAGCCCAATAAGGTAACATCCATGCGTCCCAATCAGCCGAAGCAGCTTTGGTTGCAGATGGGCCTGACATGGCAACCAAGCAACGGGATCATCTCTGACACAAAATTCTGACAAAGAGGATTTTATGAATGCCTCAAAAGATGAAAACACACTAAATGACAGAAGTCTCACGTCAGTACAGAACTTCACTCTTGATGGTGTGCAGCGCCACATGTACAACACAATAAGGACCCCATGCGTCCCACACTCCATGCGTTTCATGCATCTCTGGCCCCATGTATCCCAAACTCCATGCGTTCTATGCGTCTCTGGCCCCATACGTCCTAGACTCAATGCGTTACATGCGTCTCTGGCTCCATGCATCCCAGACTTAATGCGTTCCATGTATCTCTGGCCCCATGCATCCCAGACTCAATGCGTTCCATGTGTCTCTGGCCCTATACGTCCCAGACTCCATGCATCTCATGCGTCTCTGGCCATGTGTGTTTCAGACTCCATGAAGACCAAATTTTGTTGTTACGATATGAGTGATTCTCTCCAACCAAGTGTGGACCACGTGTCAACTTGACCAAGTCACGTCCACAAAGGACGAGAACCACCCAGATCTTCAACGATAAAAAATCTCAACAAGCGGCCACGTGGCAGCTTGGCCTGCTCCTGGTTAGAACTGCACCATGTTAAGAAGGCACATGTGGCACCCTCTAGCATCCATGCGGCCTAACATATGCGCGCCCAAGGATGACTATATATACCCGGGTGGCATGCCCAAACATGGGGGACGGACATTAGGGGGCAACAGAGAGAGAGAGAGAGAGAGAGAGAGAGAGAGAGAGAGAGAGTATACAGAGCCGAGCAAAGAGAGAACATAAGCTTCTTCACCCTGCATCGGATCGTCAACAGAGTAAAAGAGTCGTTGTACTTCTCAACCTCCATCGTCATACCCCAGATCAAAATATTATACTTAGACAATTTTGTTTAGGATTCTTTGTACTCTTTTTCGCTCTTTAAATACAAAGTTTGCAGGAACTCATTTAATGGCGAACACTTGTAGGGGTAAAGATACGCTTGTGGGCGAATAGTAGATGATAAAGTTGTTCCGTACATCTGATTGTATTAATGTGATATCATTTGAGGACTATAAACGTCTTGTTTGGTATGCATAATCACTTAGGTAGGCCATGTTCCCAGATAGGGTGGGATACATGACTAGAGAGGGATGAGGGGACATCTGAGCCGACACTTGGCTATATTGTGGGCCCGTTGCTTGTGGTGGGCCCTGTTGAGTGCTTCCAACTTTATTCAAGCTAGTTGAAACAGAAAAGGCACATGCAGAGGAGCTAGCGAAGGCAGGCTGACGCTGGAGCTGGAGCTCTAATTGAATAAGACGATGCTAAATATCTTTCGATGTCTGAGAACTATCAACAATGTGAGTCTGAGGTACTGGAGAACGAGATAAGGAGGAACTCTTTGTCTTCATCTGCTCAAGGAGTTGAGTTTTTAAATATGGGTGAAACAGAAAATAATCATCTACTGAGTGTCCAGGCTTTTGGCAGTGATCACATATCATACCAGACCGCTGACGAGAATAGCAAGCGACAGCAGAATTACTAAGCTTTCCGTAATAGGTACATGAAGGACGAAGAGAAGTGGGAGCACCAGCCTTTTTGAAAGTGGTAGACAGAGAACGCGAAGCAGCAGCAAGAACAATCTCAAAACTTGAAGTCGGTGTAGAGATGTCAGTAGAAAGAGAACACAAACGAGTCTCCTTAGCTGTAATCTCAGATATAGCAACATCTAGAGTGATATTATTCTGAATGATCAGACCGCTTGTTGACTAAAATTAGGGACGCAGGGCCATGAAAAACTAAAAAAGCTGTCGATGTTCCCGACAAGTGCGTGGGCGTACGGAATCAGGACCAGTGCCCTCCAATTTTAGTAGGTCACGCCAGTATTCCCGCATAGTGCGATCCCCCTATCTAGCGGCAGAAGCTTGGGTGGTCAACTGATACTCCCGAGCATCACTCAACTGAACAAACTGAGTAGTCAAATGGTCCCATAATAAAGTAACAGACTGGATATTCTCAAATCTTGACGAAGTGATCGATCATCAGAAGAGATGATAAAAGAAATGATCCACCACTACCAGAATAATTCAAATTAGCGACGCCTGGAAACGTCGCTAAATGGCCTAAAAATATCGCTAAAAAAATTAGAGACGTAATTAGCGACGTTTTAATGAAGTCGCATTTAAGCTAGTCAATGACAGAAAAAACGTCACAAAATATCGCTATAGCGATATTTTCTAGCGACGTATTTGTGTCGCTAATATTTTTCTTATTAGTGACGTTTAGCGACGCAACGTCGCTAAATTAGCGACGTATTTCGTGTCGCTAAATGTCGCTCAATTTTTTCTGTTTAGCGACCGTTTGCAACACATTTAGTGATATTTTATTGACCTGGCAAATGTCACGCCTCGATCTCCCGCAGGCAAATCGGCCGTCCCCGCTAGGTGGGAATCACCCTCGCCAGCGCTCCCGCGGGACGATCGCTTCGACCCATCCGGGCGTGATGTCGCACGAGCGTGAGCCACACCCATGCAAGGCCGGAGTTCATTGGCTGGAGGTAAGAGTTCTAAGCCACAGAGTCACACAGATTGTCCGAGTGCAGCGGAGTCATGAACGCATAGCGATTTGGTAACAGGTTCACTGAGTCGACAATATAGCGGAAGCATTGAAACACAAGTTTGGGGTAAAGCTACTCTTTATTGATATAAAAATGTGTTACAGGCGGCGTATAGCCGAGATTATAAGTCGCTCAAGCCTCTCTCTCTGAAAAAGTAAAAGCGTGCCAAGTGGCTATAACTGTGGAATGATTGTACATGCGATATTCAGACGAGTTCGGGCTATGTTCACAATATTATGTCTTGTATATGTGCTTCAGTTCCGGACGCACCGTTGCTTCGGAGTGATCTCCACGCCTTAGCAAGCACGTTGGAGGCATCCGCACCGAACGAGGTTCTCCCGCACCCTGCATACAAACTGGTGGATTATCAGTACATTGAATGCACTGGTGGGGAAGCTACTCGCCCGCTCGACAAATCCAAACACGTAATATAAGTTCCGTGCACAACTATTAAGTTGTCTTTCTAGTTGCCTTAGGATCAGTTTCATGCAAACATTGAATAGCCTATCGTGTCGGGCAGTGCGCCGTGCGATGTTTGAGGAAACACAGCGAGACTTACCAACTTACCATTTCTCCTCCCCTGTCCAAGGCAAACATTGAATTTTAAGCACGGGCATGTATAAGCATTCAAGAGGCATAGCATTAGCAAACACGATATTGTTATTACATGATCGTTCAGGTGTTAAGTTGTTCATTGATGCAATACAATGACTCGCACGCGGATAGCCGCTAAGCGAGGATGACTTGTTTATCTTCCATTCTTACAATCAAGCATGCAGTAGATTTAAACACACATAAAAATCACACGATGCATTGCAAGCCATATTCACACGATAAACACACGAGGCATTGCAAGCATATACACACGATGATCACTGGCTTGATGCCATAATGGACTAGTCAAGGACAAGGATAGCATGCAACGAGAAAACACGAGGAGCTCATAAAACACGATGCGTTGCAAGTTATCCCGTCCGAACACGATTGACTATAAACACGAAGTCTGCCTGGATCGGATCGGTGCCAGTGCCCCAGCACCGTCCGCAGAACTTATATCCTTGTGCACAAGTTGTCCATGATCGAACACGATTGTTAATTCACACTTCATGCAGTTGAGGCAACATAAGCACACGACAAGCAGTATTGCATGATTCATTTAGCTATTGGATATGCACAGTCTCCTGGGCTGATATAAGCCCACTCGAGGGAGACTTGCAGGGAGATCCGAATACCTGAATGAGTCTTGCCACTGGAGCATGATTCTTTTACTTGGCATGATGCAGTCCCCTGAATCGGGAACTGCCTTGGCGACCTAACGGTCCCGGATACTTGCAGGTTTATTCAGGCACGGAATGACTACTTGGTAGTCTTCCGAGGTTTGGATGAAAATAATGCATATTCAAGCAGACAAGCATGCGTTTCTAAGGAATACAAGTAAACACGTTTGCTCGGACCCGAAGGTAAGCCGAGAGATGAAACCGTTAGGGACTTAGCATGCGAGGGTCTGAATATAAGCAGTATTTTATTTCCATGTTCTAGCAAGCAATACAGTTGGGATTATTCCCTTAGCTAGGTGCGTTGAATTTATTAACATGCAGGGGGTGATTCACCTAGCGACTAGCATGAATATTCCAGATTTTATGTGTGCTGGCTAAGCAAAGACAAGTTCACCATAGCCACCCACCTTAGCGATGATTCGCCTCAGTAGAGCGATACGTCAAGCGAGCCTCTGAAAGCCTGAGCCGAATTCCTGTAGGGACAAGTATGGATATCCTTTGCTTCTCCATTGAGGCAAAGCGGGTCGGAACAGTTGTACTTTTGCCGATTGAGTCGGCAGTCCGCTAGAACGAAACGGGGTATTACAGCAAATGCTGCCATGTCAGCAATTTAGCGACATTCAGCAACGTATTCAGCAATGTATTTAGCGACGTATTTAGTGACGTATATAAACATCGCTAAACGTCACTAAATGTCGCTAAATTTTTAGTGAAAAAATAAAAAAAAGAATGTAAAATGGTTTTCAAACCAATCTTCCTGCAGTTTATAAATTCCTAATTTGTATAAATAGACCCGGACCAACCCTTCGTTGAATTCTCTGGGTTTGTCGATCCCTTCGGTGGAACATTCAACACCGATAAATTAACATACATTTAATATGAATAAAATAAATACACAGATTTATAATAGATCATAAAAATAGACAGACCCGGAGCAACCCTCCGTTAAATTTTCTGGGTACAAAATATCATAAAAGTATATAAAATATTACAGTCACACAATAAACACAAAATAAAAGTATCACAGTCATACAAAAAGCACAATATAAAAGTATCACAGTTACACCATAAGTCTTATCCAATTTCTCAATCTCTCAAGGAAATCTAATACGCTGGAGCAGAACCCAGTCCCTCAGATACTTCGTATAAGCAACGTCTACTCTATCAATCTTCGCTATAGGTGCTGGGTGACTGGAACTTCCACTCTCAGCTGGTACCTGCCCAACAATAGGAGGCACCACTTTCTCCTTAACAGTAGAAGTTGCCACTTCCTCCTTAATAATCGCTTCCAATTTAACAATAGGAGGTATCTCTTCCTCCTTAACATTCACCTCCTCCTTAATAGTAGGAGGTATAACTTCCTCCTTAACTGTAGGAGGTACCTCTTCCTTCTTAACAGTAGAAGGTGCCTCTCTCAAGCGATTTGCACGTGCTCGGGTCATGTGTACTATCTGGTAAGATTGATAAAAACAAAGAATATAATTGATAACAGATATAAATATATGTAACCATATAGTTAAAATAGATGTTACGTTCCACATTAAAAATACAGTACAAAATTCAGTTGTTATATGTTCATATTATTGTACTCATAGATAGTACTTTCTTGTTGCTATTTAGACATTTTACCTTGTTAATGAACATAGGGAAATGGAAATGTGTAATGTATGTGTTCAACAGTGCATTTGATAGTGCTAGTATGTTGTAGCTACTGAAATATCTTTTAAGATAATGCTGTGAGGTTGAAGTATATTATATTGGTGAGATAGTGGTAAATAGGAGCTGGTAAATAGGAGTGACACAAATACGTGAGTTGGCCTCTAGTTCACTATCATTTAGCTACGTTTTGTCATAGTTGCCTATGAATGTCATTCCTGACTGATCAAGTGGCCTCTAGGTAGGATTGATTTCAAATGTGTGTGCAAAAGTGTATTCATAATACACTTTAACACCAGGTGTGTATGTGTGTGTATGTGAGAGATAGACTAGGTAAGTATTAACCTATGTGTTAGTGAAGTGAGATGGAGTGATATCTGAAGTGGGAAGGGGGTATAAGTTATGAAACCACAATAGCATTGATCCTATGACTGCAAGTGGGGTGTGTGATAATGTGCAATATAGAGGGTGGTATCTAAGTGTGTGTGTGAGCTGATGACACACATGTGTTAGTATGAATGTTGAGGTTTGCAGGGGGAAGCGTGGATTAAGGGGGTGACTGAACTCTGAGGAATACACACTTGATTATGCATCAGTTAGTATATCAGTTAGTTGTAATATTAGTTAGATAGTTATAAATGATATGAGTTAACAATTAGTTAGTTTAGTGGTATACTATTATAGTTAGTAGCAGTCATTAGTGTGTGTCCATGTGTCCTGATTGTGTCCAGTATGTGTGTGTGTGTCCTAATTGTGTCAGGGTCTAGGTTAGGGTTTACCGAGCCGGGAGGAAGGGAGGAGGAGCGCCTGAGAGAGGGGTCGACGAAGGAGGATATATATATATATATATATATATATATATATATATATATATTTTTCTTTTCGAAATTATGATCTTATCATCAGTAGTTTGTCTATTGAATGAAAAATGAGTTAATAGAGCTAAGATAGGTGCTAATGATCAATATCATTGTGTTATAAATAAGTTTTTATGCACATCAAGAAGAGGTAGCTACTATGTTGTTAGTATCGTGTATAATACAATCTTATGGTACAATATGATATACTACTATTTTCATAAATATTGGTTTATCTAATAAAATACAAATTAGGATGATAGTTTTGTAGGTTTGTCTATTTGAGTCATGATGTCATGTATACTTAAGAATTTGGATTCTAGAACAAGATTGAACTGTAAACGATGAAACAAGTAAAGGAATTGTCAAAAAATTATATCAAAATTATTTTCCTAAGTTCTAGGGTTATTGTATCCTACCATATGCGATAGCGATCTTATATTCGAAAATCTAAGGTAGGTGTAGTAAACATTTTGATGTTCTTCATCTCCTTGCTCTGGACAGAGCTAAGTCCTGGCCGTTCTCCCCAAGTTGTGTGTGACAAAGAGAAACCGGTAGTGTAGGAACAACTATCAAATTTTAAACAAAATTCCTCACTTCTCCCTCGTTAATCTCCCGATTTAGGAGATTACAAAAATGGACAAAAGAGGGTTAAACAAACCCCCACTTAACCCTCTATTACTCCCCCTCCTAGGATCTTAACACATTGTATTTGATGTAGGTATCGTTAAACAAACCCCCACTTAACCCCCACTTAACCAAAAGAGGGTTAAACAAACTTTTTAATGTAGGTATCGTTACACATTGTATTTGATGAGTTTTTTCTGTCATGACCCGATCTCCCACAGGCTAATCGGCCATCCCCGCTAGGCGAGAATCACCGTGCCAACGCTCCTACGGGACGATCGCTTCGGTCCATCTGGGCGTGATACCGCACGAGCGTGAGTCACGTTCGTGCAAGGCCGTGGTTCATTGGCTGGCGGTAAGAGGTCTAAGCCATAGAGTCGCACAGATTTTCTGAGTGCAGCAGAATTATAAACGCATAGGCAATTGGTAACAAGTTTACTGAGTCATCAATAGCGTAAGCATTGAATAACACAAGTTAAAGTAAAACAAACTCTTTATTGATATAAACAAGTGTTACAGGCGGCGCATAGCCGAGATTACAAGTCGCTCAAGTCTCTCTCTCTGAAACAGTAAAAGTGTGCCAAGTGGCTACATTTGTGGAATGATGTACAGGCGATGTTCAGACGATGTTCTAATATTATGTCTTGTATATGTGCTTCAGTTCTGGACGCAGCACTCCAAGGCTCCAGAGTGAACTCCGCACCTAAGCACGCACGAAGGAGGCATCCGCACCAAACGAGGTTCTCTCGTACCCTGCAAACAATCTGGTGGATTATCAGTACATGAACGCACTGGTGGGGAGGCTACTCGCCCGCTCGACAAATCCAAACACGTAATATAGGTTTCGTTTACCAACTATTATATTGTCTTTCTAGTTGCCTTAGGATCAGTTTTATGGCAATATTGAATAGCCTAATTCATGTGACAGTGCGCCGTGTGACATAAGAGAAAATACGACAAGACTTACCAACTTACCATTTATCCTTCCCTGTCCAAGGAAAACCAAGTTAATTCAAGTGCGAGCATGTATAAATATTCAGGGGCAATAACATATGCAAATACTGTGTTGTGAGCGAGATTACGCTTCGGGTGCACGAGTTACACGAATTATCAGGTGTTTTGCATAAGATGTTCAAGTGCTCTATATGTACAAGTATGTTACGATCGTTCAGGTATTCTGTTATTCTCAATGCGATGCAATGACTCGCACGCAGATTGCCGCTAAGTGAGGCATAGCCATAAAGGACATGGGCCATTGACATGAATGGAAGCAACGAAAGTACAGGGTGCGCTGCAAACCATCCCGCCAATACAGTAGACCCCAGTTCATCGACGAGAATAGAAAGCTACAAAAGTACAGGGTGCGCCACAAGCCATCCCGCCAATACAGTGGACCCACTAGCAGAATGGTGCAGCGTGAAGCGCATACGCCATCTTGCTATACAGTATGTGTTCCATCCGGATCGGATTGGCCCCGGTGCCCTAGAAACCGTCCGTGGAACGAGCTCCAAAGATCACATTTTTCAAGTTGTCCATGACATGCAGGTCATGGTCTTTCCAAATCCATAACTTGACATGATAATCCATAATTCTTGTTCTGAACCGAGCATTTGCTCCACGAGCTATGATTTTGCTTGACATGATTCTCATTCAGAGGTAAACTTGATATGATTATCATTCAGTTGTAAACTTGACATGATTCCAGTTCAGTGTTCAAACTACCTTAATACATGCCCCTGGTTCGGGGATTGCCTTGGTGACCTAACGGTCCCGGATACTTGCAGGTTCGATATGATTATCATTCAGTTATAGACTTGACATGATTCTAGTTCAGTGTTCAAATTGCCTTGATGCATGCCCCTAGTTTGGGGATTGCCTTGGTGACCTAACGGTCCCGGATACTGGCAGGTTCAATTGCACAGAAGGACTATTCGATAGTCTTCTGGCTGACTCAATGCATGCACGATACATGATAGTTTTACTTGCTTGTGGCATAAGTTTCGTGTAGCAAACATTGAGTCGAGGCAACATTACAAGTTAACATCTAAACATGCAAGCATGCATTTTCAATGAAACTTAAACATTCACGTTGGCTCGAGCCCAAAGGTAAGCCGAGGAGTGAAACCGTATAGGGACTTTCCGAGCGACATGATCTAGGGTCGTGCAGTATAAACAAGTGAACAGTGCACTAAGAAGAGCATATGCATATCATTCTTACTCGAGGCATAGCGAGGTCTTGTTTGCACAAAGCAAATATAGCATGCGAGGGTCTGTATATAAGCAATATTTTATTTTCATATTCTAATACAAGCAATATTAGTTGGGATTATTCACTTAGCTAGGTGCGTTGCATTCTTATTAGCATGCAGGGGGTGATTCACCTAGCGACTAGCATGTATCGTTCTATATTTTAAGTGCGCTGGCTAAGCAAAGACAAATTTACCGTAGCCACCCACCTTAGCGATGATTCATCTCGGTCGAAGGATACTCCGAACGAGCCTCTGAAAGCCTAAGCCGGACTCCTAAAGGGACAAGTCTGGATATCCTTTGCCTCAAATGAGTCTCCTCGCTGAAGCAAAGTAGGTTGGAATGTTGCACTATTGCCGTTTGAATCGACAGTCCGCCTGAGCGGAACGGGGTGTTACATTTCCCCTAGGATCTTAACATTTTGCTATGATCTACATTTATGATTAAATGTAAAGTAATACAAGAAAACTAAGGGAATAACGAGGTTTAAAGAGTTGATAACCAAGATAAGACATTCAAATTTCCTATATATGCAACCCAAGAGTGTCAATAAATGATTCAATGAAAAGAAAATTTATATACAAGTAATTTAGATTATAAAAAATAACATGTTCAACATCGCACATCTAAGAAGCAGGATCTTAAATGTTAAGAGAAATCTCACTATACTTAAAACACCCATCATACTCATGACAAATCATGAACCATAGAAGAACGGTAGAAATCACAAAAACATATATATTAATTACAATCGGACATGGAAACTTCAGAATCCTAAGAAGAAGGGTTATTCACCATATGTAATTCCAAGAATCCAATATACCATATTACCATAAAATGATACAATTATACAAATACAAATCAAGTGGACATAAGAACACAACTTGAGAACAAGTGACAAAAAGATAATATAGTTTATACAAAAGAAGAGGTTCCTAATGGAAACAAGCTAGCATTAGATTATAATTTATTGAAAAGTATAATGTTCAATTATGAAAAACCTATCTAATACTTCGATTCGGCTGAAAAGTATAATTATCAGCTAGGGTGAAGTTTAGATTTTAGTTATTTGAGTTAGATATCAAGTTAGAATATCAGATAGAGTAAGCTAACTTTGTATAGTTAGTCTAGTGTCATCTAGCATTAGTATTGATATTAAGTTGGTATCAGTTATATTAAGTTAGTAGCAGTTATTGAAAGTTAGTAAGTCATGATAGTATAAGTTATGTACTAATTGTATAGTATTAAATGTCAGAGAGAGAGAGAGAGAGAGAGAGAGAGGGTTAGGGTTAGGGTTAGGGCTAGGGTTTACACCCTCTGTGACAATGTGTGTCGTGTCTGTGTCAGTATGTGTGTGTCGTGTCAGTGTCAGTGTCATGTTGTGTCTACATCTGAGAGAGAGAGAGAGAGAGAGAGATCGGGTTAGGGTTAGGGTTAGGGCTTACACTCTCTATGTCAGTGTGTGTCGTGTCTGTGTCAGTGTGTATCGTGTCTGTATCATGTCGTGTGCATCTGTGTGTGTGTGAGAGAGAGAGATCGGGTTAGGGTTTACCTAGAGGAGGAGGAGAAGGAGGAGAAGCCCGAGGTCCGTCGGAGAGGGCTATGGGGGAGCCGGTGGGGGGCTGTGGGGGAGCACTCGGGGGGTCCGCTGGAGTAGGGGGCTGTGGAGGACGCCGGAGGGGGCACTTCGCCGAAGAGGGTGGGGGGAAGAGGGGAATGTTTTTGAAAAATTGGGGGAAGATTTCGATAGAAGGGGGAGGGGGAATCAAAACCTACATTAAAATTTTTAGCGACGTTTAGCGACGTCAACTTATGACGTCGCTAATAATAATAGCGATGTCATAACTAGATGTCTCTAAAAGTCGCTAATTATCAAGTTTGCGATGTTATAGACGTCGCTAAAAACGTCGCTAAAAATTAAAATAAATAACGTTGCTAAATACATCGCTAAACGTCGCTAAATCAAAAAATTTAGCAATATTTAGCGACCTTAAAGAAGCTTATATCGACTATTCTTTTTAAAAACTGAATTACAGTCGCTAAGCGTCGCTATATGTCGCCAACAGCGACGTATGGCGACGTTTATTTTTGGAGTCTCTCAAATCTTTAATATTAGCGACGTTTTAATATGGCGTCTCTAAAAATGTCGCTATTTTATCATATTTTGGTAGTGCGCTCATCGTGGTCGTCCCAAGTATCCTGAGTGACACGAATCGTATTTTGAGTCTCTGTTTTATCATCAGCTGCGGTTTCAGGAGGCCTTGGGATAGAACCATCAAGATGACCAAGAATACGACGACTACGTAGAGTGGTCCGGACTGAGACAGCCCACTCAGTCCAATCATGAGAAGAAATCAATGAAAAATCTGTGGAAGTTGGAAGAAAATCTCGGAACTGTTCCGATGAAGGCATTTTTTTCTTAAAGAAAGAAAACCTGAAACTGCTTATTCTTTTCTTCTTTTGATGAGTATTTCCGTCTGTAGTTAAGAAGCTTTCAGGAAAAGCTAAGCTCGATGATAGCAAATTAACTAAGCAAATTGTTGCACTTATTCTTTTTGCTAAATTGAGCAGTACTATTGGAAATGTGTCTTTGACCTCCTGTATTCTTCTGATGAGGGATTAATTACAATGAAATTAACTAAGCAAATTGAATGTCTTTGACCACAGATGACGCTAGACAACGTCCACAGACGACGGCCTAAAATTTTGGCCGGTGAAGAAAAAGTGGATTAATTTAGACTTGAAAAATCCTAGGCTCTGATACCATGAAACAAATCTACAATATTAATTTTATTAATGGATGATGTAAAAGAGCAATACAACTATGAATATATACAGATGAAAAACGAATTCATATCCGTATAGAAGTAGGAGAAGAAATATGTATCTTTAGAGGAGAAGAAATCCAATCATAAATCTAATTAGTATCTAATCCTAGATCTAATCTAATTAATCTTAACATAGTTTGGGAAATGAGTACAAATGTACCATTTTTTGCAACTACAGTGGAGTTCTATTGTAGGTGAGGGGCAAATATTGATTGGCCATGTATTTTTAGGTTAATAGGAACCATTTGAGATCTTAGGGGTGAGCATTATTTAATTTTGGACCAAAAATCTAACCGAATAAGGGAATCGGTTCGGTTAAAAAAAATTGGTTCGGTTCCTTTTTTTTTTTGAGATATCCGATGTAACGTTCGGAATGGGCCCCCAACTCCCACCAATTAAATGAAAGCAAATAAATGAAAGAAATAATACGTCTCCGTGGCTCGATATACTGATCTTCCGCCACACAACCAGGGTCTAATACCTCTTTCCAGTAACCATAAGGATCACTCGAGTTCAGTGTTCTGTTTCGATTTTGAAAATATTAAAATTTCTTATGTGGTTTCGATTTCGATTTTGGATTTCGGTCCAAAATTGAAAACCGATTAAGACTTGTATAATTATGTAAATACCCTCAATTTTGTGCATAATTTGTGACTAAAAATGTTTATATTTTAGAAACAATAATTTTATATATGTGTTTTGAAGCCCAATTTTGATAATTTAACAACTAGGATCCAACTTTGGACACAACTTTGAAATACAACAAATGTGGTTATAAAAATTATAATTTTTAATATAATTTAATCACGATTACAATATTAGGTTCGATCCATTAAACATTGAAAATAGTCCAATCGAACAAACCGAATTCGGTTCGATTCAGTTCAGTTTCGGTTTTGAATTTTTAGAATTTCGGTTTGTTCGATTTTCACTGTTTCGATTCGATTGAAACCAAATATACCGAACACTCGCCCTTTGGGATCTTAGGTTCATTAATTTACCAAATTAAGGGTTATAAAATTTGCCATGTTTTTA
The DNA here is from genome assembly GCA_036927795.1 of Iris macrosiphon. Classification (NCBI taxonomy): domain Eukaryota; kingdom Viridiplantae; phylum Streptophyta; class Magnoliopsida; order Asparagales; family Iridaceae; genus Iris; species Iris macrosiphon. The sequence goes on from JAYESA010000007.1 coordinate 11,939,475, forward strand.
GGGATGCAAGTGATTGATAGATCAACTTGTAAAAGTCTACGCTACTTACACGAGATTAACTCTAGACTTGTAGTGAGGATTGGGCGGTAGATTATGTTAAAACTCCTATTATACCATCACTCTAATTAGGGGTGGATTCAGAAACTAAATCTAGGATGGACTAGGGATGGACTAATCTATATAAAAAAAAAAATCATAAAAAAAAAAAACATAAAAAAAATACGAATAAATTTTTTTTTTTTTTTTGTGGACTGGCGTCCCACCAATAGGCTGGATCCGCCCTGACTCAATATGAGTTGATGCGATAGCTAAGGACTATTAATTTAGGTACATAGATCTGACCAATTCATTAAGTGGACTTGGTCTGGTTTTTATTAGGGATTATTTTTTCTGTTACGTTGGGGACAGACTTGAAATACTTTATAATTTCTGATTAAACTTCAGTATATGATGTACACCTAGTCGTGCATCAGTAGAATACAAGAACCATGAATCACATACATTCTGCAAATTATTGAATATATCAATATGCACTACTTATAGCTTATGTTAGATTTATTTAAACCATATGATTCAACAAAGTAACTCATTTCTTTTAGTCCCACATGGAAAAGGAGAAGTCATTCTTCTTTCCATATATTGCTTTACCCCTCTTAGTGGGTAAGTGGACTTTATAAGGGATGGGCTTGATCTCATCCAACCCGTGAGCGGGTGCGTGATTTAATGCGCGTTACTTAGCACGCTTGCGCGCCGCGGAACGGATACGGGTACAAAGGTAATTTCATTACTTATTTTATTTTGTTTTTTATTTCCGTTGATTTGGTCTGGTGGGTTGCTGGTCTTCCGCGGAACTGTTCTCACGTAATCCCGTTACGGAAAAAGTGGGAAATGTTACGTGAGAGATATATCAGGACACGATCCTGAGATCTGAGAAAAACAGAAATCGATTTTTTTCTTTTCTCTCTCTCTCTGGCTCTCTGTTCGGACAAAAGAACAATCTCACATAGACGAAAAAAAAGAAGAGAAAAACACCAGAGCCAAAATTCCTCCAAAACTCCTCCGTCCAATCTCTATTTTTCGGACAAGGTTGTGATCGTTCGTGGGATTCGCCACCGGGTGCACGGTGAAGTGAATCGAAGGATTCGTTGCATCTCGGGGATAGATCGCCAGGAACCCACTGCACTGTTCGTGGGACGAAATTCTATTCTAAGGACAGCGTGTAACGTGCCTCGAATCCTATACTATTTTTTGTCTTTAATTTTACATCTTCCTATTTGTATTATTTAAAAATTTAACCAACAGCTTATACACATGTCAAACACTAGTGGACCTCACCAATTTCTTCGAAATTAAATCTAAGCAACACAAGGACCCCCATTGAGTAAACCATCTGCATTTCACCAGAGGACCTCTGACCTAATGGTTGGGACTGAGATGATTATTTTGTGGGTCCTGGATTGGATTCTAGCTAGACCTCGCAAAGAAAAGAAGAAGAAAAAGGTTAACCATATGCACATGTTCACGGTCCATGTTTGTTGGAACGGAACGCGAAAACTATTTTTTTAAACTAAAAAGACGGATAAAGATTCGAAGTAAATTATATAAAAATCAACTTGTCAAAATTACAGAAACTACACAACGTAAACACAATCGATTTTAAGGTAGAAAATTCTTGTAGAAAAAAAATTACGGGACGATTGAAATTCATCCCCGAAAAAACCTTCATTAATGAATTATAAGAATACATCTACAAAATTATCCACCGATCCAACCGGATCACCACAACTACTTGGAACAATAAGAACAGATTACACGATCACTGAAAAACAAAGACAACGCGAAATATTATCCAAAACTCTCTTTCTCTCTCTTCGAAGTAGCCATCAATCTCTCTTTTTCTTTCCAAAAGTTGTAAGCTTTGAGAAACCTCTCATTATGATCTTGTGATGATAGATTAGGGTTATAATTAACCTATATATAGTTCTCTCAATTCCACAATAAATATGGACCGTTGATGTGATCCGACGGTGTAGAAAAATATATTCGAATTCAGGTTCCGTTCGATAGACCGGTATACCGGAAGTATGCCGTTTTGGTCTCCCAAAAGTTTCTAGAACACAAACGGTATACCGACGGTATTATGAGTTGGCGAATGTCGGCAAATGCGAACCTGGAACGAACAGTAGCAAAATAATGCTACAACGTCGGTATATCGATATATCGACAGCATACTACGTTATATCGATGATATATTGTGGCTGCTATATTTTTGAAAATAAATATTGAAATGCCTCCGCCTTCGTCGTCTCCAATTCTCCGAACTTTTCCGATACACGGATAACGCTTATCGCAGTCCGAAATATTCTTCATATAGGTTGGAAATTCAACCAAACACCAACAATACTTTCACCAACAATGCTTTCATGAGTAAATTTGATTTTGTGAAAGCTATAGATGTAAGCTACCATTGGCTCTTTAGGTTCTTCTGATATATTGAAATAATGATTCTGCGTAGAAAAGTTTAATTGACTTGCATTTCGTTTACGCTCTTCTCTTTGCCTCTAATGTCAAACAAAGTGTTAAAAATACTTGAAATTTTTATGCTAAGATTTTTTTTTCTCTTATCGACAAATCTTCTACTATATAATGTGGATTGGAAACGGCTGTAAAGTGAGCGGTCCAAGTTGTTTGTTAATCTTCAACCTAATTAATTTTTTTTAAAAATTTAAATGTTAAGTGCTATTGGGATTAAATTGTATCATTAAATTACATTTATGGTGATTAGCTATATATGGTGATTGGCTGACTATATATGGTGATTGGGGTATTGGAATTAAATTGTATTAAATTATATTTATGGTGATTGGTCATGTGACTTAGGCCCCAAGTTGATATATGGATGTATATATATGTAATATCATGATGAATAAAATATTTAGAATATTATCTCCTATCACTTCTTCACATGGTATTAGAGCCTGACGACTAGGGCACGTTTTCTTCGAGCGGCGTCGGTGGCGGTATGTTGAGCGGCTACGGCGACTTGACGAGCGGTGGCGGCGGCGGGACTTCTACTTCGGCGGCATCACGGATCGATCCCACATCCCCGTATTACCTCGGTTCTAATGACAATCCGGGTAATACAATTACAAAAGTGGTATTTCGTGGGAAGAATTATGAGGAATTGTCGAGATCTATTCAGCTTTCTCTTCGGGCTCGACAAAAAATTGGGTTTGTTGATGGGTCTATCAATAAACCTTCGGAGAATGATCAATTGGAGGATTGGTATTGCGTCCAATCGATGCTTGTGCAGTGGATTTTGCATACTATCGACGCTTCGGTGAAGAAGACAATACCCTACTTTGAGGAGACGAAACCACTATGGGATTCGCTCAATGTCCGATTTAGCGAACATGCGGATGGTGGTGGACGTGGACGGGGTACGGAAGTGCGTGCGGTGGTGGCAGGACGTGGCTTCGTTGCTGCACAGCCGCGGATGGCAGATGATGGTGCAGGCGGCGGTGGTGTGCCGGGATTGACTCTGGACCAATGGCAACAACTTACTTCTATGCTTGGTAATTCTTCGGCCAAATCTCCGGAGGATCGTATGGTGGGTAAGTTCATTGCACTTGGATTATTGATACAGGCGCTTCGAATCATGTTACGGAAAATTTGGATTTATTGTCGGGGGTGACGACAATGGAGGAATGTCCGGTTGGACTCCCGGATGGACGGACTGCGGTTGTCTCATGCTGCGGGCGTGTTGCTCTTGCACCAGGCGTGGTTCTCATGAATGTTCTATTCGTACCTCAATTATATTACAATTTAATTTATGTGGCCTATCTTATTGATGAAATAAATTGTGTTGTACAATTCTCTAAAAATGTGTACGTGATACAGGACCCCAGTTTGAGAACCTGATTGGCGTCGGTGAACGGCGGGACAGACTCTACTACTTTCCTATTGTACCAAAGACTCGGGCCTTGGCAGTGACTGGGACGATTTGTCCGGACATTTGGCATCAGCGACTTGGGCATCCTTCTGATAAAGTAGTAAAGTCACTTCATGTTGTCAGTAGCTCTAGTAGTTCAGTGAATAAGGGATGTGAAGTTTGCCATCAGACAAAGAAAATTCGAGGTATCTTTCCTGTTAGTGACTTTCGGGCTGTTGTAATTTTTGATTTGATACATTGTGATCTTTGGTGACTGTATCCTACGCCTTCTTCGTGTGGAGCCCAATATTTTTTGACGATTGTGGATGCCTTTTCTCATGTTATTTGGGTATTTTTGTTGATTAATAAGACTGAAGTATACAAGATGTTCTCGTCATTTTTTTCTATGATTGAACGACAATTTAATTCCAAAGTTCGCATTGTGCGAAGTGATAATGGTTCTGAGTTTAATTGCCTGTGCGACTACTTTGCACATAATGATATTTTGTTTCAGACATCTTGTGTAGGTACACCTTAGCAGAATGGGAGGGTCGAACGAAAATATAGACATATTTTGAATGTGGCACGTGCTTTACGTTTTCAGGAAAATTTGCCAATCTCTTTTTGGGGTGAGTTTATTTTGGCGGCTGGTTATTTGATCAATAGAACTCCTTCGAACCTTCTTGGTTTTAAATTCCCATATGCAATATTATTTGGTGCTCCTCATTCTTATAATGAATTACGTGTTTTTGGTTGTCTTTGTTTTGTCCACAACCAAAAAACTAAGATGGATAAGTTTGCTCCTCACAGTCCAAAGTATATTTTTGTGGGATACCCCCATGGCAAGAAGGGTTGAAAATTGTATGATCTAGCTACTGGTGATTTTTTTGTTTCTCGGGATGTTAAATTTTATGAGAATGAGTTTCTCTATTCTGTTGAAGATGATCGTGGTGATATGGCTCATCCTGACCTGACGTCCCTTGTCTTGGACGATGATGCTTTGGGGTTTGATCTACCTCATATGGATGTGATGACCGTCATGGAGGCTGAGGCCGCCGTGGAGGACAGCACGGATTAGGCCGATGGAAGATGCGGCAACGGAGGCCATCGTGGCGGAGGTGATGGTTTTGGTGGCTATATGGTTTGTTTTACCACACACAAAACAAAATCTCTTCTGATCCTGAGTCTGACCGAAGTTTTTTGGTTTATAGTGGTGATGGTTTTGGTGATGAGGCTGAGGGTTATGCTTCTTCTTGAAGAGGTTCCTTTTGGGTTTGTGGTGATGATTATGCTTGGGTTTGCCTTGGGATTCTACAAGGTTTACCTTAGCTTTAGACTCAGACTTAGGGTTAGAACTTAGCCTAATTTGTTCTTCTGTTCTAATTTTCTTTAGGACTTGAGCAAAGGTAAGGTCACCCTGGGTATGAATGAGGTCTTTCTTGACATCAGACCAAGAAGGAGGGAGCTTGTCTACCAAACAGGCTATTTTATACTTAGTAGAAAAGAAAGTACCTTTGGCTTGAATATGCCTAAGATATTCTTGGAATTCATGTATTTGATCATTTATGGGTTTATTATCTACCATAAAATATCTGTTGAATGAGGAGAAATTTAATCTTTCGATTCCATCATCATCACAGCTATATTCATCTTCCAAAGCTTCCCAAAGTTCTTTAGTACTCTTATATTCAAAAAATATGTCATATAATGATTCAGACAAAGTGCTTAGAATTCTGTGGAAGCAGTGGTAGTCTATTTCCTTAGGTGTTTTGGGTTTAGAGGATCTGGTAGATTTGGATACTCCTGCGTCAGACTCGGTGTCATCAGAATCATTTGTGTTGGGTGTGGAACCATTAATGGCTAAGATCAGCCCTAAAGTTGTGAGCCAAAACTCCATTTGACTCTGCCATCTCTTAAATTAGGTCCCGTTGAACTTAGCAGGTTTAGCAGTGAAAGTCTCATCCTTGCCAGTCATGATTGCTATTGAGAAAAACTAAAACTGAAATATATGTATTTACTCAATAACAATGTCCAATGATTTAGAAAATAGTTCAAGTGATTTTGCTAATCAATCTTAAAATCTTTAGTCTATCAAGTGTAGATTAACTTGGGTTAGCTGTAGGGGCAGGTTCCCAGCTAGCGGTGGTCCGAAGACACTTAAATACCGTGTCGCTTAGGGCTATTTACACCCGGTTGACAGAAGGACCCTTTCGACTTATTCCCAAATTTATCTTTACTTTTAGAATTAAGACTCAAAGTAATTTGCAGTTTTACTTTAACTATTTATTTACTTGTAGAAAATAATTTTTATTGTTCTAAGATGCAGTAGAAATATGTTCAAACACTATTTTCACAAGGCAAGGTATTTAAACAACTTGATATGTAAGAAATTGTTCAATTATAATTGAAATTTAAAAATGATGCAAGTTGTTTCAGAATCTTATTCAAATAAAAGTACTAAAGTTATTTAATTATTTCCTAGTCACAAAAATTGTCTTTAAACAACTATGAACAATATAGTTGCAAACAAACAGATTAACCAACTAAGCTACAGCAGAAATAATTTTATTGGTAGAAATAATTTTATTGCAAACAAGCAGAATAAGCAACTATGAACTTGTTATTCTATTGTTACAGTAGAAATAATTTTATTACTACAGTAAAAATGCTTTTATTGTACGATTAACAATAATTTTTTCTATGAATAATTTTTTATAAGCAGAACAACAAGCAGAATAATTTTTTTATTGCAAAGAACAAGGATAAGTAACTATGAATTAGTTATTCTACGATTAACAATAATTTTTTGTAACAAGAAATCAGATTCAACTCTTAGATTGTTACTAAAAAGTACTTATAATATAAATAAATATTATTTTCCAGATATTTATAAGAGAGAAATAAACAAAACAAAATTTGTTACCGGCCTCCAGGGAAGTCGTGCACGAAGCACTGCCCTAAGAGTTAATCCGAGGTCTATGTGCAGACGTTTCTCGGAAGCTCCTAGTGGTAAAACTCCCTGACTACCGGGTTCTCTTCGTTGCACACAACTCGGAGAGAGAGACCGAACTTAGCTTTGCCCAGAGTAAGGATTCAGAGAACAGAATGGTTTGAGAGAAGAGAGATAGAGGTTTCACGTATGAGAGTTTTCTGTAAAAAATGAAGGAGAAGAAGACCAAATAAATAGGCTGAAGCTGTTGTAAGGTTCAATGAATCTGGCAACAGACAGGGTACTTAATGGCTCATAAACAGGCCATTAAGGAGGAAATAAAATATGAGAAAAAGGCTGTCAAAAGAGCTGTTGCAAGGTTCAATGAATCTGGACATGAACCTCAACGTTCAAATTTGAAAGAGCCAAAATGGGTTCAAAAATTAAAGAGCAGCAAAAAGATTTTTGGATCCCAGCCCGAACCCGAAGACTAAATTGGACCTGCGTTCGGCACCTGCAGGTGTGGGCACGTACCCGCACCCGTTACGTGCGCCGAACCGAACCGAGCAGAGCCGGGCGGCGGCGGCGACACGCGCATGTGGCCCAAGGGGTTCCGCACACAACATCTTTAAGAAAGCAATGAAGAGGAAATAATATATACACACAAGGAGGGGTTGGCCTATCCGATGTGGGACTAAAGGAAAGAAGGAAATTGAGCTTTTGCTCAAGCAAAGCTAACAACTAGTTCATGATATCTCAAATTGTAGTTCCTATTAGTACCATCATGCTTACATGGTAGTTATTGTTTCCTATATATTGTACTTGTATTGCTAGTTTAGATATTGTATTTTTTTTCAATCCTGACTACATATATTTTAACAACTATAAATGACGATATTTGTCTAGAGATCTACGGTGGGTGTATTGGCGATAACGTTGTCACCGAAGTACCTGATTCTTCCCATGATGCGAAATTTTATATTTTCTTCCCTATTCTTTTCATATTATTCTTAGTTAGTGGATTTTAGTATTGTAGTTCTATTTAGTTGCGTTATTTATTGACCTGGTTTGTTTTCAAGACATTCTAAGTTATAGTGGATCATTTTTGGTTTTAAGTGATTAATTAAGACAATTAGGTATATATTTCTCTTGTTATAGTGATTTAGAATAATTCTATTGATGTATATTATAGAATAATATTTGATGATAGTTATGTTGTAAGATGAAAATACAAGTATAGACAACGAATTATGTTATCGATACCGTGACGTAGGTTGGACTTATCATTGTTCCCATATTTGAGTATTCGGGAGTGGGATATGACATAATGAACTAGACTTTCAAGCTATTGCTATAGAAGATGCTACTACATAAGTTGAAAAATGAAGTGTTGAAGTCTTGCGGTGTAAAATTAATTTTTATGAAAATTTAAAATTTTGAAGATATCGAATACCCTAGCAAAGATTCAAAAATACTGGATATGAAGATCAAAGACCAATAACTGAGGATCAAATTGAAGTTAAGAATTACACTTTCATTCTTTCAGTTTTTCTAAAAATAAATAAAAATGTTATGAAGTTTCTCAAATAACACCTCCAACAGATACTAAGATCATGACACTTTTGGTCCAATCATGTCATGCAGATGTAAGGTTCTTGGGACCCACCTTACATGGGCAAACATACGGTTTCCAGAAGTACACTTTCCCATTCTTCTTAAGAAAGAAATTAACTTGAATTATCATTTAAGTATCTCCAAATAATAAAGAAATTAAAAAGTATGTTTAATGATGTTTGAATTAAAGATAATATAACAAAAAGAGTGACTTTTATCCGAACATCAACATGTGGATCCAACTCCCTACTTAAAATACTATTATATATATACATACTTTGTACGTATTTTATGCTATTTTGGAAAGAACAAACGATATTATTTTTTATTTTTACTATTTGATATGAGCAAAACCTATTAAAAAAAATTTATATTTTAGAAAGAGGAAACAACAATCTCCTTTAATTTTTTTCCACACGTAATTACATTACTATGCATGTTAAATTTAATGAACAATTTTAAATAGTAAATATAGATCAGGGTATTTTAGAAAAATAAAATTTTTACGGTGAAGTCTTACTTTCCTTATTATATAGTAGTATACATATATCTTGGAAAGAAAATACAACAATCTCCTTTATTTTTTTTTCCACATGTAATTAATTAACTATCAATGTTAAATTTAATGAATAATTTTAAGTAGTAAATATAGATCATAATATTTTAGAAATTTTTTTTTTTGATAAAATTTTATTTTCTTTATTATATAGCAGCATAGATTAATATTCGGCTTGCACCAACATACATATTTGGATAATATAAAATATATAAATGCACATCCCTTCAATCTCACCCTAACTGATTGTTGCGACCACCTAAAGAAGCCACTTAGGTAGTGACATGAAATTTGAAAGCTATTTATCTTGTGGTTTTCTTTCTACCAACCCTACCCATCCAAACCTTTATGTACTAATAATGTAGTGGTTGGTTTCACACTAGTCATCTAGGATTCACCTTCCATTTAGGAAATTCTGGGTGCTTAAACCTGACAAGACTTCAAATTTGGATAACCCTCTTCAGTTAGGACAATTTTCTTGGTTCAACGTGATCTTATAAGTGGTCGAGATCACGAATGACCTCCTGGACCAGCCCACAATAAGAATCAAGAAACAACCAAAATTAGTTCAGGATAGGACAATCCAATCCTACAGGCTGGCCCTTAATCTGCCTAACTTAACAACCTCCTTTGATGTTACAATTACAATGATGACTATCATCTTGTTGATTAATTAAGGTTGTTTAGTATCATGTTTGTTTATTAATTTAAAAAAATATTTTTCACAAAAATATATTTACTAAGGACGCGTTTGATTGCAAGGTGGAAAATATGTGGAAAAGAAATTAATTCCACTCAATTATTTTTTTAGGAAAAAATTTAATGAAATTTTAAAAAAAATTCATGGAAAACTTAATTTGGTGTTTGATTGCAAGGTTGTCTGCACTCCTCATTACATGAGAGGTTTGTAGAGGTAACAAATGTTGCTATTTTTCCCAGTGAGATTTACTTTTTCTAAATCCGAGCCACTAATTATATAGTTTTTTTTAGTTATCTTCTTAATTTCAACTTTGTTTTGCTATTTTGTTATGCTTCTATTGTCCTTTTTATTGTAATTAGGCAGTGATGTTGGGAAAAAAATTAGGGTTTTGGATAACCCGATTTCTAGTGACTTTTGTAGCATTCCACCTCTTCTGTGATGGGTTGAAGAGGAAGAACCTACAAGGTTGTCTGCACTCCTCATCACATGAGAGGTTTGTAGAGGTAACAAATGTTGCTATTTTTGCAAGTGAGATTTACTTTTTCTAAATCTGAGCCACTATTTATCTAGTTTTTGTTATCTTCTTCATTTCTTACCTGTTTTGATGAGTGGTTATTCAACTCTAGAGTGCTTGACACAATTTAATGCCTTGTTTGCTGTGTGTGTTTTGTGTCTGCTTTCAGCTGACTATCTATAACTATTTTTTCTTGGTACCATATGCCAAAATTTTCCTCCTTTGTAGGTTGATGGATTTTTCTGATCCTACGGATCGTACGATACTGGCTACAGTGTCAAGCACTCTCAGTGTTCTTAATATCATTATAACATTGGTGGGTGAGGAGGAAAATGAACGAATATGCATTTCTAGAGAACCATCTGAACTAAGAACACAATGGAGAGATGCACACATGTATCGAATATTATGGGGAGGTAAATACAAATGTGTATCCTATCATAGGATGAGCATGACATCCTTCTATACGTTAGTACGTATGCTAAGGATTAATCGGTCGCTTCGAGATATTCGTTGGGTTTGTGTGGAAGAACATGTGGCAATATTTTTGTACATGCTAGGGCACAAGTCAAAGAACAAGGTATGCACTGTTGACTTTGTGCGTTCTGGAGAAACGATCTCAAGATACTTTAATCTAGTACTTGGGGCTATATTTATACGTAAGTAGTAACGAAGCAACCTAGGTGTGAAACCCCAATGGAGATAAGTTAAAACTGTGAATGGTTTCCTTATTTTAAGGTAAATTAAATATTAGTTAAAGTCTTGTTTTGACCAAATTAATAAGTTGTAGGAACATATTATAGTTACCTAACAAAATGTATTAATTTATAGGATTGTATCGGTAGATAGATGGAACCCACGTCCAAGCCACATTGCCTTTATCGGAGGCCCCCCGTTTTAGGGGTAGAAAAGATTCACTAACACAAAATGTATTAGCTGCTGCTACTCCGAATAAGAAGTTCAGTTACGTGTTAGCTGGTTGGGAGCGGTCTTCTAGTGATAAGAATGTTTTGAGAGATGCCCTCTCAAGGCCTACCCCAAATAGACTCAAAATTATCCAAGGTATTACATACCCTTCACCCTCAAATTTATATGTAGTGGATATATAGAGATGAAACTTATAAGTGTGATTTATATATAAATATATGGATATAGGAAAGTACTATCTAGTGGATGTTGGATATACAACCATGTCTGGATTCGTAGTCCCATATCGTGGGGTGAGGTACCATCTATCCCAAACAAAAGGGCGTGAGCCTAGGAATGCAAAGGAGCTTTTTCAATTGGAGGCATTCAAAATTACGTAGTAAGATAGAATGTGCTTTTGGTAGACTTAAGAATCAGTTCTGCATTCTAGGTTTAAAAAAGTTCCACTCTTTCCCTACCCAAATTGACCTTGTAATTGCTTGTTGTATTTTGCATAATTTTATACTTGGTGTTGATCCTCCTGATGGTTTAGTGCTTGATGAAGTTGACAAGGATGCATCTACATCTTCTGAAAATGATAACGTGTATCATTTCGACCAATTCACTCAAAATAATTCACAATCGGAGCAAATAAGTGTTAAGAAGATGTAGGAGAATTTTTGTGACAATATAGCAACTGAGATGTGGCATGACTACTGCCATGGAAAGGGTACCTAAACATGCCCCTTTATCACATTTTGTGTAGGATTGTGAGTCCGTTTTTGTATTTAACATGCCCCTTTATCACATTTTGTGTAGACTTGGCAGTCAATTTTTGTATTTAGTATGTTTACTTCCTTTTTGGTTCAATATAATACCATGTTTTAGTATATTACCTAAACATGGCCCTTACTGTCTGCTGTTACCTTCAGTTTTTGGGTTGTGAACTTATATACTATACTCGCAACAGAATATCTGTTTTGTTTGTTCCCTGATATTTACAGGTGAAATGTCTGATAATTTTGCAAAACATGCTAATAACCCCTTTGCCCCTCCTAAGCTAAGGTGTTCTTCTTTGCCTCCTCCCCAACCATACCAACCTGCGCAATCATTTAGCAACTCATTACCTGACCTAAACTGGGGTAGAACGGCAGATCCTTACATGGATTCATATTTGTTTATCCAAATCAAATGATCTAATCCGGAGAGGGAAAACAATGATTTGTTGCCACTTTCCCTGGAAAAAAGAACAATACAAAGAAGGGAAAAGGATCAACAAGTGGGGGTCAAAGCAACAAACATTGGCACCAATCTCATATAGACTTGCTTCTAACAGTTTTATGTGATGATGCCAATAATTGTGGTAAGTCCGACAAAAACTTCAAGAAATGCTCTCTCCAAAGAGGGGCTAGTGTTGTCAATGCGAAGTTTGGTGAGAGTTACACTGCGGAGAACGTACATAATCATCTAAGAGTGAAAAAGTCAAAATGGTTGGATATTTTAAAGGCTAAGTAAATGTCAGGGGCCGGTTAGGATGATGAAACTAAAACTGTGATCTTGGATGAGGAAACTTACAACGATCTTGATAAGGTAATGTGTAGGAGTTAATAGAACACTTTTAAAGTTTATTTTTTGGTTACTTTGCTTCTATTACTAATGTGCCTTTTTATTTTGTCTATTGGCTAAATCAAGGTTATGTCTATACATCAACAAACCGATAAAAAATTATGATTTGTTGAGGGTGGTATGTGGGGATTACCATGCTACCGGTAGTCAATCTAGATTATGCTATGAACAATATGGTGGCTATGAGAAGGACATTGTTAATTTGGATGATGTGAATGAGGAGCCTATAGGGGTAAATATTGAACCTAGTAAATCTTCTGCCCCAATTAAGATGACAATGTCACGACCCTTACCCGGATATTCGGGCACGAGTACGTGGTTACGCCCAACCTACGTCGCAGAATCGATGGTAGAACACTGTCTGGGTCATTCTAACTATCTAACATTTCAATCAATATAATATGGTACATGTCAACCATCTCAACTCCAAACAGAGGAGCAATATGGTATCTCACAAGTTTATCAAATCTCAATCACAAAACAAACTAAGGAAGAATGATGCACGAATAGAATAGCGAAGGAAAGAAAGATACAATCCACAATATGAAATAATAGTACATTTGTGAATCTCAGCAAAGAATAGTCTAATACAAGAATCACCAAACATAAACTAAACCTCCTCAGTCACTAGTACTATGTCCTCTTGCTCTAGGAAAGTATCCTCTAAAGTCTCACCCTCTTGAGGGCCGTAATACGTGGGACACTGCTCCTCTAGCCAATCATCTAAAAAATATATCCAGTCAGGATTGGAGCAAAGTACATACCTCTGAAAACAGTTTCAAATACATAATCGAGCATATATAACAAGCAATAGAAAATGATACAAGATGCACAAGTAGTAAGAATATACAATACAGGGAGAACAGGCAATAAGCACAATAAGAACTGGAAAGTAAGTACGAGAAATAACTGCAAGTAGAGAACAAGAATACTAACTATGTGATTTAGAGTGCAAGCTCGTTATGTGATCAGCTTAGGTTGCACATGAGGTATAAAGGTAACTCCATTATACGTGAGGTGTATAATCGGCATGCACATGAGATCAATAGGGCTTTGATCACATAGCCAACTCCTACTCCCCCTCCCCAACCAATACTCATGGATCCAATCACGACATGTTACGTACATGATCACGATATAGTCACACTAGCACACGAAATAGTGGATGCACAAGAAGCACATGAAAATCAATACCCAATGCACACGATGAAATACATGTGACTGGGTACCCGTTGTACACGGTAGGAGATAACACCTCCTGACGGGATCCATATAGCACCAGTCCGTAAAATTACTGTGTCGAGATCAATGTATACAATTCTAGAACATGCATATATACAATATTATGAATTAAAAATAATCAGAGAAATGTACTCGCCTGAAGTCCTGAGCAAAGTGTGTGTCTCGATGCTCAAGCTGGTGTCTCACAACCTATATATGGTATGTTGTATCAATACAAGGTTCAATAATGAAATAAGTAAAGTTGATACAATTCTAGGTCGATACGCCATTTCTAAGTCAAACCAGTGAATTCTAGGTTGTAAGAGTCTAAAGCTAAGTCACTAAGTCGACATACTATGAAACTATGCTATGCTAGCTAAGCTAACACACAACAAAGCATTCAAAGAGCCGTATCCTAAGATAAGCAAGTTTTCTAATATGAAAAATACGTTTTTATGTATATATGTAAGTCAAATATTATGATAATATCTCAAACAATATAATTAGGATACCTTGGCCTTGCACCAATGCGTATCGCAACTACCTTGATACCCAAGCTCAATACCTTGGGTATCGGCCCATTACCTTGGGGATACCTTGGTATCCCGAGGTAAACCAAACTCTAAATTAACTAATACATATATACATATCTCAAACTAACACTAAATCTATAAATTAACACTATATATATATATATCAAGTTAACATAGTTAGTTACTAATAGTTACTTAGCTAACTAATAGGGCTATACTAACAATTATAGATACTTCTGATACAGTCTAACTATTTAACTACTACGACTAACTAATACACTAAACTAAATCACCTGATACTTATTAGCCAATATAACCACTGGTACACTTAGTTATATAGATACTAACTATACCAAACTACTACCCAAAACCCTTATACCTAGCTAACTGAAACTGAGGACTGATACTGGACCAAAACCCCGATACTGCACAGGCAAAACAGAACATAAACTGTTACTGTGCTCGGGCACAGCACAGTAAAATCTGAAATCATACACTATGCAGGCCCGAGCCCTCCACTCTATGTGACTGCACGAGCAGCTGAGCTCGAGCAGTTGTCTGCTGCACAGTGGGGTCGAACCCTGGGAGTTGCTGTTGCTGTTCTCTGCGTAAGCCTGCTGCTGCAGCTCTCTTCATAACCTCTGCTGTAGCTCTCTTCATAACCTATGCAGCATCTCTCTTTATAACCTCTGCAGCTGCCCTTCTCTTCATTTATATGTGCACTGCATATAGTGTCTTTGCTGCAGTCACTAATCTCCTGCTGGTCAACCTCCCCTACTGAATAACATAGCATGAGCAGCTGCTAGTGCATACTGCAGTGGTAGCATTGCCTATCTGGCTGTGCACAGTACCTGTGTCGAGCCCTTCACCATACACAAGGTAACAAGCACAACAACTAATAATACATCCCCTAACAATATGTATCACTAAGTAGATATATATACACATAGAGATATATACATATATCACTATACCACTATATACTCCTGTAATGTATATAGATATAGACCACACTTATACTCTATTCCCAAGTACACATATATACACCAACATATCAAGGTATAAAAATATCTATAATTACACTCATATGTGTTACAGTATATATATACATATAATTTAACATATACATACTTACACATGCCTATAGATATATACAAATATAGTTATATATATATGTATATATATATATATAACTATATATATCAATATATATATATATATATATATATATATATATATATATATATATATATATATATATATACATATACACTCACACACATATAGATTACTAGAGTAAATATATACATATAGACACCCATAAACACATACACTCAAAATATCATATTATATACTCCATATAATACATAGATAGCTAATAGTTATGTAAATACACATGCACGTATATAATTAAAGGCAAAACACCAAACACATGGAGTGTACCGCACCCGTATCACACTTTCTCTATGATACGCTTGCGATACGGCTCCAACACACAACCAAACGTATCCCGGAGGACACGTACAAGTTTAATACATAAATTATGAATAATACGTATAGTAATTAGAGTGTCTACGTGTCCGTGTCACTATGTGATATGTACAAGGCCCCGTATCGGAGAAAAACTCCCAAAATTAATCTGTTTCGTCAAATTGACGAGATACGGCCTACACGTATCCAATTGTGGATACGACACTAGCCACAAAAAATCAATCAAGTGTCAATTTGATCTATTAGATCATTTGACAAGCACTACATGTGCCAATCTCGGAATTCCCCCAAAATTGGCCCCAAATTGGTCATAACTTCCACCGTAAGTCTCCAATTGTCCCAAAATAAAATCATATGGGTAGCCTATGCATGTGGGTTGGTTTCTCATGGTAAAATCTTAGATCTAGAGTCTATTAGTAGGGGAAAAACTAAATTGTACCTATTGGGAGATGGATTTCTAATAAAAAGTCCCAAATTGCCAAGTAGCTCCTCTCCTTGTAGATCTTGGCCTCCTCCTCCTTGTTCCTTGCTTCCTTCTTGTAGATAATTGGTGTAGCAACCTCAATGATGAATTTAGAAAGAGTTTGGTAAAGATTTGGTGGAGAATTGATGAGGGAATGGAGAGAATTTGGAGAGGGAAATTATAGATCTAGAATTTAAAATTTGGAATGAAATAATTTTCTCTCTCCTCCAAGAGGGGGCCCCGGCCTATATACACCCTCTATGCAATGTGAAATGACACAAATACCCCTTGGGGCCTCTCATGAAGAATTTAATTAGGGAGGGAAGGTTCTAGTCTAATGATTTCACTAATTAATTAAGCCTCATAATCCATGGGCCTAATTCATGGGCTCAACTTAGAATAGTCTAAATGTTTGTTTCATGCTCTCTAAATAAATGGTTAGGTCCACTACACAAGTCCAAAATAATCTACACTAGCAACAAATAATAATACCAATAAATAAATAAAACATGCAATGCACAAATATTAATTATAATAAATCCTAAAATAATTAATACCCATTGACAATTACCAAACTACCCTTGGATGAAAAGGTGAGGGTGACAGACAACTAGTCAAAATCCTCAACAATCATCGGGTATGAAACATCGTAGAGAGTTGGCGGATGACTACATGCCTAACTTGGTATTCTCTTTGAAAGTAATTGGTGATGCACTAGAGACGGGTTTTGTGGGATTTCATGTTGAGAAGTTGGGTACTAGAGTATGGGATCTAGGGGACTACTTTGAAGAGGATGTATTGAATGGTGCTTATGATTATATTATTGATAATCATCGTGATGGTAAGAGGTTTGTAGGTTTGCCTCAAGCACAACGCATCAAATGGGTGGAAAAATTCAAATCTGGGATGTTTCTTTCAGCCAATGAGGATTAGTTGGATCATGTTTTACTCTACTATTGCTGCCCCCCTTGCTGTCCCCCCTTGCCGTCCCCCCTTGCTACCTCCCCTTGCTACCTCCCCTTGCTGTCTATGGGTCAATCCCATGGTTTTGATCTGACTGCAGTTTAACACATCTACAGTTTTGTATATTAATTTTTAATATTTTTGTTAACTCAGAACTTTCCCATTTTTTTGATCTGACTGCAGTTTAACATATCTGCAGTTTTGTATATTAATGTGTAATAATTTTTCTTAACTCAGAACTTTAAGTCTGTAATATTTTGGTGCAAGAACACTCGCACAACATGCTGCACCTGAACTGCTCCTCTGACTTTGGGCACCTGTTAGCCCAAAAATGTGTAATATTAATTTGTAATATTTATGATCATGAATGTATTTTGTACTACTTTCGACATCTAGTGATATGTATTTTCAGTATATAACGTCCATATCACCCCGAAGAGTGTGGCATCCGTAGTAAATATATCGTCCATATCACTCCGTCGAGTGTGGCATCCGTAGTAAAGAAAGTGGGGTGTCCCATACGCCTACTAGTAGTCCTTTCCGCCCAATGCTCTAAGCATGCAACATCCATGACATGGTAAAACCTCTAAATAACTGCCAGGTATATTAGCATACAAGGTTTCTATCAGCAGTTATCCTTATCCGTCGCATGACCTATACGTACCAGTGGCCAGCCGAATACGCAAGTCCGTGTCCTGCATGTGACTCACACTCGTGTAAGAAATAGTGTCATGGCCAATGAAACATAAAATTCCTCATAATAATGGGATGGTCTCATAAAGTAGGTCCAATAATCTATATAAATAAACATGATACGACGCTATCGTCGTTGCATCCAAGTTTCCTTAGACGCACCATTTATTTAGCAATAGATGAACTGAATAAGCAGAAATAAATTATGCATGCATCATATGGAATATAAATATTAGTACAATGGCAAGGTATACTTGTCGAGCAAAAAGTTTTGTACAGTGTAACCGTCCAATATATGTGTTTGGAAGAAGAAGTAAGTTTATGGTTTGGAAGAGTTGTAATATATATATATATATATATATATATATATATATATATATATAGGGATAAAGAGGCGGTGGATGCTGCTTCCGTTTCTTTCTTTCATTGGTTTTGGATTCGGTTGGGGAGATTTTAGTAATAATAGGGATAAAAAGCGGTGGAATGAGGCGGTGGTGTTGCTGCTGATATTTTTCTCACACGCGCGAAATATGGAGCAAAGTTGACTTTTGCTACTGCTGCTGTTGATATTTTCTACGCGGGTTCGGGTGCAAGCGGGTAGTGGGTTTAAGCGGGTAGGGTAGAGACTAAGGGGTTAACGGTTTTGGTAGGGATCCAATAGGAATTCTATATATATATATACATATATCTATTCATAGAAAATTCTACAAAATTATATTGGTGCACATCATTAAGCTAGCAACTGTCCAAAGGGTCTCCTATATGGAATAAATTAGGAAAAATTTATAATGGCTCCATAAATCCTCTAAATGCTCAAACATCTCAAAATAAAATCTAATAAAAATCTATTCTCTCTACTTGGCTCATAACTATAGGTTAAAAATAATTAATAAAAATAATTAATATGGTTTTCAGAATTAGGGTTCTTTCATTCAACCCAACTTATAAAAATTTCGTCTTCGAAATTAAAATCGGGTAGGGTCTCTCTATCTAATCTCTCTTGATCACAATTTAAAAGAATTCACCTCAAGTTTAATAATGCAATTTCTACCCAACTTAGATTTTATCCATCTATCTCATAAGGCTATATATTTAAGAAACTATTCCTCGAATCATTTAATCATGTTATTCAATCATCCGAAGTTTACACAAAATATATCACCTATGATATACCTTTATTTACAGGAAGTAATCATCAAATAATATGATTGGCCTATGGGGTATCTTTAGTACTATCTGTATATCATACTTATACTAAGCACGAGGTTTCGTCTTTCCGAAATAAGGAAGGACGGAAAACAATAATAACGAGTTCAAGGGGGAGATAATAAATTAGAAGTATGGGAATCAAGACGTTTAATGAATTCAAAAGGAATTGTTAAGGCAGTTGTGGATTGAAATCTATTTTGGTAATTCTTATTCACATGCTCGTATCGGTACAGTTATATAACTGATACGATATGCTCAGTCATATCTAGAGGGCAAGTATATTCGTCTACTAATCACTACATATCTCAATCCACGTAAAGTAGTTATACCAAGGGCGAACCAAGCGCACTAAGTTTAGCTAGACCTTAATACATTAATTTTGAAATGTATTAATGTATGCATCCACTAATACATATATCATGAACAAGCTTGATAAAAGACTAAGCTTTGCAAAACTAGGCCATAAAATAGCATCATAAGTCAATGTAGTATATAAAATATAAATGCGCTAGATCATGATGAAAGAAGTGTCATGCCCCAGTCCCAAAATACTGAGGGACTGGATGCGCGGCAATGGCCAGCAGCACGCACCGATGGACAACCCAATTTAATGGATCCATCAGGGCATGCTTAAGCTGTAGTCTAACAGTAGATAGATCAAATATTATAAGTCACAGTCTATTCTAATCTCATCCACAATAGATAATCACAGATCAAAAGTCAGAATAAATACAAATAAATATAATCTAACATATCTCAATAAAATGTCTCGGGGAACAATCCGAGAATATGTCTGATACATCAATGCAAATAGATAGAAATAAAGGAACTGGAGATAGAAACAGGAATAACTGACTATATATAACCAATACTCAGGAGAAGTCCTCTGGCACGATCTCGTTCTCAGGTTCTGGTACAGCTCCGGGAAGTGCTCCTGTACGGTATATCTCTGGATGGATCTCTTCGTCTATACCTGGGGACATAATCCGGATCCAGGTCCTCAGGGGACAGCAAGGTACAGAAAATACAAGCCATAATAATGCAGTGAAATAGTCAATGAAATAAACAGGGTAATTATGTAACCATCTATGTGAAATGCAGGTGAGAACATCACCAGTACTCAGGCTGAGACTACTACAAGCTCTGTGTAGGGGAGCCGGTAGCAGCGATATCATGTAGTTGTCTAGCTCGTAGTGAGACTAAGACGTCGGCATAATATAGTCAACCTGTAGCATGTGTGTCTCTCCAGCAATAAGTGGAACAATAGGAAAACACTAAATAACCAGCTAAGTGATATGCAAGATGAGAGCAGCACAAGAACTCAGGCTGAAACCACTACAAGCTCTGTGTCGGAGAGCCGGGTAGCAGTGATATCATGTGGTTGCCTAGCTCGTCGTGAGACTAAGATGCCGGCATAATATATAAAATTAACCTGTAGCCTGTGTGTCTCTCCCCACCCAATGTAATCATACGTCTCATGTCCATGTGGCCCCATGTCCATGTCACGTAAGATCATATCTAATGCAACAAGTCATATAGTATCTAGGAACATAATGTCAATGTCAAGTCCTGTATCCTATACAGAATCACCATGAATATCTCAGGAAGATCCTGTCCATGAATTGTGTCAAGTGTCCTGGGTTATAATGTACTTGATAGGACAAGTACGAGAAAGATGGGGTCTCGGTATCCATGTCTAGATGACATTACACAACGTCGCGTACGGTGTTGGCACCCGACTATGAATCGGATGCTAAGTAAAGTCATACGGTCCTAGGTCAAGCATGAACCACAATATATATATAAGCCAAGGGAATAAGTAACAAAGACTGCAAGTTTTGGCGAGGTACACTTGCCTGGTATTTCGGCTCCAATTGTAGCTCTGGTAGCAGCGGGATTTGCAGGCAGTACTCCGGTTGCTGAAACAAATATCACCATCAGATCCAGAAAATATTAATCAGCTAGAAACGCCTGTCCTTGAGTCCAATTTGGAGACAAAGGCAAAAATGACCATTTCGGGTCAAAGCGGGGTCCACATGTGGCCCGCTTCGCACCGAAAAACGTGTCAGGGTCAAAGGTCTCCAATTTCGTTACACTTAGTGTCAACAAGTCAGGAACGATGATATGAACCCAACGGAACTTCCAGAATTGGATTCCGATGAGCCGATCACAAAATCGTCCGTCAAGTGGGCCAACAACACGCGATTTTGTCAACGTTCTCAGAATCGAACTAAACTGGGTCACAGTACCAGCGTATCGCTACGAGTCCGATGGCGCAAGTTTCGTTTCGATCCGACATGTGTACACAAAGTTACAACGCGTTCCAGAACTGACGGATACGGGACGGTGTCCGCGGATACGCGTTCATTCCGGTGTGCACGCACAACCAAATCAACTTCTGCGAAATCTCGCACGTCCGTATCGACGTCGCGCACGTATCGGTGAAGACCGCACGCGACCAAGTCGTCCTGTTTGGCGGGGCGTACTCAGTTCTGGAGTGAATCAGGGCGTTATTTTTCCTGTTTTTGGATCACGGTTCGCGATCGCCACAGGACGCGATGCACCGAGCGGATTGCACGGGCACCGAGAGGGTCACGCAGGGTCCGCGGTGCAACTACCGGAATCGAAAACGGATAAACGAGCAGGGAGATACGCGTACCTGAACAGGGTTCAAAAAACTGGACTTTTTCGTGTCCGACACGAAGTGTCCGAGTTCGTGTCCTGTGTCCTAGGTCAGGGTTAGGGTTTGGCCCTGCGGCGGTCGGAGGCTCGCCGGAGAGAGGCTGGGAGCGGCGCTGGCGAGGGTGGCGGCGCTGGCCGACGGCAGCGACGCGCCGGAGCGAGCGGGGGTTGGCGCTGCGGGACGCGGGCGGCGCCGGGGCTCGGGTGCTGCTGACGGGGGAGAAGGAGGAGGAAGGGGGAGGAGATGGCGGCCGGGGCGGCGCACGGCGGGGATGCGGGGTGAGGCACGGCGGCGCTGGCAGCACGGCGAGGGGAGCGCAGGCACGACGGGGAGGAGGAGGTCGACGGTGGAGGGGGATTCGGGTGCCGGAGAAGAGGGGGGTTTATAGGCTGGGCCGGCAGGGTCGTGGCTCCGGGCGAGGCGGAGGAGGAGGCCGACGTGGCCGCGGGGTGCGGGGCGCACGGCCGGGCGAGGCGCCGCGTGGCCGGAGGCTGCGGCGCAGAAAGCGGGGGCGGGGGGGGAGAACGGGTCAGGGCAGAGGGAGGTTAGCGGGTTCGGGCGGGTCGGGTTCGGTCGGGCGGGCCCGACCCGACCCGATAAGGAGCGGTCTGGTTCAGGTTTAGCTGAACCGGGTTCAGGCCGGTTCAGCCCGGTTTGAACCCGGTTCAGTCCGGTTTATTTGGGTTTATTTATTTTTAAAGTTTAAAAATAGTTTTAGGGCTTTTAAAAATGTTTTCGGGGTCCAATAAATTCCCAGAAAATTTCCCTAAGTCCAGTATTTTATTTTACACCCAAAAATATTATTTTCATAATATTTTATTAGTAATTAACAGCAAATAAAAAATTATTTAATTATCAAGAGCCTAGGTTTTAATTACAGAAAAATCTCAGAAAATACCAAAAAATTGTGAAAAGTCCAAATTAATTATTCATAAAAATCAGGGGGCTTACAAGAAGGTACATAATAATTCAAGTCACAAAGAGATAAGACTCTACAGTCTCTACAGTTGTCATACTAATTCCTTATCTAAGTCGCTAGTCGACAAAATAGGGTATGGGCCTCTAAAATTTACAGTCTGGATAAACACTATCTTCTTATGCTAGCGTATAGTTAAATGTGATTCAACTATACTTTACTAAGGAGTCAAGAGGACTATGTGATACTAGATTGTGAGGCATACTATCCAACTTATAAAAATCTCTCCCTCGAAATTAAAACTAAGTCATGGTAGAAAGTCAAAGACGGTATAAGGTATAAATTAATAAAGTAAATTTATACCTTGATCAACGAATAGGTTCAGAAAATGTTCCCATGTATCTCGTGATAATTGACAGACCCAACAATTGCATGTCGCGGACAATCTGTGCACAAGGTATTGATTGTTCAAGTTCCTGCGGACGGCTACACTGGGGCACCGGAGCCGATCCGATCCGGACGAAACTTTCTGATAGTCGTACGTGAGTGGGCGGCATGGAGTGAACACCCCAATGGCCTAGCGTCTCGCTCCATACCGTCCCGGGCGAGGTGACGTGTAGAGACACAAGACCTCTCGCACCCAACCGCCCAGAGACTATAACGGTCCTTTATGGCTATGCCAGCGACTTCTGTTCATATAGATAAGTCATCCTCGCTTAGCGGCTATCCGCATGCGAGTCACTGCATCGCATCAAGAACAACTAAACACCTGAACGATCCTGTTAAAATGACCCTCGTGTTTGCATATGCTTGCCTCCTGAATGCTTATACTTGTCGTGCTTGAATTAACAAGTTTTGCCTCAATGTTTGCCTTGGACAGGGAAGAAATGGTAAGCGGTAAGTATCACCGTGTTTCCTCAAACATCGCACGGCGCACTGCCCGACACGTTAGGCTATTCAATGTTTGCATGAAACTGATCCTAAGGCAACTAGAAAGACAACTTAATAGTTGTGCACGAAACCTGTATTACGTGTTTGGATTTGTCGAGCGGGCGAGTAGCTTCTCCACCAGTGCATTCAATGTACTGATAATCCACCAGTTTGTATGCAGGGTGCGGGAGAACCTCGTTCGGTGCAGACGCCTCCAACGTGCGTGCTAAGGCGTGGACATCACTCCGAAGCAACGGTGCGTCCGGGACTGAAGCACATATACAAGACATAATGTTGTGAACATAGCCTGAACATCGCCCGTAAAATCATTCCATAACTGTAGCCACTTGGCATGCTTTATGTTTCAGAGAGAGAGGCTTGACCGACTTGTAATCTCGGCTATACGCCGCCTGTAACACATGTTTATATCAATAAAAGAGCTTGCTTTACTTTAACTTGTGTTTCAATGCTTCCGCTATATTTGTCAACTCAGAGAACTTGTTACCGAATCGCTATGCGTTCATGACTCCACTGCACTCGGACAACCTGTGCGACTCTGTGGCTTAGAACTCTTACCGCCAGCCAATGAATCACGGCCTTGCACGGGCGTGGTTCACGCTCGTGCGGCATCACGCCCGGATGGGTCAAGCGATCGTTCCGCGGGAGCGCTGGCGAGGGTGATTCCCGCCTAGCGGGAACGGCCGATTTGCCTGCGGGAGATCGGGGCGTGACATGTTGGTATCAGAGCCTGGCTTCTATGCCTTTGGACTTCGATTCGATATCTCTGTTTCGAAAGCTCGTTCGTGGGTTATGTGCACGCTCTCTCTCAATGCCTCGATGGGATGTTCCAACAATAAGTCTAAATACTTTCAAAATACGTTTTGGATGATATGATATGCTTGCTTGTGTATGCTGTGCTGCGAGTGGCCTTTGAGCCAACCTGTGCGAACCTTTTGAGAGTATCGCTAGTAGCTTGTCCGATTTTCACTAACTCTAAGTTTGGTTGAATGCATCTATTCGAGGGACGCCTTGAACTAGTGCACCATCCAAGACTTAGGAAAAGGTAAAACTCGAGTGCTGAGACTTCGCTATCACTAAGCTGGTTGACGTGTTCACGCTAGAAGTGCACTTCGAAAGTGCACACGATCCAGTCTAAGCGATATGCTGATTTCGACGCTTGTGCAAGTAAATATCCAAATGAACAAGTACAACGACTTGTCTAGGATTGTCTCAACCCTAGATTTCTGCTTGTCCTCAGTAAGTCTCGAGGACGAGACTTTTTCTGAGTTGGGTAGGATGTAACACCTCGTTCTGCTCAAGCGGACTGCCGTCTCAAACGGCGAAAGTGCAACTGTCCCGACCCGCTTTGCCTCAAAGGAGAAGCAAAAGATATCCAGACTTGTCCCTACAGGAATCCGGCTTGGACTTTCAGAGGCTCGCTTGACGTATCGCTCTACCGAGGCGAATCATCGCTAAGGTGGGTGGCTACGGTGAACTTGTCTTTGCTTAGCCAGCACACATAAAATCTGGAATATTCATGCTAGTCGCTAGGTGATTCACCCCCTGCATGCTAATAAATTCAACGCACCTAGCTAAGGGAATAATCCCAACTTGTATTTGCTATGCTAGAACATGGAAAATTGAAATACTGCTTATAATCAGACCCTCGCATGCTAAGTCCCTAACGGTTTTATCTCTCGGCTTACCTTCGGGTCCGAGCAAACGTGCCTGTTAATGTTCCTTAGAAACGCATGCTTGTCTGCTTGAATATTGCCTTGTTTTCATCCAACTCCGGGGGACTACTAAGTAGTCGTTCCGTTCATGTTTGACCCTACAAGTATCTAAGACCGTTGGGTCATCAAGCAGCCCCGAACCAGGGGAATGCATCAAGACAAGTC
This sequence comes from Iris macrosiphon, assembly GCA_036927795.1. Lineage (NCBI taxonomy): Eukaryota > Viridiplantae > Streptophyta > Magnoliopsida > Asparagales > Iridaceae > Iris > Iris macrosiphon. Next base: position 11,965,251 of record JAYESA010000007.1, read on the forward strand.
AATCACTGTACAGAATCAAGATTCAAGTATCTCGTGTTCTCGTGTTCAAAGTGCACTTGCGTCCTCAAGTTCCAGTGCACTCCTATTCCCGTGTATCTCGTGATAATTGACAGACCCAACAATTGCATGTCGCGGACAACCTGTGCACAAGGTATTGATTGTTCAAGTTCCTGCGAACGGCTACACCGGGGCACCGGAGCCGATCCGATCCGGACGGAACTTTCTGATAGTCGTACGTGAGTGGGCGGCATGGAGTAAACGCCCCAATGGCCTAGCGTCTCGCTCCATACCGTCCCGGGCGAGGTGACGTGTAGCGACACAAGACCTCTTGCACCCAACCGCCCAGAGACTATAACGGTCCTTTATGGCTATGCCAGCGACTTCTGTTCATATAGATAAGTCATTCTCGCTTAGCGGCTATCCGCATGCGAGTCACTGCATCGCATCAAGAACAACTAAACACCTGAACGATCCTGTTAAAACAACCCTCGTGTTTGCATATGCTTGTCTCCTGAATGCTTATACTTGTCGTGCTTGAATTAACAAGTTTTGCCTCAATGTTTGCCTTGGACAGGGAAGAAATGGTAAGCTGTAAGTATCGCCGTGTTTCCTCAAACATCGCACGACGCACTGCCCGACACGTTAGGCTATTCAATGTTTGCATAAAACTGATCCTAAGGCAACTAGAAAGACAACTTAATAGTTGTGCACGAAACCTGTATTACGTGTTTGGATTTGTCGAGCGGGCGAGTAGCTTCCCCACCAGTGCATTCAATGTACTGATAATCCACCAGTTTGTATGCAGGGTGCGGGAGAACCTCGTTCGGTGCGGACGCCTCCAACGTGCGTGCTAAGGCGTGGACATCACTCCGAAGCAACGGTGCGTCCGGGACTGAAGCACATATACAAGACATAATGTTGTGAACATAGCTTGAACATCGCCCGTAAAATCATTCCATAACTATAGCCACTTGGCACGCTTTATATTTCAGAGAGAGAGGCTTGAGCGACTTGTAATCTCGGCTATACGCCGCCTGTAACACATGTTTATATCAATAAAAGAGCTTGCTTTACTTCAACTTGTGTTTCAATGCTTCCGCTATATTTGTCAACTCAGAGAACTTGTTACCGAATCGCTATGCGTTCATGACTCCGCTGCACTCGGACAATCTGTGCGACTCTGTGGCTTAGAACTCTTACCGCCAGCCAATGAATCACGGCCTTGCACGGGCGCGGTTCACGCTCGTGCGGCATCACGCCCGGATGGGTCAAGCGATCGTTCCGCGGGAGCGCTGGCGAGGGTGATTTTCGCCTAGCGGGAACGGCCGATTTGCCTGCGGGAGATCGGGGCGTGACAAAAACCCCCCAACATACATAAAGTCCTTTTTCTGTGTAAACAGGGCTTCTAGGTAGTTGGCGTAAAATAGGTTGATAAGCTTCCTGCGTAAAGCAGAGCTTCAAGATAGTTTGGCATAAAGTAAAGATTCAAAGCTGTCGGCGTAAAGCAGAGAAGCGTAAAGAAGAGATTCAAAGTCGTCGGCGTAAAACAGAGATTCAAAGAAGTTGGCGTAAAGTAAGACTTCAGAGCTATCTGGCGTAAAGGTAGGGATTCAAGCTATCCGCGTAAAATAGGGATTCAAAATTGTCGGCGTAAAACATGGCTTCAAAGTTAACCGCGTAAAAGTCTGCTATTCTTCCTACGTAAAGTCTGCGTAAAAATCTGCCTATAAAATCTGCATGTAAAAGATCTGTGCGTAAAATATATGTTGCGTAAAGTCTGCCTGCGTAAAGTCTGTAAAAAGTGGCTATACTTCCTGCGTAAAGTTTGTGTAAAAGGGTGCTGCGTAAAGTCTAAGTAAAAGTCTGTCTGCGTAAAGTTTGTAAAAAGTTCTGTCTTCGTAAAATCTATGTAAAGATTTCCTGTGTAAGGTCTGCGTAAAAAGTCTCATGCATAAAGTCTGCTATATGTTTTACAGCGTAAAGTTGTACGAGGAACATGATAAATTTGTCAGACAAATCAGTGATCCCGACATCTGACAAAAGTACTGCACGACGATCTAGAGGGTGGCTGTGATGATGATTTTGCACAGAGATCCAGGTTATCGTTTAGTGACATTTTGGATAGAAGTCGTTTTTACGCATCCAAAAAGAAAAAGAATGGAGTCTTCTGAATACGCTGCCTATTCTATATTGATAGAAATGAGCTTTTACGCTTCAGTCTGAAATAAATTTTTACGCTCAAGACAGAAATGAGTTCTTACGCTCAAGACAGAATAAAATCAGACGCCACGTCAAAAGCTGTTTCTTGCATAGGGCTCTAGGCATATCTCTGCATTTAATGCACGAGATTTGGTCATAGCTGGGGAAAGCTAAGGTTGTAACAAATACGCTCACATCACCTATCCTTACATTTTACGCCTAATCAGGCTACTCTACGTTGGTTATCTATTATCAAGTTTACGCTGGGGTAGTTACCTACATGGCTTATATGACGTGATCTTATAAAGGGATTCGTGTCATACGCAGTTGTCATAATCGTGGCGTAAAGGAGGAAATTTTCTTCATAGTTTGGCCTTTTATGCCAACAAGTCAGTCATTTGGCTTTTACGCCAACCAGGCAGTCTTTTGGCTTTTATGCCAATATGACAGTCATTTGGCTTTTACGCCAACAACAGTCATTTGGCTTTTACGCCAACAAGGGTAAAGGTCTGGTCACAGGGTAAAGGGTTTCTTGGCGTAGAACTGGTTTATCCAAACATATGATAGTTGAAAGGAAAAATGAGGTTTCAGTCAAGCATGGATGAGATCCTTATACTCTATTCCTATACGCAGGCTTGTTCGGTACAGTTACGTAACCGAGACAATATATTCTTGACCTGCATGGGCCACCACTAAAAATATGTCACGCACCAGTCCCAAAATACGTAGGACTAGGAATATGTAACACGCCCAGCCGTATGTATATGATCTCCAATATATGGAAACCATATACACACGTACGCTGTTTATGAATATTTAATCCACCAGTGGTAATATACTGTCACAACAAGTCACACAGAATCTATATCTCATCCACAGCACAAATAATAAGTAGGAATAAAGAGCTGAATAATAACTGGATAACCAAGATGAGTATCAAGTCTGATAGTCAGGTGAAAACAAATCCACTATAAAATGACTATACTGAAGTAGCAACAAAATCTCTAAACAGTGGAAAGAAGTCACAGCTAATCTGAGGGTAAGACCTCCTCAGTCAGGTACGTAGCGTCAGGTCCAGGACCGTACTCTTGCGGATACTCCTGCTCTTCCATATCTGGAAAGGGACCAGGTCCTCAGAGGAACGTAACAAGATACATAATAACATGCCAATAAGTACTGAAATATAAACATCCAATGGGTCACCTAACCGTCTAAGTAAAATACAACTTGAGGACAACTTTGGGCGTATGGGAAGTGTAGGCTAGACATATGCTGACGTAATTCACCAATCGTGACAACTGGCTAGTATATGCCACATAAGCCCCCAATACAAGGGCGCAATGTATATGATAACGTCTTACCGCTCTGAAGAACGGGGAATCTGCATAGTATATAACGTCCATATCACCCCGAAGAGTGTGGCATCCGTAGTAAATATATCGTCCATATCACTCCGTCGAGTGTGGCATCCGTAGTAAATATATCGTCCATATCACTCCGTCGAGTGTGGCATCCGTAGTAAAGGAAGTGGGGTGTCCCATACGCCTACTAGTAGTCCTCCCCACCCAATTCTCTAAGCATGCCACATCCATGACACGATAAAACCTCTAAATAACTGCCAGGTCTACTAGCATAGAAGGTTTCTATCAACAGTTATCCTTATCCGTCGTACGACCTATACGTACCAGTGGCCAGCCGAATACGCAAGTCCGTATCCTACATATGACTCATACTCATGCAAGAAATAGTGTCATGGCCAATGAAACATAAAATACCTCATAATAATGGGATGGCCTCATAAAGTAGGTCCAATAATCTACATAAATAAACATGATACAACGCCATCGTTGTTGCATCCAAGTTTCCTTAGACGCACCATTTATTTAGCAATAGATGAACTGAATAAGCAGAAATAAATTATGCATGCATCATATGGAATGTAAATATTAGTACAATGGCAAGGTATACTTGCCGAGCAAAAAGTTCTGTACAGTGTAATCGTCCAATATATGTGATTAGAAGAAGAAGTGAGTTTATGGTTTGGAAGAGTTGTAATATATATATATATATATATATATATATATATATATATATATATATAGGGATAAAGAGGCGGTGGATGCTGCTGTCGTTTCTTTCTTTCATTGGTTTTGGTTTCGGTTGGGGAGATTTTAGTAATAATAGGGATAAGAAGCGGTGGAATGAGGCGGCGGTGTTGCTGCTGATATTTTTCCTCGCACGCGCAAAATATGGAGCAAAGTTGACTTTTGCTACTGCTGCTGTTGATATTTTCTACGCGGGTTCGGGTGCAAGCGGGTAGTGGGTTTAAGCGGGTAGGGTAGAGGCTAAGGGGTTAACGGTTTTGGTAGGGATCCAATAGAAATTCTATATTTATATATACATATATCTATTCACAGAAAATTCTATAAAATTATATTGGTGCACATCATTAAGCTAGCAACTGTCCAAAGGGTCTCCTACATGGAATAAATTAGGAAAAATTTATAATGGCTCCATAAATCCTCTAAATGCTCAAACATCTCAAAATAAAATCTAATAAAAATTTATTCTCTCTACTTAGCTCATAACTATAGGTTTAAAATAATTAATAAAAATAATTAATACGGTTTTTAGAATTAGGGTTCTTACATACTCTAAGCCTTATATTATTTCCCCTATATTTTACTGCTGTTGTTAATAACTTTTTTACTTATCTTGAGTACAATCCGAGTTTGTCAAATTAGATATTCTTATTTTTAGTAAAAAAAATTTGTTGGATATTTAGCTTGGTGAAAATGGACTGTTCTTGTGCAAGAATAGTGATACGAGTCTTGGAGTGCCTATAAAAATAGTACGATCTCCATTACACTGTCTATACCCCATACCATAGACTGTAAGCCTGAATCTATCAAATAATGCTCTCAGAGATTGTATTAGCCCATACAAATACTTCTTTAATTTGCATACCTTTCCCGTTGCTTGTGAATTAGCAAAGCCTGGTGGAATCTCCATATACACCTCCTCCTGGAGATTCCCGTGCAAAAAGGCGTTCTTAACATCTAACTGATGTAGTTTCCAATTGAAGTTAGCATCACATAACACCAATACTCGTACAGTGCTCATCTTTGTGACTGGAGTAAAGGTCTCATTATAGTCGATACCATAAGTTTGGTTATAGCCTTTAGCAACCAATCTGGCCTTGTACCTATCAATCTTGCCATCTGGAGTCTGCTTAACAGTATAAACCCATTTACATCCAACAATATGCTTTCCAGCTGGCAGTGGTACCAGCTCCCATGTGTCGTTCTTTTTTAAGGCCTGAAGTTTCTCCTGCATGGCACTCAACCACCTAGGATTTTGCTTAGCTACCTGCCAGTTGTTAGGTACAAGCACTGAATCTAATAATGCAATAAAGGACTTATATGTAGGTGGAGTGGATGCATATGAAATATAATATGCAATGTCAGTATCCCAACTGCCAAACTTAGCATGAGATTTTCCAACATTGACTCTAGAAGTTCTACGAAGCAAGACAGGAGGATTAAAAGTATCAGGGAAGAAATTATTACCAGGTGACTCAGATGGTCCTGGAGAAGAGGGACTTGGGATATCAGCATTTGTGGGTACTACCATAGGGACATAATGAGGAAACTTATGCTGCTCATGTTGCTCATGCTGCTTATGTTGCTGCTGCTCATGCTTCTCCTGCTGTTGTTGCTCATGCTCCCTCGATACTCTCAGCTCCCCCTGACTGTTGGCTCCCCTTGAGACACCATCACTCCTAGGTGACTCAAAAGGACATGGAATCATACCAACCATGGTGCCACTCTCATTCTCCTCCTCTCTACTAGCATCAATAGAGCCATTCTCGAACAAGGAACTTAACTTCGTCTTCTCCCCATAAAATGGTTCAAACTCTCGGAATGTCACGTCCATATTGACAAACAACCTTCTTTCAGTGGGACACCAATATTTGTATCCTTTCTGACTTGGTGAGTAGCCCACAAAGATATATTTAACTGCTTGTGGATCCAGATTGCTCACCATCATTCTGTGATCTTGCACAAAATATGTACAGCCAAACACTCTGGCAGGAACAATAAAAATATTAGAGCCCAAGAGCATCTCACATGGTGTCTTCATCCCTAATACTCTTGACGACATCCTGTTGATTAGATAAGCTGCTGTCATAACAGCCTCACTCCACAAATTTTTTGGCACATTCATTGTCGGCATCAAAAAATGTGCCACTTTTGGTAGATACCTGTTCTTGCGTTCAGTCACCCCATTCTGAGCAGGAGTGTCTTGGCAAGTAGTTTGTTGAAGAATTTTCTGACTAGAGATGAAATTTATAAACTCCTTGTTGGTGTACTCGGTCCCATTATTTGTTCGAATAATCTTCACATGTACTCTAAACTGGATCTTTACATATGCCGAGAAGTCTTGAAAACATTTGTACATGTCAGATTTCTGCTTCATCATGGTTTCAGAGCCAAAACTCTGAACCCTTTTCCAAAAAAAAAAATCCAAAAAAAAAGGAGAATTCCCTTTCCCCCTGTCTCTCACCCGATCCCCCCCGCCTTCCTCTACCCGGGTTGAAGCCCCCCCCCCACCCCACCTTCCTCTGTGCGTGGAAGCCCCCCACCCTCGGGTGCCGTCGACGTTCTCTATGGGTTTGCCTGCGGGTGTCGTCAAACCCGTCGTTGGATCGTGGATAATCAGAGAGGAACTCTTGTGTGATCCTCTGATTTCGATCTCAACGTGGGTTCTGAGATTAGAGAGCATAATTCCTGGAAATTTTGCATAAATCCCTATTTCAAGCCCTTGTTCTGGCCAGTTCTATCCATCGTACATTTCTCAGGTCGCATGAGTCAGGCCGCATGAGTTTGGGGGTGTACAGATAGATGGAGAAAGTCATGATCGCATGTAGGCGCACGACACGTGTTTGAGTTGTGTTTGACCTCATTCCTGGTGCAACTGTGGAGATGAGAATACATGTGACTAGTCAGGAGTTGAAAGAGATACTGGAGGGGGTGGACAGGGTATTTTAGGCCAAATTAGAGGAGATCTCATCCAGTAGGGCAATCGTGCCCGCACCAGAACTGTCGCAGGTGATAAAGAAGATAGAGTTACTGTCCAATGACATCAAACTTGAGGGGACGAGAAACTACCTAAGTTGGTCTAGGAGGGCACTGCTGAACCTTCGAACCAAGGGACTTAAAAAATATGTGAAGGGAGAGTGCACTGAGCCAAATGATAAGACGAGTGTTGAGTGGAGAACATGGAGTCACCTTAATTCTCTTGTAGTTTTTTGGCTGCTGACTTCTATGTCTTCATCCATAGTTGTGATGGTGGAGTCGATCTGCAGTACAATTGATGTCTGGACGACATTGGCTGGGATGTACTCTGGAGCTGGGAGTGTTATGATGATGATGGAAGTTGAGGAGAAGATTGATGCTACCACACAGGAGGAGAAGACAGTAGTCCAGTATGCAACGGAGCTACGTCGCTTATGGGCAGACTTGGACTACTATGATCCGCTATCATTGCAAAATCTGGCAGATTTTCTCCTTGGAAAATAGTACATTTAGCGTAGGTGCGTGGCTCATTTTCTCAAGGGTCTGAATCCGTAGTTTGAGGCTAGGTGGGTAGCAATGTGTTATCTGCCATCTTTTCCGTCCCTGGATGAGGCTGTTGCATCGATGGAGCAAGAGGAGATCCGATAGAAGGTGATGAAAGACGAGACCTCACCACCTGTCCTTTCTTCATTGGTGGTTTCTAGTGCTCCCAGCAGCGATGACAGGGAGTGCTATAATTGCAGGAATAAAGGGCACCTCAGCAACAGCTTCCCTCAACCTCATAATTCTGGTCGTGGTCGAGGAGGCAGAGGATAGAGAGGTGGACGTACAGGTCTAGGAGGTAGGTTACGTGGAGGCCGGGGAGTTGCTTACCTAGGTGTGACGGAGTAGACCACTACCGAAATGACTGGAACTTAGATGATAAAGCTGGAGGAACTACGTAAGTTCAAGCTCAGGTTGAGAGTTATAAGGGCAAGGGACTGGCTACTCAGGATCTAGATAACACTACCTACCTTGGTAACTTTCCTGGTTGCACTGCTCATATGGCCAAAGGTATTTCGGTTCAGGCACTTGCATCCACTAAATCTCATACTGGTTGGATCATAGACTTAGGTGCATCTAGGCATATCACAGGTGCATCTAATGAGTTTGTATTATATTATCCGAGCAAGCATATGCATCCGAGATAGTTCAGACTGTTGATGGGACATCCCAACCCATCAGGGGTACTTGCTCGATTCATTGTACTTCATATGTTACATTATCATCTGTATTGCATGTTCCTTCATTTCCGATCAACTTATTTTCTATTAGCTCTCTCATTGATAAATTGAATTGTACTGTTCTTTTTTATCGGGATATGTGTTCTTTCTAGGAGAAGGCCACGAGGAAGAGGATTGGGACTGGCATCAGGCGTGATAGTTTTTGGTACCAGAACCAGGAGGCTGCAATGCTTGCTGAAACTACTAGTGGAGGTCCAGAGACAGGAGCAATGCTCCAACACTGCAGATTGGGGCATTTATCTTTTCAATAAGTTAGAATCTGAGATAATGAATAAAGTAGACAAAAAAAAGGTTATTTTGTAATGCCTGTGAACTTGGAAAGCATACACGTCCTACTTATAAAATGGTTGGTCTTCGAAGTTTTGAGCATTTGCACTTGTTCATTCTAATGTTTGGGGATAGTGTCCTACTACTTCTATCAGTGTATTCAGATGGGTTGTTACCTTCATTGATTGCTACTCACGTATGACCTGAATCTACATGATGAAGTAGTAGGACAAATATTTTTTATGATCCAAGAATTTTTTTTCCTTGCCAAATCGGTTTATACCAATTTTTCTATGTCTCCAAGTGGTAAGATAACCACATTCAAATGTGGTGAGCTTAACCTGTTGCATACTGGACTGGCCAAACAATGTATTTGAAGGAAGTGAAAATCCTAACCATCATCCACCTTGCTTATCCAAACAATGGATTTGGATTTGGACAAAATCCAATGCAAAAATCCTATTTTACCAAACATGTTTTTGGTATTTCAAAATGCAGGATTTCAACTGGAATCCAAATATGGTTTTACTACTTCCAAATCCAAATCCACTTTCAGTTTACCAAACAGGCCCTTAGGGTTCTTCGTCATTTAAGACAAGAAGTGATCTAATCGAGCAGTCGTCAACTTCGGTGAGAAAAATTGCTACGGGTTAGTGAGTGATTTCATTATAATTTTTGTTGTTTCTTCTTGAGTGTGGTGAGAGGATTAAACCAATTAGGGCAAAGGGTTCAACATTGATATTTTGTCAATCTTGTAATTTTATCTGTGTTATGTAGATTGAGATTTGTCCAGGTGACGTAGACACCGCCATATACTTGTCTTTATCTGTATTTGATGTTCGTTAGACGGAATTGGTTATCTCAGGTGGGTTGGCAAACGCTTCCATGTGCCCAACAAAAAGAAAAGAAAAATATTAACAAACAAGGAAAAAAAATGTAGAGAGAAAAAAAAAGTGGAAAAAGAAAATGTTAATTTAGAATATTTGATTGGAGTATACCATTGCGTGCCAATATCAAAAAGATATTCCAAAAGTAATAGTTTACATAATTTCTACTAATTTGAAATATGTGTCTAGAGTATTCCCACCGTGGATGCTCTTATGGTATTGTGTCAGTCTAGCAAGCAGAACGGATGCGCCAACTAATAATCCAAGATGTGGCCTATGGCTGTCCTAGCTTAGATTAGATTTATTATTAATTAAGGTACTCGCTAACCTCATCCTAAATTACATGGGACATGTTTGTTAATCCTAAGATTAGCCATTAATGTGTGGACAACGAAATTTAAATTAAATTTTCTTTTCGGTGGAGAGAGAGAGAGAGAGAGAGAGAGAGAGAGAGAGAGTGGACCCTATAAAGAAGAGAACTGGTGTGCGACAGCAAGAAGGGTGGGGGGCCGGGTCCTATAGATTCCCTCTGGAAAGGTCACCTCCTATTCATCAACCTGAAGTGGGACCCATAGTCCGTACAAAAGTGACGTGGCCCTTGGCACGGTCGTTTGCTTTGCAGTTGGAGTGTGAGAGTGGGGGTGGTTTGTTGTAGTTGGGGGGGGGGGGACACAATCCCACTATGATCATCCTTTGTCTGGGATCCATCTAGGTAGGATCTCAAGGTAAAAAAAAATATTCTATGTTTTGGTTTTACCGTGCATCTTTTATACCAACTATTAAATTATATAAAAATGTGTGCATGTACGTATTTTCATACAATTTAACTAACGATTGGGAAGAAAACAATACAGTAAGTTCGGCACACATAATAACTTTTTTTGATGGGAGACAAGATCAGATCTTTGTGATCGAAGAATGATTTCGCAAGTTCCATGAATGATATCTCTACGAGATTTTAATATATAATTTTGCTATTTATCTTCTAAAATATTTGCGTGATGTCATTTCTCATTATGTGACATCTGGCATGACAGTTTTTAATCAAAAAAATTAATCATCCAAAATTTGTAATGTTATTGCTAATTTAATATTAATATTAATATAGTATTAATATTAATGTTAATTTTAATGTTAATTTTAAAATTTGTCATGTTAGTTGTCACATAATGGGAGATGTCATCACCTAAAAATTTTGGATGACAAATTGCATTTTTTTTTACTATAATAATGTAGAAAAGGGTTATTTATACTAACGTTCCATAGTTATATGTATATTATACGAACTTTTCTTATTTTAAAAATAATTACACAGATCTTCTCTATGTTTTATGTTCTAAGGATGGTTGTAGTGTAATAACAATTTATGTCACGTTCTAGAACCAGAATACTGGAGAGCGGGGCTGACAAGGCCAGCTACGTATACTTAGAGCACTCTGGTACTCTGCATATACGGTGAAGCTGTAAGACATGAGAGGTCACTACAACAAACCATCAGTCAAGCTTAGGTCCAACAAACCCTAGTGTCTCAATCACAAGATCAACATGAATAATAACAAGATGTAAGATCAGCTGAAATATAATAGTAAAGCGTCACAAACTATAACATACAGATGATCATGAAGCTAGTGAACACAAAATGAATAAATTAGCCAGAATCTTAGTCATACATGATCAACCCTAGGATATGTCAATCATGCTATTGCCCGTAGGCTAACTGATCAAACCAAAATATGAGCTAAACACGTGCTCGGTGGCTAAGTGCCAACAAAAGTAGAATGTACATCAGAGTGGGGAAGTAAGAAAATCCACTCAAGCGGTTTGGTGCTCCTGGTGGTCACCATCCTCAGGAAAGTATGGAATATCCTCCAGTGCAGCTATTGGATCTGGCCATGCAAAACCAGTGGGCTCAGACCCCCAAATAACAAGAACCACAAAGGAAGCCAATCTAGGAACTTAAACCAACAACACAAGCAATACAAATACTGAAAGTAAAGCCTGAATGTAAATGATCTTAGGATAATAAAGGAAATATTATAAACCTGCAATGAGACATATCATGAATGATAATCTATAGAGTAACAAGTGAAGAAAATAAAATTATAATCATGTAAAGCCTAGACTGTCCATCGTCCATAAATTACGGCAAATCATATGAGTATGGCTTGATACTTTAACTAACTAGGGTTATCACAATCCTAATTACTAACAACTATAATGCAACGCGATACTAGAGTTCCTTCTGATCGCATGCCCCTGCAGTCTGTCCGGGATATCCATAAGTATAAACCAACACCAGATACTCCTCAAGATATTCTACAATATAAACCACTAGATACTCCATAAGATAACTGTATAAATAACCAGGACTGCATGCAATATATTGAAACCCCTATCCATGTACTAAGTGAATCTCTAGTTATTAACCACTAGCAGTTTCTTGTATGAATCTGGGTGTGACATTTCGCAGAATCCATCCTATACATGATGCAACAAAACAAGTTCTAATATTAATATAAACATTTTTAATATACATTGCAAATACAGACTCATGTATGCCACGACAACAACCAAGTCACGTGTAATCAAGTGAAGCCAGGTAAAGTCAAGTGAAGCCATGTCAATTCAGATGAAGGTAGGTAAAGCCATGTGAAACCAGGTAAAGCCATGTACAAGCCTGTGAAGCCATGTCTAACCAGATGAAACCAAGTAAAACCAAGTCAAGCCATGTCCGATGAAGACATATAAAGTCATGCATAGTTAAGTCCAGTCAATCATGTCATCACGTGTAGCCGGACAAAGCCGGATGAAATCGAGTAAAGCCAAGTTAAGTCATCTGAAGTCATGTAAGTTCATGTCCAAAATCAGATCAAGTCATCGCGTGTCCAATAAAATGCCAGAAGTATCATAACGGAATGACAAAAAACTAAGAATTCCTAAAGAAAGAGCACGATCGGTATACCATCGGTACAGTCCAGTACACCGTCGGTATATCGGTCCAGAGATTTAAAAAATACAGCAAGTTCTAGATTCCAACAAATCGGTATACCGTCGGTATACTATAGTATACTGTCGGTATGTCGTTCCAAGTAGGCAAACAATTACTGAAAAATAAAGTTTCATAAATCGGTATACCATCGGCACATTCCAGTACGCCATCGGTATGCCGGCCAAGACAAATATCCTGAAGTTGGTCAACAAATGTCGACATGATCGGTATATCGTCGGTATACTGTAGTACATCGTCGATATGCTGATAGAGTTCACAGAAAATATTTAGAAATTAAGTCGGTTGAAATCGGTATACCGTCGATATGCCAATTTTCAAGATAAATATGGTTAAAGTCAAGTCAAGTCTGATTTTCAAAATCCAAATGAAATTCCAAAAATTACCAGAAACAAGTCCAACAGGAAGTTAAGTCTAGGGTAAGTCTCATATCACAATATGGACTAAATCTCACGGTCATAACTCCGGTAAAGTTTTCGTTATCGAGTTACCAAAAAGGGACGAAACATGATTCTATCAGAAATCAAAACCAAGATGGTAACTAGGCTAGAAATTATGATATGAACAATAATAGTAAAGCAAGCCTAAGCTAAAAAGCAACAACCAAGCTCCAAGAAAGTAAATGATAGAAAGTAAACGAAGTTCACGAAATCGACAAGGTTTACTTGCCTAAAGCGATCTCCCAGCCTAAACCTTCTAGTCCACCAGCACGAAGGGGTTTAGAGACCACACTCCAGGTCTAAAGACCACGCTTTCAAGCTTGAGAAAGAAATGAAGAAGAGATGAGAGAGAAAGAGAAGGAAAGAAATGAAAAGAATAAAGTACTATTTATAGAGAAATATCTCAAAAATATCACGAAAGTGAAACAAATATCTGCGACAGTATACCGTTAGTATACTGTGGTATACTATCGATATACCTGTCAGGTAGTAAAATTTTAATTTTGAAAATTTCTGAGCTTCCTCGAGATCCAATAAAATGCAATAATTAGCACAAAAATATATATCCGCATAAAATACGAATACTGCGAGACGAGTCTCACAAATTAGATAAAACATAAAACGTAGGGAGATCCATGTAATAAACATAAAATATAGGAAACTTTAGCATAATTATTTTCAAAATAAGGAATGTCCATATAATAAACATAAAACGTAGGGAATGTTACTGCAAATAACCCTATAAAATTAGTATTGTTGTTATGGATTTCTTTCTGTGTCTTCTGTTTTATATTCCAACGATGCCTCCCGTTCTTTTCGCTCTAATATCTATTCTTGCTCAGCACAAATAGTAGCTACTAAAGCTAGGAAGTTCTTCCTCAAGTACAGCTTGCTAGGCAATAATAATTCCCCAAGAAAAATTACTCTACCTCTGAACCTTTGAGATAGCCGCACTATATGTCCATGGCCAACCTCAAGGCTAACTACACATCTATTCTCAAGACAAGGTGATTGACCATCCACGTTGATAAGATTAAATTTTAGACCAAATTCAGTATAAGTTTTAGATCGTCTCGTGTGTCACGACCCGTACCCGATGTAAGGATACTAGTCGGAAACAACGCCCAGCCTACGCTACAGAATCGGCGGTAGAACGCTGTCTAGATAGTCTATCTAAAGTAATGAACCACCAAAAATGATAGAATACTCAATCACAGAACTAAGATAGAATGAGCACGAATCAGATAAGAATAGAATAGTCATCATACAACTCATGAGTTTAAAATAATACATCAATGAGTCTGAAGAGTAACAAAAATAAGCTGGAGACAAATCCAGTATAAAAGAATACTATCATACTACAAGCTACACTCCAGGGTCAACTGTCTCAGTTGGGATAAGTCCCTCTTGAGCCAGGGTCTCCGAATCTAAACCCACAACATCCTGGGGTCCATAATAGGTAGGGTACTCCTCAGTATCATCTGGAAAAATATATCCAGTCAGGAAAGGAGCAGAGTACATCTCTAACAGCAGTTCTAATCCATGATAAAAACTATGTAACAGTAAATAGCTGTGGATAAACAAGATGCATAAAATAGATACAAGAGATATATAGACAATAAGGAAATACTGGAAAGAAATACAATAATGAACAATATGCCAATAAAATAATAATACTAATGACTAAGTGTGTGAGTACTAGCTTAACATGTGATCGGCTTGGGCAAGATACAATGCGGCCTGGCTAATCATACGTGCGGTGCATGATCAACACTATTCGCTTACCAATACTTTATTCAATAGGGATTTGATCACATATCTATACTAATACTCCCCACCCCCAACTGGTATAATAGATCCAACCACGGTATGCTATGGCACTAGATTCCCCAAGAAGATAGCTAGTCTCCTCGAGAATCGGTGTCTGTACATGTACAAGATAACTAATGAAACAATACTTGCACCATATACACCATATACCAAGGAATAACATCTCATGACGAGATCCGGATATACCAATCCGTGTAACCATAGTGTCAAGAAAAACATGTAAATCTACACTAGATACAACGAACATAGAGGATATCATAAATGAGAAACTATCAGAGAATGTACTCGCCTGAAATCCAAAGAACAGTCTCACAGATGTCTGACTCGGTGCCTCGAAGACCTAGATATGGAATACCACATTAAAACAAGGTCCCGGAAAGAGAACAAGTCAAACTAGTCAACTCCTAGGTCAATAAATAAATTCTAAGTTAAAAGTCAACTATGGTCAACTCTAAAGTCAACTAAAGTCAATCATGGTCAAACCAAGGTCATCCTCACAAGACATCTATATAAATAATATAGAAATAAAAACACAACAATTTAGGAATCAAGGTCTTGATCCCAATTGGTACCCACACAAAGTATAAATAATAATACAATATAATACACTCTAAATAATATATATACAAACCAATATTTATACAAATAAAATAATATATTATTATTAGTATTATACCTCACAAAAACACCTATATATATACATATATATATATACAAATATAATATATAATATATAAATTAAATCTGCCAAATCGTCACTGAAAACAGTGAGCTGAAATACAAATATATAAAATAGACTTATAGTGACAGTCTGACTGTCACAGAAGAACTGTCACAGAAAAGCCGAATAATAAACCACTGCTGCCTCGGATTTGCTGACAGTTAAACTGTCGCAGAAAACTGTCACGAAAAATTGCTGCATTTTCCCGCCGCTGCATTTAATGACAGAACTGTCATTAAATGCCCAAAAGCTACAGCGGCTGCTGTATCCGACCGAATAATGACAGTTTTCAACTGTCATTAAACCCACTGTTACCAAAAGTAAACTATATATATATATATATAAATATATATATATATAAACATAAATATATAAAATAATATCTATATATATAAAACAATTAATATAAATATATACACTTATATTTATATACACATAAACTTACACATTTAAATATTAATAATTACTAAACACAATGCACATATTAATGTACATATTTTACATGGCTAGAAGCACACATAAAAATACATTCATTAATATACAAATAATTATATAATAATTATAAATAATATAATTACACATAAATATATTTTACAAAACCTTTATGTATAATTTGTGTTATTAACATAAGTACATATATATTTGCATGCAAGAAAGCTACATACATATATTTATACACCACATTAGAACACATAGAAATATAGATCTATGCTACAACATCATAATAAATACACTAAAATGAATATATAATATCTATATATATTTACTAATTATAATTAAAGAATTTAAATCATACATAATTAGATCTATTCAAAAATCTACACAATTGGAGAGTATCACACCGTATCCCACTAGATCTAGGATAAGCATGTGACACGAGTCCAATACACAACCAATTGTACCCCGAAGGATACAAACAAATCACAAATAATATTTATGAATAAATCAAAGTGTCAAAAGTAGATCTATGTGTCCGTGTCAAAATACGACATGTTCAAAGCCCCGTGTCGGAGGGAAAACCCCCAAAATGACACGTATCACCAAATAGTTGGGATACGAACGACATGTACCAAATTATAGACACGACACTAGCCCCAAACACATAAGCTCATGTCCAATTGATCTATAGGATCAATTGATACACACAACAAAATGTAAATTCGGAATTCCAACAAAATTGACACAAAAAGTACCATAACTTTCTCCATGGGTCTCCTATGAACATAAAACAAAGTCCTATGGGTAGTACATACATATGGGTTGATTTTACATGATTAAATCTCAGATTTAGAAGCTATTTAAATGGAAAAAACTGAATTATACCTATTGGGAGATGGATTCCCAATGAAACCTCCAATTGAGATGAACTTGCTTCCAAATTGTAGATCCTTGCTCCTCTTTCTAGATCCTTGCTTCCTCCTTCTAGATCCTTGCTTCTCAACTTTCTAATGATGAATTGGGAAGAATTTGGAATGAATTTGGTGGAGAATTGGAATGGGAATGGAGGGAATTTGGTAGTGGGAAATTCTAGATCTAGATTTGGAATGAGAATATGAGGAGAGAGAAATTTCCCCCCTCTTTTAATAGGCCAGCCTTGCCCCTCTCCCAAGCAATTGTAAAATGTCCAATGTACCCCTTGGGGCCTCTCATGAAGAAATAATTAAGGAAGGAAGCTTCTAGTCTAATCACTTAATTAATTTAATCCATCTCCTTAACTATGGGCTTTCTAAATGGGCCAAATCTAACTATTTAATTCATGTTGGTCCATGGGTCCAAACTACACTAGTTGGGTCCACTAAAATAAGTCCAAAATAATTAAATAACATCCAACAACAATTAAATAATACAACAAAAATTATTTACCATGCACAATATTTATTTAAATAGGAAATTACTAAAATACCCTTTTTCCTAAAATGTGGTAGTGACATCGTGTCTATTTTGATAATATAGTTCTTAAAAATTAAAATGTTATCTTTTGCAAATATGTTATAATATAGATGGTCATAAAGTAAAATTATATTAATTGTTCACAACAATTAAATGTTTCCATGTCCATTTTCTATGAAATCGCTTACTAGAGCATAGTCCGGGATCTCTGTTTCCAATAGAATAGTGACCTCGTATCTGTAGCGGATCGGGCCATTTCTAAGCACGGACAATGCCACAGCTTCGTGCTTTCGTCATTAGAAATTCTGACACTTTATAGCATTAGCTACATCTTCCCTTATTGACAATATACTCATCCAAGACAAAGAGGAGTCGGATGGACCAAATAGAATGTCTACTGAGATATATAAATTGAACCCATTGAGTCCAAATGGGCCCATTATCATTAACTACGTACTCTCTAGAAAAGCTTTCACATGACAGTCCTATTACAGCCCTCAATAGTGTTGGGCACGGCACGAAAGGGCTTGCCAACCCACTTGAGATAACCAACCAATCTACGAACACCAAGCACAGATGAAGACAAGTATATGGCGGTGACTGTATACGTCACTGGAAAAATTCTAACCTTTATAACTCAGATAAAATTATAAGATTACAAAAACTAATGTTGAAACCCTTTGCCCTAATAGGTTTAACCCTCTCACCACACTCAAGAAGGAACAAAAAAAGATTATAATTGAAATCACTCCTCAATATGTAGAAATTTTCCTAACCAAAGTTTACGACTCCTCGATTAGATATCGTCTTCCTTCTATCTTGTATGGAGAAGAACCCTAAGAGCAAAGCACTAACTTTCTCTTAGATTTTCTTGTAGACGATCACCTTGAATCTCTACATTTGTGCATGCTTTGTGCCTTCACCCTCCTCCTATATTTATAGGATAAGAAATATTATTTTAGGTCATAATATGATTTCCTAAATATGAAACCTTAAAATAAGAATCATATTATACCTAAAATAGCCCAACACCAATTATGGACGTCCAAATATGGTCATATTAAATATTGATACAAATTTAAAATATAATCAAATCTAACATTTAATGTAGATTTTTAAATTATATCAAATCAAATCTTTGACCATATTTAGGCTTCAAAATTTACCAAATCCAGACTGGACCCCAACAAATAATTCTTAAACCCCATCCAACTTCATCATTTGGTATACAAATGACCAGCTGATCATATGGATCTTATTGGTGGGTTCGGAGCATGACCAAAAAATTATCGAATGCTCAATGAAATGGATTTTCATATCTTCTCCGGAAGCCTGAAAGCGAACGACCAATAGATGTGAAGGCTTGCAAGAACCAAGGAGATGAGCTCCATTCTTCCGGCATAAGACTATAGTCTTCCTTTCCACTTGAGTCTTCGACGTTTAAACTTATACAAGAGGGGGAGACAGTCAAAGTGTCTCAATCTGGTAGATACTAGGGGCAGTCCCCAGTATTAGAAAGAAAGCTTTACATCACGGAAGCAAAGAGTACGAATAATTTTTTGTTTGACCCTATAATATAACTGGTAGCCGAAAATGATAAGAAACATTTGGCTTTCTTAATCCCAATACCTGCCCAGCTGTGAAACCTATTCAGCATCACAAAAACTCTTAACTTTCGCACATTGCCCATATTTTGCATGTCTTTTTTTTTTGGGTCTAGCCCTGCAATATGTGTTCTTATAAATTCAACCTAATCTAGACTTGATTCCACTGCAAAGTTTTAATTAAGTTTAGAAACAAGATATATGAATAATTACAAAAGTTCTCCCTAGTTATTTTCTTCTTCTTCTTAAGGCATATGTTCAAACCTAGGATCTCCTAAATAATCCTTACAAATCCCAATTGTTGGACCACCCCTTGTCTTCTTTTTTTTGAATTTTCGGCATAACGCTAGGGTCTTTTTTTTTGAATTCCCGGTATAACGTTCAGAACTTTGTACACACTGCATTGTATGCCTTTGGGCCCGCTGTCCTTCAACTCCCACCATTTTGTAAATGGAAGGAATAATACGTCCCCATGGCTTGATCCACTGATCTTTTGCAACCCAGCCAGGGTTTTATACCTCTTCTCGGTAACCACAAGAGCCACTCGAGTTTGATGGACCACCCCTTGTCGACTTGTTAGTTTCATACTTATTGTATTGAAATACAAAATTTTATTCAGAATTGAATTGGGTGTGATCTCTGTGTAGATTATCTAGATCTGACTAGTACAACTGAATTTTATATTGGTAGGACTAAGGTTCAAAATACTGATCTACTATAATTATCATTCAGAACCTAAGACTAGTATTGTCAAATCCCGATCTAACATGACATTAAAGAGGGTTTGACAAGATTTTTGGTAACTAAGGTTGTGTTTGGTTTGAAAAAAAGTGAGAAGGAAAAAAATGAAAGAAAAGGATACATGTTTGTTTGGTAAAGAGGGAATGAAAAAAGAATTGAGAGAAATAATATATATGATTTATTTTTATCCTTTCTCTCCTATTTGTTGATATTCAATTTTCTCTCTCTCAAAATATGTTCCTTTTTTTCTTTCTTACCTTTTTATCTCTTACAAACTAAACATGTATTGAATTATTAGGATGTTTTGGGAACACTACAAAAATACAAGGAAATAGCGACGTATTTTTTGTCTACATTTCCTTGGTTTTCGTCGTTAAAACCAAATAGAAATGGATTAGCGAAAAGAATTTATCAATATTTAATGTGTTGCTAAAATTTTTTTCACTAGAACGTCTCTAGGTCGAAGGATTACCAACGAACTTTCGTGACGGATTAGCGATGAAAACTCAAATTGCTAATCCATTGCTAGCGTTCGTCACTAATTCATCAATAATAGGATTTGATACTTATTGTATACTTTAGAGACGGATTAGTGACACAAATTTTTGGTGGTACTTTGTATGTTTTATGATATTTTTAATTTATTGTTGCCTAGTTGTAGCCTTTCAGTCCCTTTAGTTTTGGTAACATAGTAACACAAAATTCCTTCAGTTTAACAAATTACTAATATTACGTGCATCAAATTTAAAGTATAATTATAACTTAATCTCACTTTACAGATGACAGTATAAACTTGTTAGAGTGGGTGGGGTTCCCAACCTAAGTGGAGAACATCCCGGAGTAAGACGAGCACCGTCTGTGTGTCAGAGAAGCTCGGGGAGACGACAAGGACCATTTGAGAAGTAAAAAAAACTCGGGAGCAGCGAGGAGGGGCTGCTGAGTTCGAACCGAACTCGGTTCCCCATGCCGAGTTTGGACCGAACTCGGTCTGGGTGTTCCAGAACCTGTTGTTTGGCTGTTGTTTATTTTACTCGCAAACACCGACTCGAACAGATTTTGGTCTGAGTTTGGTATTGGCGGGCTGAAGTAAAATTTGTGGTATTTTATACAATGTTGGATCTTATCCTACGATCTAGGTTTAATTATGGGATTAAGGATATATATTATGTTTTCCTAACCCTAATCCCCAACACACAAGAACAACATGAGAGAAAAAGAGGCAAGAATGCTTTTGTAAATTTGGGAAAGAAAAAGAGGGATTAACGGCCGTTTCGGAGAAGGAGATCATTTTCGGGTAATCTATTCCCGTCACCTTTGTTCTTTATGGTTTGTAATCAGTTTTATATTCATAAGTGTTGTAGTGATCCATGTTGGATCGGTCACTACCAGAAAAAGTCAAATTAGCGACGACCAAAAACGTCGCTAAATGACAAAAAAATGTCGGTAATCACGTTTAGCGACGTAATTAGCGACGTTTTACAGAAGTCGGTAATAATTACGTCGCTGAAAGGAAAAACGTCACTAAACGTCGCTATACCGACGTTTTTAGCGACTTAGACGTGTCGCTAACTTAGCGACGTTTAGCGACTCTGAGTCACTAATTAGCGACGTAATTAAATGTCGCTAAACGTCGCTAATTAGCGACTTATATAGCGACGTAACAGCGACGTCTTTAATGACCTGGCAGTACTGCCATGTCAGTAATTTGTGACGTACAACGACATATTTAGCGACGTCTTTAGCGACGGCTAATGACACGTCGCTAAGTAGCGACTTGTTTAGCGACTTATAAAAATGTCGCTAGACGTCGCTAAACGTCGCTAAATACGTCGCTAATTTTACAAAAAAAAACTGAATTGTTCCAAACTATTATTCCTACAATTTATAAATTTCTAATTAAAAATAGACCCGGAGCAACCCTCCGTTGAATTCTATGGGTTCGCCGACCCCTTCGGTGGAACACTCAACACCGGATTAACAATATTTAATATGAATAAAAGTATCACAGTCATACAATTAATACACACAAATATTATAGACATACAATAAAAGTATCACAGTCGTAAAAGTATCACAGTATCACAGTCACACAAAATGGGCATAAACAACATCACAAAATACATAATATATAAGTATCAGAGTATCACAGTAACACAAAATGCATAATATATAAGTATATGAAACATCACAATATCAATATCGAGGATATCCAAAACGGGGCAGATACCAGTCCCTCAAATACTGCGCATAAACAGCATTTATGTTATCAAGCTCCGCTATGGGTGCTGGGTGACTGGAACTCCCCGTCTGAGATACAACAGGTGGTATCTCTTCCTCCTTAACAGTAGGAGGCATCACTTCCTCCTTAACAGTAGGAGGCATCACTTCCTCCTTAACAGTAGGATGTGTCGCTCTCTTGGGTGCCATCTGGTAAGATAGATGAAAACAAATAATATAATTGATAACAGATATTACTTAAGACATATCCTTAATAATACGGAATGGAAGAATTAGATGACTCATAAAGAATTAGCTGTTTGTAGCAGTATAATAATGATACCATAATATCTATTGCTCAACATTTTGTCCTAACAATAAAAATACTATAAGATGTATCTAGTCAACCAACAGATACAAATCTATTGGTAGTGTTGATGATGGAGATGATAATACGAATGATGATGAATATTTATCCCTTTCAGTTTTGAGAAAGGTGATTATGGACATTAATAAATTATCTGTATGTTTGTATTGTAAAATAATGTATTTAATATTAATCAATCATGTTTAAGAGATTCTAAAGATAATATTAATCCCAAATACATGTGGCACCTTAGGCTAGAATGTATTTGTGAAGATAAGATTAACAACCAGGATGAAAATATTATTTTTTATTTCTGTTATATCCTACTAGTGAATTTTTTATCATAGGTAAAATACTCGAACTTATTTTTCATTAAAAAAAAAGGAGAAAGAGCCACTAGTTCATAGGACAATCGATATAGAGTAGAGAAACAAATCAGCAAGAGTGTTTGAATTAGATCAAAATAGTGAATACTTAAGCGATGAGTTTCTAAATCACCTTAAAGATAACGAGATTCTCTTTAAATTGACCACTCGAATAGCATGATCTACACATGTACAAGCACAATTTAGTCAAATTGATAAAATAAGAAATATATAGAACTTTTTCTTGTTAATTTGAAATTGCCTAGTTTGAGATGACTGTTGTTTTCCAACAAATTAGCATGAAAGGAAAACTTGTATTGATTTGTAGACGAATTACAACTCTTCAATAAGAGCTTCCAATGAAGCTCTACAACTTCAAAAAATTCTATGAAAGTGTGCTGGTGGAAGTCCAGTGAGTATTCTACCACTTTGTTTTTTGACGATCGGAATGCAACTTGAAGAGATCCACAAATTCTAATTGGCCCTTGCCCATTCTTTAACCATACCTGGAGTAATTCTCAATATATATTAAAATTCTTAGAATTTTCGTTAGAGTTTCCTTGGTATTTTGAGCTCCAAGCACAACTATAAAATTGACCTGGAGTAATTCTCAATAGAATTTACTTGGGTCAAAGACCTTTCTTCTTAGCTCAGCTAGTATGTCTTAGTAAATATTATGAGCCTTATATACTAATCATTTCAAACCAATAAGATGTAAAAGTTAGAAACATACAGTTCTAACAATAACACCTAACCACTAAATAGTAAAATTAACCAATATACATATGCTACATATAAGTGAATATGACAACTAAACATATTTTAAAGATGTTGATCGTTCAGTCAACCTAGACAATAATTTCTAGCATGTGTTGCAATTTCTAATACTTAAAAATTAACATAGGGAAGTATTAAGAAATTGATATTGAACAGTGAAAATAGATAATGTTTGGTTTATGAATGTATAGGAATCAATCCTGATAAAAAAACCTAAACCTAACCCTAACCCTAACCCCAGGTCAAAAAACCTAACCCTAACCCTAACCCTAACCCTAAACCTAACCCTAACCCTAACCCCTGATCAAAAACCCTAAACCTAACCCCTGATCAAAAACCCTAAACCTAACCCTAACCACAGGTCAAAAAACCTAACCCTAACCCTAAACCTAATCCTAACCCTAATCTGCGTCTGTGTGTGTGTGTCTGCTTCTGTGTGTGTGTGTCGTATGTGTGTCTGCGTCTGTGTGTGTGTGTCGTATGTGTCGTGTGTGTCTGTCAGTGTCTGTGTGTCGTGTCTGTGTGCGTGTGTCGTGTCTGTCAAGTGTGTCTTATGTCAGTGTCACATGAGAGAGAGAGAGAGAGAGAGATTACCTAGAGCTCGAGGAGGAGGAGGAGGGGGATGCCGGAGTAGCCGCAGCCGTGGATAGCCGGTCGCTGGAGAGGGGGGGGGGCGGGGGAAATCGAAAAGTTTCAAAATTTTCGACAGATAGGAAAAAGAAAACTAAGCCCTAATTAACCAAAATTTAGCGACGTTTAGCGACGTCAAATAACAACGTCGCTAAAATAAAAATTAGCGACGTCAAAGACGTCGTTAAATACGTTGCTAAATATTTTTGATAGATACATCACTAATTACGACGCTAAACGTCGCTAAATCAGATATATTAGCGACGTTTAGTGACCTTAATTGAACTTATAGCGACTAATCTTTTAAAATCTTAATAAAAGTCGCTAAACGTCGCTAAATGTCGCCATTTAGCGACGTCTAGCGACGATTTTTACGGAGTCGCTAATTTAGCGACGTTTTTACTAGAAGTCGCTAAAATACGTCGTTAATCCCGCTTTTTCTAGTAGTGGGTGAGGATCCTGTAGAAGGTATAATATCTTTATTCCATTAGTGGAGGTTCTTCAGGATTGGACTTTAATCGTCCCGTAGTTTTTTTCACAAGAATTTTCCACGTCAAAAACTCTCTGTGTCTGCGATTGATTCTTTTATGATTGTTGGCGATTTGTTTTGTGTGTTGTTATTGCTTGGTTCTCCAGCATGGCTCTCTGATTTGGGGGTACTGTTTTCGTGTTTCTTTCCCAACAAAATATTCTATTCAATTACATAGACATAATTCTAACAAATCAATTGATGGATATATGAAACATGTTTGTTTAAAAAGATTAAATTGATATATAATATAAAAATCATAATTAATTACAAAGATGTTAATGATAATAGTATAATACCAATAACCATATTACATACTTTTGTATAGCGTCTTGTTTTATGGGGTTGTTAAATGCACCCCTATTTTTATTCACTTTACCATTTTTGTTGACTTTGGTAAGTTAACCTTGTAATTTTTTTAATTTACCTTATTTTTCTTTACGCCTTATATTCCTTAATTTCTTAAATTATTTAAATAGATTTATTATAATATTAACTTAAAATTTGAAGAAGAGAGAAGATAAAAAGGAGAACGAGTGAATAAATGAACTGACAGACGAACAAACAAATGAACGAATAGGATTAGGGTTTACAGTAAAACCCAGAATAAACGCAAAGTAAAAAACTGAGTGAAGATGGAGTTAAAGATAAAAAATGTGCAAGCCTACTTTCGACATATTCAAATCCACTCAATAAGTCGTCTTTCAATTTTGATATGGAAAACCATAGCCCTAGCCATATATAATGGATTTCTAGAACATGTTGAAGGTTAGATTTTTAAATTTTGATTCTCATAATCTAAAATTTTACATTAATTTTTTATATATCGAGTTTGTTTATGGTCTTAGTGTTGGATTTCGAATAAAATTTCATTAGTGTTGTTAAAAAATATTGATACTAAAAAAAGGACTACAGACAATCTAGTTCTCTCAAAACAAAACAAAAATCGATTAGATTTTAGTCAAAAGTTAAAAAATAATTTTTAGTATAGTTTTATTTTTTCAATAAAAATCTAGTTTTAGGGGGTAAACTGATAGTTTAATTTTGGAAAAAAAATATAAATATGGTCAAAGCGACTAAAACTGAGAAGGGGATAAACAGAATAAAAATAAGGGTACATTTAATAACACCCTTTTTATAGCCAACTAAATATGCTTCTCCTACCAAATTTTATTTTAGCCTACTCCTCCTCACATCTCAACATTAGTTAGGTCTCTTTTTTTTTTTAGAGAACCTCGGAAGATATAGTCCAACAAGGGTCTCCTCCATCAACTTGTTATCGTTGCCAATCGTGTAGTTGGTAAAAACCTTAAAGTTATTCATCCTTTGGAAGTTTGAGATCTGAAGGCAGTTTCTTTTGTATAAAGGAATATAATATTGGAATAAAGTCATTGTAATTCATTTCAGTTTCAAAAGTTGTAAGCTAAATTGGCATGTTCAGTTAGCTATTATAAGCATTTGTATTCGTTGCAATTTATGAATAAAAGAGATTGTGTTCTTTTCTCATTGTTATTATTTGGTTTTCTGTATTAACGATCTACTATTTGGTTTTCTGTATTAACTATCCACTGCTTCTATCTCAACTCTGTCTATTTTGTTAATGTGCAAGTTTGTGTCTTGTAAAAGCACAACTTAGGCTTGTACGACATTACGTCCACTGCAACTTTTTGGTTCTCCATAATCGGGGCATGAAAATGAACTCCATCCTATTAACAAATGGTCTCTCAAACTACTTCTTGGGAGATGTTTCTCTAACAGTAACCTTTATTCAAAACAAAATGTCGTCAGCACAACAAGAAATAACAACATATAAACTTTACTTTAAGTCGGGCCCAACTTGAATATTATTTGAGTATAGGGTGTCTGACATATGATAAGCTTCTGAATATCAAGATTTAGAAGTTGGGCAAGGACGACTAAGATGATCTTTCTGGATACGAGAAGAGTGACGCTCAAAGATTCCTTGATCTAGAATCTAATCAGATCATAGAGTCTCGGGATGTTGAGTTTTTCGGGGATAACTTTTTTAAGGGTAAGAACATAGTTCTCGCATAATTACTGGAGAACATAATGACTGAAAAGCTAGAAGATATTCCTACTCTAACTGAAAATACCACAAGGATTAATAACCTATAGGAAATGATTTTACTCGGATGCCATTGCAGAAGCAGAACTTGTTGAGCCATTGACAAAAAGAGAAAGGAAGCCTAAAGACTTCAGAGATCACTTCTTCACCTATCATGTAGAAGAAAATCTACTTACCTATGATGATGCAATAAAAATAAGAGATGTTTTTCGGAATAAACAGTTCGATGATGAGATTGACTTTATAACATCTAATAAAACTTAAGTGTTGGTCAATCTACCTGAAGGAGTAAAACATATTAGGTGCAAATGAATCTTCATGAATAAGAATGAAGTCGGTGGAACAAACAAGTTCATGGCCAGACTAGTGGTAAAAGAGTTTTCTTAGAAACATGTAATCGACTACTTCGATAAGTTCAAGATATTGAACGCACTTGCTCCAATTCACAAGATGGTGATTTACCATATGGATGTAAGACAACATTCCTAATAAAGATCTGACAGAAGTTATTTACATGAAGCAACTAGAAGGATTTGGCATCAAGGATCATGAAGACAATGTGTGCAAATTAGTTAAATCTATCTATGATTGAAGCAGGTTCCCAATACTACCAAAATATGATGAAATAACGACATTTTTAGCGACGTCATCAGTTAGCGTCGCTAATTTTAAAGAATTTAGCGACTCAATAGATAAATATCGTTGTACGTCATTGTTTGCAAAGAATACTGACAAGTAGTGAATGTACTTGGATTTTTTGAAAGAATAGTCGCTATATAATTTTTTAACATCGCTAAACGTCGCTAAAGTTTTTTATTTAGCGTCATTTAATGACATTTTTACCGACGTTGTTAATTTTTTAATTAACGATATTTATAAATGTAGCAAGTCGTCACTGAATTTTTTTAATAACGAAGTTTAACGACCTCTAAGAAGTCGCTAGTATTTTTAGAATTAGCGACGTTTAGCGACTATATAAACATCATTATTAGCGACGTTTAACGACGTCTGGATATGACGTCACTAGTTTATTTTCAATATAACAATCAGGTTTTTCTTCCCCCCATTCTTATTCGAATTTTTTTCTAATTTTTTTCAAATTCCGCCTACCTCCATGACCCAACCCCTCGCCGACGACCCCCACCGTCGACCGTGCTCCATCGCCGACCCCCCTCCGACCGTGCTCCACTGCCGATGATGCACCCCCTTCTCCTCTTCCATCGAGATCCTACTCCTCCTCTCTGGGCTCCTCCTCCACCGAGCTCATCCTCCTCCTCCTCTTCGGGCTCCTCCTCCTCAACCGCCTACGCCGACCTCCTCCTCCTCTCGACAATCCCCTTCCTCGATTAACCCCCAAGATCAGGTAAACCCTAACCCTATCTATCTTCTAGCTATTTGACATAGACATGACATTGACACAAAAATAACACAGACATAGACACGATACGAGATACGATATAGACATACACTAACACGACACATGATATGACACAGACCCTACTCTAACCCTATATCTCTTCTGGTTAGCTGTCTTAGTTTAGACACGGCCTTGCTTATCGGCATCGTATACAATATGATGCAGATCTTGACTAAAGGAGAGTCGTATATAAGGATACGAGAATGACTCTTCAAACCAGAGACACAAAACGGTATTGGATTTTTCTAGAACTAGTATCCAACTTGGGTTAGAGCAGTGTCAAACCTATCATTGACACAAGAGTTCGGGTGGTTGTGGCATGCTATTGGTATATGTATCGTGTAAACAAGGACATAGCTTCCTCCTTGGCCTCGATGATCCCCTTGGCTCCCCTCAACTCCGACGACCCCACTCCTCGGACAGAGGGTCAGGTAACCTATATTTAGAGTGAGTGTCATAAATGAAATATTTATCTATGGTGTACTAGTGATATGTGTATGTGTATGTGTGTGTGTGTAATAGCAGTAAAAAGTAATAGCAATGGCAGCAATAACAACTTGGACCATGTTCAAGTGAGTGCACATTGTATACATGTGTATATTTGAGTGTGTTTAGTGAGTGAGTATTAGTAAGTTAGTATATTTTAAGTGTTTAAGTGTTTAAGTGAGGGTATGTATTATGATTGAGTATCTAAGGATTTTTGATTTTGTAAATGTCAAGGAGCTAAACAGAAAAGTATCTAGTGCATATGACTGTAGGAAGTGCCCTGTATAAATATAATATTTGTATCTAGTGCATATGAGTATGGGGTATTGAGTTAATTATGAGTTAAGTGATACCTAGATACCAATTGAATATATAGCTACATGTATAGGATTAGTTATATAAGTTAAGTGGTAAATAGTTTCACATAGATAATACTTATTATAAAAGTAGGATAACTAGGTTTATGTTACAAACTAGATAAATATAAGTTAAGTGGTAAATAGTTTCACATAGATAATGCTTATTATAAAAGTATAATAACTAGGAACGCTTGTCGTCACCTCGGAAGTCAAGTGTCCATGTGAGCCATTCTATGGAAAGAAAATTTACTTCTGTAAGCCTTTTGAGGCTATTATATTTATACCAGAAATCTAGTAGACTTTTAGAAATCTATTCTAACTCTAATAGCCACAAAAGGCTTGCAGAAGTAAATTTTTTTTCAGAGAATGTCTCATATTGAATAGGTGATGTCACACATATCCGTTATTAGTATTCACATGTGTATCCATTTTTGCATCCATTTAGATATATACTTGAACGATATCTATTCATCTTTATCGAAGTATCTAGAATTGGATCTGAATTACTACTTGCTTTATCGTTCATAGATATACAACCGTCATCCTGATGACATGTGCGGTATGCATGATGAATTAATACAGGGGGTGGAACAGTTTTTGCAGTTCGCCAAGGCGTTCCCTCATTACATGGACGATACCAAAATTAAGTGTCTGTATCTGAGACGTTGCAACTTAAAATATCACCCAGAAGAGGATGTGCATATCATTTGTACTTGAAGGGTTTCACGTCAAATTACTATCAGTGAACATCACACAGAGAACTTGTGTCTTTAGCATCGCAGAAGGAGCCTTATATGGAGCCGTATATGGATGTCCATGACCACGCTGATTACGACGACGGGTGCATGAACATGATTTTCAACGCTGCCGGGCATAGTTTCGATCCTGATAATCATAATGAAGCTGAGGAGGCACCGAATTCTGATGCTGCAAAGTTTATAGAGTTACTAGAAAATACAAGGACTGTATTATATCCTGGTTGTGAGGACCATCACTGTTGGAGGTGGTTACAAGACTGTTGAGCATCAAGTCCAATTTTAACATGTCGTAAGAATGTTACAACCGACTAATGGAGTTGATTATAAAGATCTTGCCGGCGGGTGTTAAGTTACCTAAAGACTTCTACCGGTCTAAGATGATGGTTAGATCACTCTAGACGGAATACGAGAAAATTGATTCATGTTGCAACGGGTGCATGTCGTACTACAAAGATGACAAGGATGAAGATGTGTACATATTTTGTGGTGCTGAACGTTACAAGGCAACTGGTACAGGAAGGTCTGCCGGTGCAAAGAAGCCAACCGATTCGATGCATTACTTGCTTTTAACGCCGCAGTTACAGAGGTTGTTTATGGTGTATAAGACTGCAAAAAATATGAGTTAGCACAGGAGAGAACAGTTTGATGGAGTGTTGGATCACCCAACCGATGGAGAAGCATGGAAGCACTTCGATCGAAAGTATCCCAATTTTGCTTCGGATCCGCGTAACGTAAGATTGGGGCTCTCCTCCAACGATTTTATTCCATTCGAACTTTCGTCACCCTGTACAACCTACCACCATGTATGTTTCTGAAGACTCCGGTTATATTCTTAACCGTCATTATCACAGGTCCGAACAATCCGAAGTGAAATATCAATGTGTACTTGCAATCGTTGATAGATGAGTTAAATCAGGTGTGGGGAGTAGGCGCCAACACGTACGATATTTTAAAAAAGCAAAAATTTTAGATCATGACAGCCCTTATGTGGACCATCAACGACTTCTTAGATGTATCTTCTTTCTGGATGTATTATCATTTTGGATTAGACTTATGGTTATTATCTTGACTTGTTTACAACTTGAGAAATTTTATTTTCTTCCCTATATATTATATTGTTCTTATCTTACTTAGCATTTGATTTAGTATTATTTTATGATATTATTGTATTTTAGCGGTGGAATATAAAATCTATTTAGTGACATGTACTTGTGGATATGTACTATATTTTTTTCTTCTTTTCATTTAGTGACATGTACTGTATTTAAATTGTATCTTTGTAACTTTTATTTTGTTTATCATAAGTCAGGTATGACAGGACGATGCGGATCTTTCGGTCTGTCTAGAGGTAGAGTATCTAAACGACATGCTACTCCGACTGGCAGTTCTCCTTCAGGACATGGTACTAGGTCCGGACCCTCGACTCCCATTACTCCACTCTTTCGACCACTATCTCCTTCTAGCAGTACTCCTGGGATGAGCAGTTCCAGGCCTGAGACTACTTCTATGTCCACCGCTCCTCCTGCGACGGTACCATGGGAACCGAGTAACAGATGGATGAAGCCCAGCCGACTGCGCCTTTATCTTCTTTGTTTAAGAGCGATCCTCCATGTGCTCCTCCGAACGAGACAAGGACAGAGATTTTGGCCGATGGGCCTACAAAGTAAGTTAATTAGTTTTTGTTTTCTTATGCATATATAAATATATATATTCATTTTTTATGTAATATAAGTATCTACGTATATATATCGTCCCTCGTCGGTACAGAGATCATTGGGGCAATTTTTGAGGTACAACTATGTGGCCCTTGGATCAACTACTCGGATGTCCCGAACGAGAGGAAGGCATTCTGGTTTGCACACTTTAAGATAAAAGTAAATTTAGTTTTAATATCTATCATCTAATTTGGTATTTTTTTTATATAACTTTCTATATAACTTCTTCTAGAAAACGTATTTCTATCCGCCACACTAGGCTGAGATGATCGAGTAACACTTTTCTGCCGTCACCGCCAAACTTATCTATAATGTGATCTGCGACCAGAATACCCATGATCGTTTGGGACAACCAATCCAAGGTTGGATCACGCCTGATCAGTGGACTACATTGACGGCTAGATTTAACGATCCTAGGTACAAAAAAAATCGGAGAAGGCGAAGGCGACCAGGAAGAGGGCAAAAAAGTGGAGTGTTGGGTCGATTCCGATGATGGAATATTTTCGTCGCATGGTATGTATTTGATTATATACATAGTATTTTAATCAAAGTAGGATAAAATATTTAATTTTAGTAACATACAATATATATTTTTAATAGGTCTATAAAGGTGATGACGCTAACATGGTGACAGTCGTCCTCGCCACCCATAGGAAGAACGGACAACTCATCGATGAGAGGGCCACATAGAACTACGTAAGTATTACTTTATATTTTGTTAATTTTAATATAACTTAAAAAGTATACAAATAAATATTCATGTAGTTAGTAATAAGTACCTTAGATATATATTAACAATTATGTATGACGAGTGGAAAGTAAGTGTACGCTTATCGAGAGATGTGTATTTTTTAGGATGAGTATCTTAGGCTCCGTGAGTGGTCGAACCAGCCCATACAAGGAGAGGCCAGTAGTTCCTCGCAGACCCCGCTCCCACCCAGCTCCGTCAGCTAGCAAGCTATGGATGACCGCCGTTGGTGGTCTGTAGAGGGGTACGTACTACGATACGGGATCCTACGACTCCTATATTGCGTCACAGTCCTCTAGGACCCCCTCTTCCAGTGTGCATACCACACAACCCTCCCAAGAGTCAGTACGAGCCCAGCAGGAGAGGGTTGACCATCAGATTATGTCTCTGTATGACGAGTTGCTATATAGGATTATGTTGCAGCCCACACCGCAGACGGACGATGCGACGATCCTAGCACGTTTTGATTCGCTTGAGCGCAGCCTGGCAGAGCTGAGGGATCTGGCAACATCGACAGAGCACAATATGACGACGCTACAGGGGTCGCATGTAGCCATGAGTGATGCACAGACGAGGCTGCGGACGTCACAGGTTCATATGAGCCAGTCAGTGGAGCAGAGTACTGTGAGGATATTATCTATCATGGATACTTGCAACGCTCGAGTGACAGTGTTGGAACAGATACGTCCTCCTGGTCTGTCGGTATCGACATCTACATCGACTGCATAGAATCCTCCATCGGGTTCCATGATGATTTTATCGGAGCAGTAGGCCTCACTGATATCCCAGATTTGCGGCGGTGCTCCTTCTCCTCCACTTGATCAACAATAGTTGTTCTTAGAATAGGCTCATCTCCTAGGCTCACCAAGGTACTGCTTATCCTCCGGAACAACAGTAGTCCTAATTAGGATAGTTTATTTGTTTTCAGAATTTTGGCCCATGATCTTGGGTTTATGTATTGAGATAGTGTTTCAGACTTTATTTGTTCACATCATGTACCAGTTGTGATGCTTACTAGATTTTTTTTCCCAAATTTAGTTTGTATGATGCATGTGAATTTGCTGGATATTTATTTTCATACTTTATTTATTGAGAATGTGACTATTTCTTTTAATTTTACTTTATTATTTATATTGAATGCATGACAGTTTACCGTGGTTGAGTGTTCCACCGAAGGGGTCGGTGAACCCATAAAATTCAACGGAGGATTGCTCCTAGGGGTGCAAACGAGCCAAGCCGAGGCAAACTTTTATAAGCTTGAGCTTGGCTTGATTAGAATTAACCGAGCTCGAGCTCGAGCTTGATAAAAATTTTATTTTAGAGCTTGAGCTGGGCTCGAGCTCGTTTATATTAAGCTTGAGCTTGGTTTGGTTTGAGCTCGAGCTTGGCTTGATAAGCAAGCTTGATAAACAAGCTTGATAAGCTCAAAATCAAGCTCGTTAAGGTTGATTTTAATCTTGTTCAGCTTTATTTCAAGCTCATTAAGCTTTATTTCGAGCTTAACGAACTTGATTTCATGCTAGTTAGGCTTGAATTCAAGTACCTATAATATTAACAAATTATTTATAAAAATTTAATCTAAAAAGTTCCTTAATATCAATTATTAAGGACATATAATTATATACAATACACACAAACATATTGTTATACAAACATGCATAAAATTAGAATTCAACAAAGAACAAATTTAAATAACAAAATAAATTTGTAAACTGCCAGCAACGAGCTCCTAAACGAGTTTCTAAACGAGCCAGCTTATGAGTCAGCTCGCAAGCTTCTAAACGAACCAGCTCGCCAGCTTAAATGAGCCGAGTACTTCTAAGCTTGAGCTTGGCTCGTTTATTAAACGAGCTCAAAAATGAAGCTTGAGCTTGGCTTGTTTACTAAATGAACCGAGCTCAAATGAGCTTTTATCGAGCCGAGCTTCGAGCAGCTTGCTAACGGGTTAGCTTATTTGTAGCCCTAGTTGCTCCGGGTCTGTCTATTTTTATGAAATATAATATTACAATGATATACGACAAACTGCAAGCATATATTTATTTAAGTTTTTTTAATTTTTTTTTGCAATTTAGCGTCGTTTAATAACGTTTAGCCACGTTCCGTTATGTCGCTAAATACGTCGTTAACTGTATTTGGACGTCGTTATTTTTGTCGCTAACCGTGACTAAATTGCTGACATGACAGTATTTACCAGGTTAGTAGAACGTCGCTAAATGTGTTGCAAAACGTCACTAAATAGAAAAATATTAGCGATATTTAGCGACACACGACACGTCGCTAATTTAGCAACGTTGCGTCGCTACACGTCGCTAAATAGAAAAGTATTAGCGACGCGTATACGTCGCTAG
This sequence comes from Iris macrosiphon, assembly GCA_036927795.1. Classification (NCBI taxonomy): domain Eukaryota; kingdom Viridiplantae; phylum Streptophyta; class Magnoliopsida; order Asparagales; family Iridaceae; genus Iris; species Iris macrosiphon. Next base: position 12,000,000 of record JAYESA010000007.1, read on the forward strand.
TAAACGTCACTACAATGACGTTTTACGACATTTTTCCTGTCAGTGACTAGCTTAAATACGACTTCAATGAAACGTCGCTAATTACGTCGTTAAATTTTATTAGTGACGTTCTAATGCCATTTAGCGACGTTTTCAAACGTTGCTAATTTGAATTATTCTGGTAGTGTAAGATGTGGCACGAGAAATTTGATAAAGTGATTAAATCAAACAACTATAAGATCAGCATGACTGATAAGTTTGTATATGCTAAGTTTATTAATGACAGAGGTGTGATCGTTTGTCTCTTTGTAGACAATATTAATCCTTGGCACAAATTTAGATAGTGTCTCATAGACTAAGAAGATCCTCTAGTCCAAATTATGTATGAAGGATCTAGGAGATGTTGATGTTATGCTTGTGATAAAAATTATTCATAAGGAAGCCGCGCTTCATTGCAAGTTCACTACATCGAGAAAATACTTACACGCTATGGTATCATGATCTTCCTGGGTTCGATATTGTATACATATGTGACAAGAATGTTAATCAAAAATTAGAAAAGACTGTCAAGTAGATGGACTGTTCAAGGGCCATTGAAATTCTTATGTATGAAATGTGTTAAGCCCCAGACCAAGAATACTGGAGAGCGAGGGTAGACAAGGGTCAGCTACGTATACTCAGAGCACACCAGTACCCCAAATATACGGTGAAGCTGTAAGACATGGGGGGTTAACACTATAATCCGTCAGTAAATCCTAGGTCAAGCGGTCCTAGGTGTCTCAATCACAAGCAAACAACAATATACAAGGAATATGATCATCAGGAGAAAAAATAGTAAAGCATCCCAAACCAAATATATATAGATGATCAGGAAGCTAGTAATACAAAATGAAGAACTAGCAAAGTATAAATAATACATGATCAACTCATAGTCTAGAATAAGCTAACCCTGCCATTGCCCATAGGCTAGAAATCAAGTCCAAAATATGAGTTAAATACGTGCTCGGTGGCTAAATATCGCAAAAGAATATACAAGTACATGATCTAGTGGGTGAATAAGTAGAAACCCACTCATGTAGTCTGGCGCTCCAGGTGGTCACCATCCCGCGGAAGATACGGAAAGTCCTCTGGTTCTGCTACGAGATATGGCCATGCAAAACTAGTGGGTTCAGACCCCCAATAACAAGTACCACAAAGGAAGGCCAAAAACTATGAACTAAAACAAATACTATCTTAACAATCAATGGATAAGACAGAAGTAATTAAATGCACATTGAGCCTCGTGTGCTCTACCACTGCACTTATCTCGAGAAGGAAAGACAATAAGCTAAGTAACAAATGATATATAGTAAGCTACTGGTGACAGAAAAATAAACGTGGGGCAAGGAAAAATTAATCGTGTACAAGTGAACATGTAACGTGCTTGAACAAAACCGAGAATATATACGAGATCGGGAACAAGGACTAGGGATAAGCAAAGTCATCTAGGCCAGTGGACATGTACTGTACAAGGGGCGAGCATAGTATGTGCGTACAATATCTAGAACATGGCATAAGTAGGTAGCAGGTAAAGGATCAAAATGAACTGCTGCAATAACTATGAAACTAACAGAACTCGTGTAAAGCAATAGGCCTGATTTTTCACCTTTACACTAAACAAAGACAAAAGGAAGGAACCACCCCCATTACCTGTCACGTGTCCCAATCTACGTCTACAAAAATATAATGATAAGAACAGTAACAGTAGAGAAGAAACACCATTGGACCGGCAATAGTAACAATCAACAAGCACGGCCAAGCAATGTCTACGACTTGATATCATTAGCTAACTAGGGTTATCATAATTCCTGGTTACTAACAAATGTACTTTGAAGTTCTCTTATTGGTCGTAGGTACTGCAGTCTATCCGGGTTATATTCCGTATGCAAGGGTAACAATAAATAACAATAGTAACAATATTCTTCACTCAACGGTGAGCTGGAAATGGGTCCTACTCTATGGCATGCTCCAAATCTATACCTAATTTGTGGCGTCGGAACACCAGGATTTCTTGCAGCCAGGTAACCTCCCCTCCCAATGCTCTATGTCAATAATCTAGTCATTAATCCTTAGGAGTTTCAGTTCAAGATTCTGGGTGTGGCATTCCGCGGAATCCATCCTAGATATGTATGCAAGACAAGACAATGAATTAACAGTTACAATCGCTAGCACAAGACAAGCTACAACAGTTACTATAGTAACAATCAAAGACAATAGTGATCATGGGGGACAATCTCAATATCTAGAGTGACAATCAATACATGTAGTGACAATATGTATCTAGGTTGATAATCAATATCTAGAGTGCCAATATGCATTATCAGACAGTCTAAGAGTGACAGTGAGTGACAATATGGGATAGTAGGGTCATGGTCAAGAGCAACAATAAGTGGTAATAGGGGCCATGTAGTAGCTATGGGCAACATGTACTGCACGGGTGTATAAAGGGTAGGTTTCCCAAACTATACAGGAAGCCGGGTCTGGGTAGTAAAGCATATGTAAAGACATGGTGTCAGCAAAGGACATATAATGGTATCATGTACATAGGGTATACAACTCATGTAAAATGTATATAGAGTGTATAGTCATTCTCTATCTATACAAGGTCATCTAATCATGCTAAGGAGTCAATATATTCAGAAAAAAAGGACAAAATAGCCCAAAACAGGCAAAAACAGCCAAAATCGGTATACCTACGGTATACTGTAGTATACCGAACGAAAAACAGAGAGTAAAAATATATATAAACCAGCATACCTTCGGTATACTATAGTATACCGTCGATATACCAGTCCGGAACATCACAGAAAAGTCAGAATATCCACGAAACTTGTAACGGACATAAAAATATTGTTTTTACTCGGAATTCGGATTTTCAAAGTCAAAATTGAATAAAATTAAATTCCCCACAACATGGGATAATTAGATTTCATAAATTTTGAGATTTAATAGATCAATTCTGCGAAATACATAGAAAATAGATTTTAGGAAACCAAAATGTGTTTCGATTTCCACCAAACTCCTAACCAAAAGTATACAAGGCTATGTGATGGTCTCACATAGAAAATGGGACCAAAATATACAATAAAAAAAGGGTATCACACGTGATACCAAGGTCTCACCCTGTGTCTCACGGTTACATCTAAAAATGGGAAAGAGCATCGACATATATAAAATCCATGGAGATAAATCAAGCCAAGAACTAAAGTAATAGGAAATAATGTAGGAAACATTATTAACCAAACAAGTTCTATGAAATGTAAAGAGCAATAGGTAGAAAGGTTTGTCCATGGGGACCTTGGTAGGATGATATACATTAGCCTCTGCGTTCTATTTTTTTCTTAATGTAAAGAGCAAGTCCTATGTGGTGGTTAGCATTAAGACATAATTAGTTCTTGAGCGTTTGGAATGCTCGATGTGATTGATAGAAAGCATATGTAGTTCAGCTCTAAAAGAGGCCATGACCTTATGATACAGTGGCATGACACCACATAAGGTATTGAGACCTCGTGTTTGACCTATCTCATAGTGGCTTAGTACCGCAAAAGAGGTAGTTAGACTCATGCTTAGAGAAAGAGAGTTATAGTACAACACTACAAGAGACCAGGACCTCATGCTATAGAGATGTGACGCCACATATGGTTGAGAACTCATGTTTGGCCCATGTCATAGCCACATAGCACCACAAAGAGAAAGATAACCTCATCATGGAAGAGTAAAACCACACTACAAGAGACCAGGATCTTATTCTATAGTGGGTTGACACCACATTAGGTACTGAGACCTCGGGTTCATCCTATGTTATTGCAGCATAGCACCCAAAGAGGCGGTAGCTTCATGTTGGGATATTAAACTATCTAATGAAAAAACTCAACTATGTGTATGAACATAGATGTATGTCATCTTTTAAGAAAAAAACTTGTTGATGCCCAAGATACGTACACAAAATTCAGGTCGGCACATAGCCTTTAACGTACAACTAGAGGTGTAGTTGATGTAATTTTGCGAATGGGAAGAATTATAACTATGATACTGAAGTCAAGGCTCAGTTTATTCTATATTATACTATAGTTCTACCCCATGCGGTAAGATTATAGTCATAAGCAATATCTATCTTAATGCACGATGTATAGTTAATATGGAGAATGCTTGGTCAGATATTAAAATGTGGAGGATTGTTGGGTGGTTAGTCCATAGATGACCAAGTACCACTATTCTATTTTTGGATAAACCCCATGTTTGTATATTTTAATATTTGCTCATTCATATATTTATGCATGTGGGAGTTAACTCAAGTGATTAGTATATATGGAGGGTTCTACTAGTTAAGGTTCAATTACACAATCTACATTTGTTTTAATCATCATTTCTTAGAGAAATTCCTCGGATATAGGCCTAGCTCGAATTCGGGCTATGGCGAGGGGGGGGGGGAATGACGCAAAGTGACATTTTGGTGGCACAATTCATACGTTCTCGTCAAGTGTAAAACTAGAGCAGAAGAAGTGGGTTAGCATAGCAGGGTTGTGCTACTTTGGTAGCTCTACTATTGATAGTGCCACTGCTTATCTAGCCTCACTGCATGATATTCGATTCATAACTACTCACTCTGGAAAATTTTCGTACTTTGAAGCTCACGTTTTTAGTGGACAGGTTGTTTAGTTTTGTAACTTACAAGTGCTAGCTAACTTATAACAGAGAAAACACGATAAAGCATTGTCATGCCCCAGAACCAAAATACTGGAGAGCGGGGGCAGATAAAGCAAGCTACGCATACAAGAGTACTCTATACCCCGAGATACGGTTATGGCTGTCTAGACATGTGAGGGTTTACTCTACAATCCAACAGTCATTCCTGGGTCAAGCAATCATAGGAGTCTCAATCTCAAGCAAGCAACAAATCATAAGATTTATGATCACCAAACATATAATGGTAAGGCGTCCCAAAATATACATACACAAATAATCATGAAGCTAGTTATAACAATAAAGAACAAGCAGAGTACAATATTACATGATCAGCTCTAGTTATAGTCTATATTACATCCCATAACCAGAATACTGGAGAGCGAGGGTATGACTCAGCCAACCACACCTTACTGAATACCGAAGTAACCCGTAATATGCTAAGGTTGTCGAGAGACAAGGGGGTGCATACTACAAGCAAGTCACCTCGGGTCAAGAAAAATCTATGTCTCAATCATCATCCAAGAATAGTTAGAATGAACATGTAAGATAAAGCAGTTAGGCGTCACTGACGTTCTATTAGAATGATCATGAAACTAGTTATACAAGATGATACACTAGTACATTGTCAAGAGTACATAACTGTAGGTCAGCCGCGGTCTGAATAATATACAATCATGTAATAGAACTGATATCCAGATAAACCGGCTAACAAGTAGGATCGGCTAAACGCCAAAAAGGTAATACAAAATGATACTCATAGTGGGGGAGAAGAAACCCACTCAAGTTCCTCGGCGGACATCCTCCTGGTGTTCGCCATCGGTCGGATATAGGAAAAGATTCTCGGGCTCTGCTACTAAATCTGGCCAAACAAAACCAATTGGGTCAGGCCCCGAATAGCAAGTACCACAAAGGAGCACAAGTAAATGAAGCAAAAACCAATAAAGTACATAAAATAAGATCTGTGCCATAACCGTAAGCGTATGACCTTTCATTGAAGCAGTAGGACACATCTACAACCAAACAAGGACAAGAGGTGTCGCACTACGTCGAGATAGGGTACGACTTACTAATCATGGACATGCCAAAGTATTTGCATCATAGCTTCATTCCATAGCATATCATAGCACAACAATCCAACCCCACAACCAAACAAGGACAAAGGTTGGACCGCCATACGATGATAGTCCACGTCTTTAGACTATTATCAGATGGCACAAAACACAACAAGAACAAGAACACATAGGCCATAATATATGCTATAATATAGGTATATACACATATAACGTACCTTCAGTCCATGGTTTATTGTGGCACAATAGCGCAATCCTACAACCAAACAAGGACAAGAGTTGAACTATCGCATCACAATATTCCATGTCCCTAACTACCAACAGATTTACATAGTCTAATTGAATTGGCCATTCAGTACTAAGGCTTGTTATGTGGTGTCTGGGTTGTCACAGAAGAATAATGCATTATTGGAATCATCATATTGTGTCGTGTACTAGCAGGGCTAGCCGAGCCATGAATTGTCGCGTAGCATATAGTATTATGCACTGGTCCCTCGTAAGGCCACCATGCTAAGATTGCATCGAAAACATAATATAATATAATAGTCGGATATTGCAATCCACTAATGAGGATTTAAACAATATCCATGGGGGCCTGCCTGCACTCCCCAGACAATTGTTTAAGGGTGGCTTGTTAAGCACGATCTCGAAATTTTCTCCCTTCTAATGCTCTACAAGTTTTAGTTGTCTAGTTTAACCTTACAGTTATCTGGAATATCGTACCGGGGTCACACGATCATCCTCCTAGAATAATGTACCGTAGTACGTGTATGCTAGGTACGAACCCACTTTGCCAGTCAATGGATCAATTTGGATTCTTCCGAGTATAATACAACAAATAAGCAAACAACCTAACCACGCTATGATCACTGACTAACTACAAGGCCCATGTTGGAGAAATCGTATAATATCACATGTCATTTGGAATAGTAAAACATGTAGCACGTAGCACGTAGCAAGATGTCGTACCTATGTGCACATGTAACACATAGCACATAGGAATTTATAGCAAGTGGTAAATGTATCAGCATGGATACAAATAGTCGAGTCAGTACATCAGACCTATCAGTCAGTCAAATTAAGTCTTCTCATAATATTGAATCACATTGGTCAGGGCATATACATTTAGCAGGGTTTATCGCACTTCAGTGCACAAGTAAAATCATTTAGCACGCTCGGTGTGAAAATAACTATCAACATGGATATTAGAAGTCGGGTCTGGTTATAAGGCTTATTGATCATCAAGAGAATCTTGAATCACATTTATCACCTTAAATTAAGCACATTAAATCCTCAAATAATGATAATATCGTTAAACGGGAGCAAGAAAAAAGATGTAAAACACTCTGGAGCAGATCTACAATCCTTAAACCAAATAAGGACCGGGATTATAGATCATCTTCCGAGTAGAACTACGTCCCTCACCCTATCCGACGAACAAGGGTTATTAATCTAATAGTCCGAGTCCACTTAGCAGGTACTGAGCTCAATAGCACTCATAACCATTCGGGTTCACACATAGAATCAAAGCAATCCAAGAAACAACCAAACTAAGCAAAATAATAAAATGAGTAAAGTTATGCACATAGGTAGTATGAATGGTCGCATTGTGATATCTCTAGATGAGAACAAGGGTAGTGCGAGAACCCCTTTGGATCATATCCACAACCCTTAAACCAAACAAGGACTGGAATTGCAGGTCATCACCCGAGTTGAACTACGCCCCTTATTCTATCCAACGTACAACAATGTGGTCTAATGAATACTTAGTGCATGGTCCAATTCTATACATAGTCGGGTCTAATACATGGTTAATTCTAGCACAAAGCTACACTTAATCCCAAGGTCCAATAAAACTAGGCATAACTTCAGAAAACTAGACATAACTTTCTCATCCAAACTCCAAATGAGACGATTCAAAAAGATTTGGAAAGCCAATTTCATATTTTGAGTTTTATAAGATTCTAGCTACAAAATCAGTTAAATAGGCAAAAACAGCCATCATAGTTGTCATGCGCACGGCGTACTACGTGCGATCAAATTTCCAAGTACGGTACACTGTGCGCAGCCAGAAATCCATGCTTGTCATATTTCTCGCGGCAAGGATTCCATATGTGGGGCCAAAAATCCATGTGCGGCACACTACGCACGACAAGAATTTCGTGTGCGACGCATTGCCCGTGGCCAAAAATATATGCGCGACGCATTGCTTGCTGCAAGGTGGTGCGCGTGACACACTTCCATGCGCGGTCAGAAATTAATTTTTGATGCACTGCACGTGGCCATATTTATGTGCACGATGTACTGCGTGCGACATTATTCATCGTCCCTGCCAGACAGGTCCGAGAACACAAATTCATAATTTAGTTTGGCCAAAAAATCTTCAATTTTACTCCAAATTAAGCGATTCAAAAGCCAAAATCATACAAAATTTAATGCTCTATCACATAGTTTTAGTAGATCAAAACCAAGAAAAACTTATGGAACCCATGAAAACTCTAACTTTGAAACTGAGATCTTTCCAAAATCATTCATCAAAAGCAAAAACTCCAAGAACTAAAATGAAAGAGAACATCAAGAGGAATATTTTTGATCAATCATATTTTTATAACTATAATATATGAAAAAACCCAAAATCCATAGGTTTATCACTTTGAGCAAGATCTACTTGCCTTGGTGGACTAACAAACCTCTTCCTAGAACCAAGTCTAGGGCTAGGGCTTTGGCTTAGGTCAAGCGGAGGAGCAAGGAGGAAGAAGAAAAGAAAGAAAGAAAATGGAAATAAAGAAGAATGAGAGGGGAGAGAGAAATACTCATATATATATATATATATATATATATATATATATATATATATATATATATATATATATATATATATCAAGTGGAGAAAATAAGGTTAGCCATAGGATTAAGTCATGACACTCTCCAAACAAATCTCAACCATCAAAAACAAGCTTAGTGGTTCCAAAAGTGAACCGGGTCAGGTATCCATTCTACATACGGGTCCTAGTACGGTTCATGGCAATTGCCAATGTGCTCACTACTGGCCTCGGGTAGTCTCCCGTAATAAATAGAAATCCAAACAAATAAAATATAACATAATTGACAGGAACCAACATGTAAAATACAACATGAATACATTTACAGTAAAAAAAATCACAAATTCAAGAATACCAAATCTGGGAACGGATGTGACAATCTAGAATATACTTTACAAGTATGCCCACGTGCTGCAATATCAAGGTTCCAAAATACGAGCTAAACACGTGCTCGGTGGCTAAACGCCTCAAAAGAATAATTATACAAGATTAAATGGAAGATGAAGGAGAAACCCACTCATGTCCTCGGGTGCTCCTCGTGTTCACCATCTTGAGGAGAGAAGTACGGAAGATCCTACTGTTTTGCTCCGATATCTGGCCATACAAAACCAGTAGGATCAGACCCCAAAACAACAAAGTACCACAAGGGAGCCAACTTAAGAACTAAAACCAGCATGCAGACAAATCAATAAGAAATAGCGTAAGAAAATTGGTAAATAAGTGCAATAGGTAATCGAATAATTAAACAGTTCTGGAGAGTATCTGTAATCAGTGCTCAAATTACTACTCAAGATAAGTAACTGGATGAGCGAGACATGACCAGACTAGAAAATCAAGTAATCACGACCAATCATATCCTACAACTTGTTAATCATTATCTAACTAGGGTTATTACACTCCTACTTACTATCACATGCAGCATAAAATTTCTATACAACCACATGCCCTGCAGTCTATCCGGATCATCCAGATGTACGGGATACATAATATAATTAACATATATGGATACTTTACTTGTAATACAACACTCGATGGTGTACCGGAAGTGTTCTCCTCATGACGGAGAGCTCCAAATCCACTGGTGTCGCTGGGATGTCGGGATTGCATGTAGCTAGGAAATTTCTCTAAATAATTCTAGTTATCAAATCTAGTTCATTAACCTGATCAGTTTAATCAAGATTTTTGACTGTGGTGCTCAGGAATTTGCCTTTGACATGATACAAGAATGGACAATAGCTTGACAGGTACAATCAGAAAATCAACCATGGAATGATAGATCATATAATACAGGTGCTACTAATAGCCTTAATCGGGACATGTCAAGATATCTTGATTCATGAGTGCGCTACGCCGAGCCACTATCATAAATATTAGTGCAGTATTACATAAAACGGGACTTAAAACTCCAAGCTTCATTAAAAGCAATAACACAAGATAAAGGCAAGAAAATATTATCTACACCATCCCAATGTACGTTAAAGAAGCGAAATAATTAAAGAATATAGCAACAATGGAAAAAATAATCAAAATTGCAAAATTGCACAAAACTAGATTTTGACATATTTTAGAAAACTGGAAATAACTTTCTCATCCGAACTCCAAATGAAGTGATTCAAAATTATTTGGAAAGGTAAGACAAAGATCTAAAACTTTTATGTTTTGAGTTTTACAAGATTCTAGCAAAAAAAATAGTTAATTTGGCAAAAACAGTCATCCTTGTTGACATGCGCGTTGCGCACTGCGCGCGGCCAAATTTCCATACGTGGCGCACGGCCAAAAATTCGTGTGCAGCGCATTGTAAGCGTGCGGCCAGAAATCCATGCATGGCGCACTACGCGCGATAAGAATTCTATGTGCGACTCTCTGCCCGCTGCCAAAAATTCATGTGCGGCGCATTGCTCGCGGCAAGGTGGTGCATGCGACGTATTTCCATGCGCGGCCAGAAATCCATTCGCGCGGTCAGATTTTGTGCACAATGCACTGTGCGCGGTACTGCTCATCGTCCCTATCAGGACAGGTCCGAGAGTGAAGATGCAAAATTTATTTCGGCCATAAAAACTTTAATTTAACTCCAAATTAAGCGATTCAAAAGTCAAATTGTTCGAAATGAAAAGCTTTAACACATAGAATTCGAAAGTAAATAGTTTTAGTAGATCAAAACCAAGAAAAACTCAAGAAATCCATGAAAACCTTAACATAGAAATGTAGATTTACTCCATTCAAGACATCAAAACCAAAAATGCTAAGTATTAAACAAGTAGAGAAGGTTATGGAACACATTATAAGCAAATAAAATTCAAGAAACCATGAGAAACGAAAATATGCAAGTTCTTCCTCATTGGCAAGATTTACTTGCATTAACCACTACCAACTACCACTACCACTGGGTGCAAGGTATCGGCCGGCCGTGGCCTACCTCACGGTTGGGGAAAGAGGAGGGGAGAGGAAGGAAGAGGGAAGAGAAAAAAAAAATGAAATAAGGAAGAGAGAGAAAGGAAAGGGAGCTATATATATAAGGGATGGGGTGACTAACACTATGCAAAAACTTAAAAATTACACAAAAGCTGTCAAGAAATTCAAAAATTACACAGGAAGCAATATACAGAAATAATTACAAGTATACCAGATACGAATACGAAAATGGTAAGACGAGTCTCACAAGAATTCTGAAGTAAAGATAGAACTCTCTCTAACAGCAAGTCGAGCTTTTTTGCATCATAAATCGTTCAAATTTTCCATCAATGCGTCAATGCTTGGTCTGCGAGAAGGGAGGTGACAAGGAGAAACGTTCTAGTAGTTCGATTGTCTAATCAATCATAACTTGTTGGTTCTTAGAAGCGAATCAAAAGACGGTGGAATCTCATTTAGAGCAACTCTGATTTTGGTCATCCCAACATGATAGTTTGACTATTTTATAGCGAACTCTTAACCATTCTTCTATTCCAACTATATAGCAGATAATTCTGCTTGATCCCACTTATAGCAATTTCGCTGGTGATAGCACAACAACGGTTAGAAGCAAAGACTTAGGCATAAAACTATAATTATAGAACTTTGAAGTCTTTGGTACATGTTCTAAATCATGACAATTTCTGACATTTTATTCTAAGGACCTGAACAAATACTAACAAAATATCTATTTTTAACCACTCTAAAAAAATAACATTTTTCTGAAATTTTAAGTGTCAAGCTACTACAATTTCTAAAAAATATGGAGGCCTAAATCTAAAAATAAAAATTTCACATTACTAATACTAATACATATAGAGGCTAAACTTGTTTGGTCTTTGGTGTTTTGGAGCCATGTACTATTGTACAACGTACATATGCTAAGAAATGAACATTTTCTAAATTAAAATATACATACGGCCACAAGAAGTTATGACGCAGCGTGATAGAGGAACGGAACTTACCTTCGTGTCTGACAATGACCAAGTCGGTCGGTGGTGGTGATAACTGGACCACCGTTGCTTAGTGAGAAAGAAGCGGTGCATAGCGCAAAAACTCCGACGGATCTAGATCAGATCCAAAACTTATAATATAGGTTGAATTTCGTCTCCAAAACTTGAACTCGTAAGGGGTTTGGGACTAGCCTATATTTCCAATGACACCCCCCAACAATCTGGTCCCTCAATTAATACACCAATGCAACGTGTTTTCTAGTGATTTCACTACGAGGGGGGACACAACCCCCTCTGAGTAGAATTGGACCCCATCCATGTGTGGTTCTTAATTGGCCAAGTCTAAGTTCTTAATAATATCAGATGGTTAGGGCACATCTTGGAGCCACGACTTAAGGGTCATGAAGTAGGGATGGAAATCACTTATGGTGATGTCAGCTGGTGATGCAGGAGAAATCTAGGTCAAGGACAGATTGGACGACAGTTCAGGACCCCAAAAGACTAAAGGGATACCAACATAATTCTATCTAAAATAGAACAAGTGTGTAACATGATTCATTTTAAACATGAAGTTGTTGTGGTACAGTGGTTAACAAGTAAGACTTGCACATAAGTAGTTTCTTAGTTCAATTTTTGATAGCATTTTTAATTTTTAATTTTTGTAGTTTCATAACTTTTTTATATTATGTATGGGGTAGGTATATTCTGGAAGTTCGTCTCGGACCTCTATGAGCTCAGGACCGTCCTGAGATGATGTACATGAGGCAAGTGTTGGCCATAATATTAGTCCGGACAATATCTTTTTTTATATAAATGGATAGATGACCTCATCATGTGGTAGACTTTCGTGGTAGGTCAAAAAATTTGTGCATTCAAATAAGTGAATTCTTCTGCTCTAAAAGTTAAAAGATCTGATCATATTTATTGCTTTTATCTTGAAGGATACATGTTTGAGTTATCAAAACAATAATTTTACATATATGAATACATATCGAAGGTATAAACGTTCAAAAGTCTCTTCATATATATTTTTCTATCTCTGTCTCTAATTTTATAATGAGATTTAAAAATGACTTAAAAATAAATCGTTTAAACCGTTTCTAAATACTCTACTAACTATGTATTTAGAAATAACAAATTATTTAATTATCTAATATTATTTATTTACAACTAAACAATTATAACTGAAAGGATTAAGATGAGAGGTTTTTTTTTTTTTTTGCTTGAATTCGAATCCAAGAAATGATAGTATTTATGATAATTTTATATTTAATTTTTTTAATAAATTTTTTACGTATGTGTACTATAAATATACGTTACTAGTGGAAGATAAAGACTATATACATTATGATCTTTTCCAGGAGTAAACGATAGTCTCGTCGCACCGAGATAACCCTATTGCTAAAGTGGTTGGACAAAAAAAAATGTCTCGAGAGTTTCAAGTTGTTACAAATAGTTCATCGTAATTGCTAGTCCATTTTTTCACACGAATTCAATCTTGAACACAAACGTAGACTTCCAAAATATTTTGCAACATCACACTTCTATTCTTCCTTAACAGTTTTGAACATGCACTCAAACAAGATTCTAATGCTACCGTGGACACCGAGACCATTAAAAGTTCACGTGATAAAGAATAAAGTATATGATAAATTTGTTTGTCTTTTCCACTTTCAGTTATATATATATATATATATATATATATATATATATATATATATGACCCAAGGCTTAAAACTTCACTAGTTAACAATAAGTTCTTCATTATTTTGTTGTTATAACTACACATATAGTATATATACTAAACTTTATTATTGTTTAATACTCATGAGTATCTGGATCTGGGCCCGCACCCAAACAGGACTCTACCCGGTTTAGTCCGTTCCAGCTTAGGCTGGGTTATGGGTCAGACTGGATTTGTGGTTAAGGCTGAAAGCCCCACCCGGATCGGATCGTGCACTTCCCGTGACCAAGATGACCCGGCCCAAATCCAGTCAAATACGTTCAACTTTGGGCCCAAACTTGCCCGGCCGACCCACTTCACCTTTAGCCACCATTCATGTGAAACAAAATTTTCTCTAAAGAAACAAAGTTCTCTTAAATTTTGTGGAGTATCCAAATTTAGCGAAAATTAATTAGGGAAGTCCAACTCTCCATATTATCTGGTGTTTTCACTAAGTTTGTATTTTTTAAAATCAATGGAAATGCTCGACGGTTTGGCATTTTTGTAGCGAAAATGCTAGATCGTTTACGTTTTTGACGCAACATAACAAATTAGATTTTGCACACTCAATAAGTCATATATAAAATTAACAAAGGTTGAGAAAAAAAATGTAACTCTCACCTCTGACTGTCTGAATTGGACTACTTCCACACGGCATATCGATTTTCAATATATGAATAAAATGAGTTCTATAAGAAAAGACAATTGTATATTTTCTTTCATACCAATCCTAGAATATATGGAGCTTATATACATACACATTTACAGACAAAATCTCTAAAATACCCTCACAACAAAATAGGGACACTTAAAAAATTTATGACTAGCCTCCGCAAGGGGGCACTACCTCCCTTGACCACCGTTAACAAAGTCAAGGATATCATGAGACGGTGTCTATGGTGCCAACGTTCATAAATAGATGGCTAATTGGATCACTGACGATGGACATATAGATGGATAAGTATTGAAGATATATCTCAACATTATTCCAAGAAATGAATTATACTTTTATATAAAAAGATAAAAATGTTTAAAAAAATATTTTTTCATCAGTAAAATTGCAAATATATGCTACTAAGAAACCATCTTGTATTTTCGCTACAGAAATGTTAGCCTGTATTGCGTTTCCATTAGTTTAAAAAAATATTATTGGAAACGAAGGTTTGACGAATTTGACTTCTCCAACTAATTTGTATAAAGTCGAGAACCACACAAACGAACTTAACATTTTTTTGATAATTAACATTTGTCGAAATTAAGTATATTTGTTGCATGACACTACTCAATTGTAGCATATCCTCGTAAACATACACAACAAAAATATTGTTAAATAGCGACGGATCTCAGCGACGGAAACAATTCGTCGCAGAGTCAGCGACAAAAATTCGACGGAATCACGACTAAATTATTTATGTAAACAAAATATATTATAATTCGTCAATAATCTGTCACAACGAAAACTTAAAATTTTTGGCCGAGTTTCATTTCTCCCATTCTCACTCTCTCTCCAGCGATTGCCTCCCCCCCCCCCCCCCGACCCTCCACCCCCCCCCCCCCCCCCCCCCGACCCCCTCCCCATCTCCTATGATAAGGCTAATATAGAAGCTTTGATATGCGAAGCATATATCATTGAGGAGGTTTAAAACTTCTGTTCCATCTACTTTGATACTCATGTCAGAACAAATCGTAATATAACTCCAAGGAATGATGACGGTGGGGTTGATGCACCGAATAGTGTAATCCGCACTATCATAAATCTGGGAGGCAAGACTACAAGTGCTACTAAAGTACGACAGTTGGAAGACGATGAGTTTGAAGCCACTCATCGGTATATATTATTAAATAGTGGTCTTGAGGAGATGCTAGATATTGAGAAGTAAGCGACACATATTTGCTACATATTTTAATTCTGTATATGCTTGAAAAAAAGTGCTCTAACTATTCTCCTTATTATCATAGTACTTATCATGCCCCAGAATCAGAATACTGGAGAGCGGAGGCGAACAAAGCCATCTATGTACAATAGAGTACTAATACTCTAAGATACGGTCATGGCTGTCTAGACATGTGAGGGTTTTACTCTACAATCTAACAGTCATATCTGGGTCAAGAGTCCTAGGTGTCTCAATCTCAAGCAAACAACAAGTTACACGATGTATGATCACCAAACATATAATAGTAAGGTGTCCCAAACTATACATACACAGATGATCATAAAGCTAGTTACAAAATAAAGAACTAGCAAGAGTAAAATATTACATGATCACCTCTAGCTATAGTCTAGAATATGCTTTACATGTAGGGCCGCAGGCAAGATATCAAGTTCCAAAATACGAGCAAAATACGTGTTCGGTGGCTAAATGCCTCAAAAGTATAAGTACAAGATCAAGTGGGTGATGAAGAAGAAACTCACTCATGTCCTCGGGTTCTCCTGGTATTCACCATCTTGAAGCAGAAAATACAGGAGATCTTGCGGTCCTTCTACGAAATATTGTCATACAAAACCAGCGAGGTCAGACCCCAAAATAGCAAGTACCACAAGGGAGACAACTTAGGAACTAAACCATCATGCAGATAAATCAGTAAGAAATAGCACAAGGAACAGTTAAATAAGTGCAGCAGATAAAATAAAAATTAAACAGTTCTGAAGTAATTAAACAAGGATATATGAAATCAGTACTCAGGTTACAGTTCTCATATCAGTTGTTCAACAAATCAGGACAGGACTAGACTAGACTAAAAATTAAGCAATTACAGCAAATTATGCCATATGGCTTGCTATTATTAGCTAACTAGGGTTATCACAGTCCTAGTTACTAACACATGCAGTTTGAGATTTTATACAGCCACATGTCCGGCAGACTATAAGGGTTATCCAGGCATAAGGATACATAGAATAGATTATACCAGGTATATTAATTTACAGGAATATGCAACACTCGACGCCGTGCTAAAAGTGTTTCCCTCACGATGGAGGTCTCTAAATTCATTATGGGTCGCTGGAATACCGAAATTGCTTGTAGCCAGGAAATCTCTCTAGATGCTTCTAATACATTATTCTAGTTGTTATCTTGGGCAAGTTATTAAATTTTTTTACTGTGGTGCTCAAAAATTTGCCTTAGACATGATGCAGGACAGGAAAGGACAGTAGCTTGACAAGTACATTCAGGACAAGAGCAAGAAAATCAACCACAAAAATTTATCTTATTAATTCAAGCATTTCGGTTCAAGAATTTCTAGCATGTCAGGAGTGTACTTCTTCAAGCCACTATCAGGAGTATCGGTACATGTCATGTTAACTCAATACGACGAGCTATTATCAAAAATATCAGGACAAGTCTGGTATCTGGAGTTCAAGATTAACAGTGTCAATACAGTCAATGTTCAAAAAATTCCAGGTTCTGACAATTTTCACAATTCGGGTTATAAACAATTTAGAGAAATCTAGCATTTATAATAATTAAACAGAATAGGCTAAACAATGAAAATAGTTAAACCATAAGAGAACAAATCATAGGAAGCTAAGCTACTACAAGTATCAAAGGCACATGGGATAAGTTGGTCGCATGCAAGAGCTGGTCGCAAGCAAGAGCTAGTCGCATGGGAGAGCTGGCCGCATGGGAGATGCAAAGTCCACTCCTCGGGACAACGTGGGTGACAGACAATAAATAAAAGGTCAAAGAAGTGACTGATGTGACTGGTCGTGTCAGAGAAGTGACCGATGTGACAGGTCAAAAAAGGGAGTCAGAAGGAAAAGACAAAATAATAGAAAGTCGTGCCAAGGCGGTGTTGGGTCATACGTTCAAAAAAAAGAGGAACGCATAGCTCCGGGCCACATGGACGACTCAAACGCATGCTCCTCTTGGCGACATACACAATTGGGCCGCATGGAATATTTTGAACTTAGAGAACTTTCACTCATTTAAGTTACATGCATTTGGCCAAGGGGAGCATGTACAGATTCAGCCATGCCCCCAATAAGATGGTTGTATGCTGACTTGGAGTGAGAAATCCAGGCCTCAAACCAAGCGGACACATGGAACTTTTTTGTTCCAGAACAGCAAGTTTCAGCCATGGAAAAGCTCTAAGTCCGAAAACTTATTTTCTCCATGAAATCCTCATTTTTAGTCTGATTCTAGCAAGGTAAAGTTCAAAATCTCATGAAATTAACTGCTCATTAACATGGAACTACTAGTTTTGGAAAATATCAAGTTTTATGAGATCAAAATCAAGTAAACTCATAGAAACACCAAACTTGAAACTTAGATCTACTCCAACCAGGACATCAAAACTGAAAATACCAAGATTTAAACATGTAGAGAAACTCATAGAGAACAATATAGAGCAATAAAAATATAAGAAGATAAATAAGTGTAATATAGCAACTTTTCTTTATTGGCAAGATGTAATTGCCTAAACCCACTACTAAACTGTGACCACTACTACCCAAGACAAGCTCATGGCTGGGGCTAGTGTTCGGCCAAGGAGAGAAGACGAAGAAGAAAATAAAGAAAGAGAAGGTGAAGAAGAAGAATGAGGAGGAGAGAGGGCTTTATATATCAAAATGTGACTAGCATTATCCACAATTCTAGAAATTACATGAAGGTAGCTAGAAAAATTCATAAATTATATGGGAAGCAATATACAGCTATAACACACATATACCAGATAACATATAATAATACTAAAATAGTGAGACAGTCTCACAACTCCCATCTCCTTAGAAAAATTGTATCCTCAAAATTTCAACAAGGCACTGAGTCTATCAAGGTATCTCTAGAGATCAGGCAAGTGATAAAATAAGCAAGAATATCAATCACATAATACGAACTACCTAGAACAAGACAAGCATGCACAAGACAATATCAGGGTATGAGATATACGAACAAATATACCTCACGAGTCAAACAAATATGGGTATCTTGCTCGGATATCATCCTCGCACTCCCAAGTTTACTCGCCCGGTGAGTGATGCCCCCAAACAACTCGGACTAAATGAATGGCCTGATTCTTCAGAATCTTCTCTCTCTGGTCCAAAATGGATTCAGTTCTTTTCTCATATGAAAGGTCGGTACCAACAACCAATTCTGAATGATCCAGGACATCACTCATATCCGGTATATACTATCGTAACTGGGATACATGAAAAATATTACGTACCTCACTAAGCGACGGCGGAAGAGCAAGACGATAGGAAACATCTCCTACTCGCTCAAGAATATCGAACGGACCTATGTGCTGAGGACTAAGGTTTTCCAGCACACCGATTCTGATGACTCCTCGGGTAGGCAAAATATGAAGGAATACATGGTCGCCGACAGAAAACTCCAGAGGTCGTCGATACGAATCGGCCCATGACGTTGACGATCTTGGGCTACTTTGATATGCTTCCTGACTTGCTTGACTACTTCAACTATATGAGCTATCATTTCGAGACTAAGCAATTTTCTCTCGCCAATATCATCCCATGCTACAAGGGATCTGCACTTTCGGCCATATAGTGCCTCGAACGGTGCCATCTGGATAATTGCTTAGAAATTATTATTGTAGAAAAATTCGACAAAGTGCAAATGATCCTCCCACGAACCACCAAAGTCAAGGGTACATGAACGAAGCATATCTTCTAGAGTTTGTATGGTACGCTCTGATTAACCATCTGTCTGTGGGTGGTAGGTTGTACTAAAATTTAGACGGGTACCTAAGCTCTCCTGAAGACTTTGCCAAAAATAAGTAGTAAAACTGGAATCTTTATCCGTGACCATGCTAACTAGCACATCATGTAGTCTAACAATCTGTCTCATGTACATCTCAACTAACTGTTCTGTGGACTGGCCAATTTTAAAAGGAAGATAGTGTGCAACTTTCGTGAGACGATCCTGTCACTACCATATTTTCTAGGAAAGGGTATTTTAGTCATTTGGTAAAAATTAAATATTGTGCATATTGAATATTTATTTATTATATTATTTATTTATTATTAGCATATTAGATTTATTTTTGGACTTATGTTAGTGGACCTAACTAGTTTAGATCAGAACCATGGACCAACATTTAATTCTAATTAGAATTGAGCCCAATAATTAGAAGCCCAATCATTAGGAGGATGATTAATTATGTTAAACCCATTAGGCTAGAACCTTTTCTCCTTAATTAATTTCTTTATGAGAGGCACCAAGGGATATTTTAGACTTTACATAGTAGCTTGAGGGAGGGGGCAAGTGAGGCCTATATAAAGGGATGAAAACTTTCTCTCTATTTATTTTTTATTCCAAATCTAGATCTAAAATTTTTCTCAAACCAAATTTCATCAAATCCCTACCAAATTTCTTCCTAATTCCTTTCTAAATAATCATTGGAGACTAGTAGAGCAAGGATATAGAAGGAGAAAGCAAGGATCTACAAAGAGGAGCAATGATCTACAAGTTGAAGGCCAATTTTACCAATTTTGGAGGTTTTATTGGGAATCCATCTCCCAATAGGTACAATTCAGTTTTTTCTCTGGTATTAGATTCTAAATTTGAGAATTAGCCATGAGAAATCAATATATATGCATAGGCTACCCATAAAATTTGGAATTGAGTTCATAGGAGGCCTATTGAGAGAGTTATGGTACTTTTTGTGTCAATTTTGGGAGAATTCCGAGATTGACACTTGTTGTGTTCATCAATTGGTCATATAGATCAAATTGGCATGTGTTGGTTTGTTTGTTTGTGGTTAATATCATGTCCATAATTGGATACGTGTAGGTCGTATCCCAACAAAATTGGTGATACGTGTTGATTTGGGGGTTTTCTCTCCGACACGGGGCTATATGCATGTAATATTTTGACACGGACACTTAGATGTGTGTTTTACTCTTTGTATTGTTCATAAATACTATTTTAGACTTGCTCGTATCCTTCAGAGTATATTTATTTGTGTGGTGAACTCGTATCGCAAGCGTATCATAGATCTAGTGTGATACAGATGTGATGCACTCCACGTGTTTGTTGCATTGCATTCTAGATCCAATTTTCAATATTCTTAGCTATTGGTAATATATGTATACATATGTATATAGACATAATATATTATATATGTATATGTAATTATACCATATAGTTATGCATGTATATAACTATGTGATTGTGTATGTTGTATGATATATATATATATATATATATATATATATATATATATATATATATATATATATATATATATAGGGAGATGTCTACGTTGTAATTGGAGGCGTTGGGGGTCATGAGAATAAGAGGGTGTATGTGCATCATAGTATATTAGTTATATGTATATCTTATTAATTATATATATATATATATATATATATATATATATATATATATATATATATATATAAGTATGAGGTATATATATATATGGGTATCTCTATGGTTATGTTTGTATATATATGTATGTATGTATGTATGTATGTATGTATGTATGTATGTATGTATGTATGTATAGGTGAGTGTATATATATAGGATGATACATATTGATATCTATATAGATTGTTATATATAGATGAGTATATGTGTTTGTGTTTATGTGTGTGAGTGGAGGGTTTATATATATATGTATATAGTTATATGTATTGATATATGATTCATATGTGTTTGAGTGTATATGTGTATGTATATATATATATATATATATATATATATATATATATATATATATATATATATATATATATATATATATGTAAATGTATATGTATATGTATATGTATATAGTTATATACTTGTGTGTGTGAGAGAGAGTGTTGTGTTATATATATATATATATATATATATATATATATATATATATATATATATGTGTGTGTGTGTGTGTGTGTGTGTGTGTGTGTGTGTGTGTGTGTATAGCTATATAATGATATCTACTTATAGTTATGTATTTATGTGCATAGGTGTTTGTGTGTGTATGTGTTTATATATAAAGATATACGTGTGGTTATGTGTGTGTGTGCAGTGTGTGGAGGCAGCACAGCAGTTGCAGCAAACATCGCAGCAGAGCGTAGATGCAGCGAGCGCCGCAGTGTGCAGCGCAGCAGCCACAGCGTGCAGCAGCAGCAGCGCGGTGCAGTCGCAGCAACGAGCTGCAGCAGCAGCAGCAGTTTCAGAGCGCAGCAGCAGTAGCAGTTTCAGAGCGCAGCAGCAACTTGTTCAGCATATCATCATCCAGTTGCAGCAAGGTGCAGTCTCAGGCAGTAGCAAGGTTTGGATAGGTGTATTCAGTTAACTAGTTAGGGGTTTCAGTCAGTGAGGTTAGATATGGGTAATGGTTTAGCTAGTAGGTTAATATTAGCTATTAGATTGTTGATAGTTAGTAGATTTGGTTAGTAGTTCAGTTTAGTGGTTAGTAGATATAGCTAGTAGTATAATAGTTAGTTAAATTCTTTGTTAGTAGAATAGTTAGCCTAGTAGCTATTGTAGTATATGTATCTATGTATGTAAGTTATTGTTAAGTACTATATGTAGATATGTAGTATTATGGGATAAGTTAGTAGATGTGTATCATATGTTAGTAGTTAATATCTATATATTAGTATGTAATATATTTCATAGTTAGTATATGTGCATATACTTTAGTTTATGGGTATTAGCTATATATTAGCTATATGAATGAGGTTTTGAATTACCTTGGGATACCAAGGTAATGTCAAGGTAATTGGAGGATACTCAAGGTATTTGGGATTTGAGTATCGGGAGGGGTATGTAGGTAGTGTGATACGCTTTGGTTCAAATCCATGGTATCCTATTTGCATTAGTTAACTAAGGTACTATATGTATTGCCTTGTGTATATATATAAATTACTATTTTTTATATTAAAAACTTGCGTATCTTAGGATACGGTATCCTATTATTTTCCTAGTATCTTAGAATAGCTAGTGTGATCTAGTTTCTTAGTGTATGGACCCAACATCCTAGAATTAGACTCATACAACCTAGAAATAGCTGGTTTGACTAAGTTTGACTAGTTTGGCATAGAGTTGACCTAGTTTGATTGTTTTGACTTAGAAATGGCTTTATGACCTAGAAGTTGACTAGTTTAACTTATTTTTATTCTGAAATCTTATATTGATATTATTCTATATCTAGGTCTACGAGGCACCGTACCAGACATTTGTGATACTAATCATCGGACTTCAGGCGAATACATTCTCTGATAGTTTCTCATTTATGATATCCTCTATGTTCTTTGTATCTAGTGTAGATATCCATAATTTCTTGACACGATGGTTACACGGATTGGTACATCCGAATCTCGTCATGAGATGTTATTCCTTGGTATATATGGTGTATCTTATGCAAGCCTTATTTCATTGTTCTTCTTGTACATATACAGACACTGATTCTCGGAAAGACTAGCTATCTTCTTAAAGAATCTCGTGCCATAGCGTACCATGGTTGGATCCACTATACCAGTCGGGATTGGGGAGTATGTAGTATAGATATGTGATCATACCCTCCTTATATCAAGTCTTGTTCATTGAATAGTGTTAATCATATACCGCACATATGATTAGCTAGGACATATATCTTGTATCAAGTTCTCAAGCCGATCACATATTAAAGGTGGTACTCACTCACTTAGTCATTAGTATTCTTGTTCATTATCATATTGTTCATTCTTGTATTTATTTTTAGTATTTTCTTTATTGTATATCTCTTGTATCTATTGTTGTATCTTATATATTCATATCTATTTACTGTTACATAGTTTATATCATTTATTAGAACTGCTGTTAGAGATGTACTTCGCTCCATTCCTGACTGGAAAATATTTTTTAGAAGATCCCGAAGATTGGTGTCCGACATACTATGAACTTTGACCTATAGATGGTGCAGACTTGGAACCACTAGTTTTGGAGTGATTGTCGAGAGGTTTTGTCACGCCCCAGTCCCAAAAAAATACGTAGGACTAGGACACGTAAGCATGCCAGCCGCATGGATATGGCGACTCCAATATATGGAAACCAAATCCACACGTACGCTGTAATATGAATATCAAATCCACAAGTGGTATAATATGTAACACAAGTCACAGGGTAAAATCTATATCTCATCAACCAAAATCATATAGAAATAAATAACCAGTATCTATGAAACTAGATCTCAACAAGAAGTATCTAAAGATGATAGTTGGGTGGAAACAAATCCACTACCAACTCAAATGGAGAAGTAAATACAATATAAGTATAACTCACTCAAACAATATAAGTACCAGCTACCAATCACGGCTCGAAGAGAAGACATCCACGAAGCATCTATATCCTTCCAAATTTGCGCTCCTGCAAATACTCAAGAACAGGTACACCTGGCAGCGGACCAGGTCCTCAGAGGGACATAACAAGAATACTTAAACACATGCCATAAAGTACTGAAATAAATATCCAATGGGTGACCTAACCATCTAAGTGAAATGCACTTTGAGGACAACTTGAGTATATGGGAAAGTGTAGGCTAGACATATGCTGACGTAATTCACCAGTCGTGACAACTGGCTAATATATGCCACACATGCCCCCATAGGAGGGCGCTCAGTAATAACGTCCATCTCCGAAGAGCATGGCATCTGTATAATATAACGTCCATATCACCCCGAAGAGTGTGGCATCAGTGTAGTATATATCGTCCATATCACTCCGTCGAGTGTGGCATCAGTGTAAAGGAAGTGGGGTGTCCCATACGCCTACAAGTTGTCCTCCCCGCCCGATGATCT
This sequence comes from Iris macrosiphon, assembly GCA_036927795.1. Classification (NCBI taxonomy): domain Eukaryota; kingdom Viridiplantae; phylum Streptophyta; class Magnoliopsida; order Asparagales; family Iridaceae; genus Iris; species Iris macrosiphon. The sequence continues at coordinate 12,024,447 of JAYESA010000007.1, forward strand.
AAGCATGTTGTATCCACAACACGCGTCATAGTCTATCACTAGAACAGTAGCCCATCCTTACAACCAAACAAGGACAAGGATCGGGCCATTGTATCATGACAGTCTATGCTCCACCTACTAATAACTGCTAAGTCTTCTAACATGCATCACTATTAGCAGTTATACCCTATCCGTCGCACGCCTACACGTACAGGTGGCCAACCACATACGCAGGACCGTGCCCTACATGAGACTCACAACACGTGTACGAAAATGTGTCAAGGCCTGGGAGTCATACCAATAACTCCACACTTTAGGTGGGTCCACTAGACACTAGGTTAGACACTATCCTAACGTCAACGCATCCGTTGACTGCACCCGAGTCTCTCTCGGACGCGCACAATTTAAGATAATAAACATGCATCTAATGTACAGAATTTAAACAGTATAACAAAGGCAAGGTATACTTGCCTGGCAAGAAACTGCAAAATATCACGTCCAGATGTCCAATACACAGGACCAGAAGCTATGGCCTCAGAACAAATATCTCCGGATGCTGAAATAAATATCACCAACGTTTCTAGAATGAGCAAAATAGCTAAAAAGCACTTCCCTTTCGTCCAATTTGGACACAGGAGCAAAACGGTAATTTCGGGTAAAAGTGGGGTCCACGTGTGGCCCACTTTGCACCGAAAAGCGTGCCGAGGGTAACAGTCTCTAAATGGGATAAACTATGGGTCAAACAACTCTAGATGTCAGTACAAATCCAACGGTATGTCCAAATTTGGATTCCGATGAGCCGAACAAAATTTGGTCCAAAAAGTCAACTGTGGGGCCCGCCAATTGGCGATCTGGTCAACCGTCTCAGAAATGTGTGAAAATTGGGTCACAGGACCAGCGCGTTACCACGAGTCCAGTGACGCAAGTTTCGTCACAATCTGACAAGCGTGCACAAAATACTCGCGAGTTCCACAAAAGTGGCGACACGAAATGTGTCCGCGGATACGGCCTGATTCCGGCGCGCACACGCGTCCGAATCAGTCTCCACGAATTTTCACGTGTCCCGTTATGCTGCGTGCACCATTCGGTACACTTGGCACACGACGGGGCGGTCCCGTTTGGCGGGGCGCGCTCCGATCTCCAACTTTTGAAAAACCGGAAAAAGTGGGTGCGCGCAGTTTTGTGACGAATATATTTTTGTCCACAGCAACTAATAGCACAAAGTTATAATACAGAAAATAAACTAGGTCATGTAATCTACAGGTATCAAAAAGAATCACCGAATTCGGATCTCTGTGGTGGGAGATACGAACTCGGCAATATGGGTGGTCAATCTGGAATTCTGCGATTGCAGAATTCTGTCTATTCGCGCTGACTTGGGCGCTGTTTTTCACCTAGGGGCACACGTTTTCCGAGGTTGACTATAAAACAAATATTGGAGAGGGTTGATGGAAGGTCATACCTATGAAAATAGAACAGCGTTTGGTCGAGCGAGTTAACGGAAAATCACGCCGGAGCGAAGGTGCCTCGAGTGGGAGAGTGCAGTTCGCGATGTCGGCGTCGACGGGATGATTGGATGGCTTGGGGAGGCTTCTCTGGCTGTGGTGACGGCTCTAGATGGGAAGAGGAAGTCTGGAGTTTTAGGTTAGGGTTTGAGAGAGAAATATATATATATACTATATATATTAGGAGAGAGAGAGGAAGTTGGATCGTGGGTTGAATAGGAAGGTCGGGTATGGGAAGTCAAGTTGCTGCTGATATCAAATACTCGGCTGAAGGATTACCAATGGGCGGTCAACACAAACTAAAGGGTCCGCCACGTCTACAGCAGTTGCTGGATGGTTTTGCTAAGTGGGAAAGCAAGTTAAGTTGAAGCAAGTGAAAAGCAAACTTCCTAAGTACAGTAAATAGTATATTATTAATATTATTATTGTTATTGCTGCAAAAGAAGTCCAACCCTGGCAAGTGGGTGGGCTCCCTGGCAAGTTGGAGGAAAAGTTTTATGCAAAAGAAGTCCTAAGTAGCTAATAGTGTTATTACTATTATTATTATATTGTTATTGTTATTATTATTAGTATTATTATTATATTCTTTTCCTTTCTTTTCTTTTCCTTTCTTTTCTTAATAAATATATACATATATATATATATATATATATATATATATATATATTCTCATAAGAAAATTTATATATTAGGGTATTGCACATCGTTAGGCTAGCAACTGCTCAAGGGGTCTCCTACATGAAATAAATTCCGAAAAATTTCTGATGGTCCCACAAGTCCTCTAAGTGCCCGAACACCTAACATAAAAATTATCAAAAATCTATTTCTCCTATTTAGACCTAATTACTACAATTTAATTAATAAATAATAAATAAAAATATATATACGATTTTCTAGGAAGGGGGTTTTACATTCTACCCAACTTATAAAAATTTCGTCCTCGAAATTAAAATTAAACCACGATAGAATGCAAGGGTGGTATAAGATTTGCATAGTTTAAAATACAAGACTAGGTTTAAAGGGGTGGGCGATGTTGCACGTTGCACGTTGCACATCCCGAAAAAAAAATCATGGAAAAATCCATATGAGCGAAAAATAGGTTTCTTCATGTGTCATGTCCAATGGTGTGGACACATAAATGCTCTTTTGCATAAAAGCGTCCAACAATTAGAAAATTGCACAAAGGTGAGAATTGGATGATGGGCATGTCTAGGATAAGGGTGTAGAGTTTGTAGGAAGGCAGTGGCTAGTGTAGTGCTCCAATTATCGGAGCACGGTAAGGCGTGTCAAGTGATATCATGTTGTAAACTAAATAAAAATACCGTGTTCTATTTCTAAGTGGATTCGTGCTAGCCTCAGTCTCACTATCTAAGCCGAGTAGGTCAAATTCTTAGGTGAGGGGGTTTCACAATCTGCCGAACTTAAAACAATATCGTCCTCAAAATTAAATAAGGTATAATTTGTTAATCCTTCGTGTACCTAAGGCAAGTCAATCGCAATCTCCTTGCGACAATTAAAATTCTAATCATATCCATCACAATCACTTCAAGGTTAAGATGACCACTGTTCCAATCAAAATTCAACCTATGGATATCTCTTCTCACTTTTTCAAATTATCCATATCCAATTTAAGTTAAATCCATATAACATCTTCAAGATTTACATACGCATATAACTTTTACCTCACGATCTCTAACTATCATAATCTCCTCTAGAAGTGGTTTGAGTCCAATATATTCCCATTTTCACTTATAAAATTTTGTATGCCTCAACTCTTAAATTCCATTCACATCCTCATTATTTCAAATAGGTCGTCCAACCAAAATTTTAATTCTTAATTCAATTCACCAAATTGAAAAATAATTTAAATGCAGTCCACCAATATTCAAGTCTGAAATTTTATATTTATCCTCTAACTTCAAATTGGTGATTCTACCTTCATTGTTCAAAAACTTAACTCATGCACTTAAGGTATAAATATTGGGTCCTCAATATCAATTCATTGATCCTCATCATCTTAGTCATCCTTCTAAATTCTCAAAATTACAATGGCTTGAACCTCTCCCAATCTAGTCTTACTCGATCATAATCTAAAAGAAATTTCTCCCGAGTTGACAATGCACTACTACCCAACTTAGAATTTATCCACCTATCACCTAAGGCTATATACCTTAAGAAAATATCCCTTAATTTATTTACTCATGTCGTTCAATCCTCGAAACTTCAACGCCGATCATATCACATATGATATATCCTTAATTACGAAAGAATAATCCTCGAGTACGTGATCGGCCTATGGGTATATCTAGTACTCTCTGTGTATCAAACTTTATACCCAGCACGAGATTTCGTCTTTCCGAAATAGGGGAAGACGAAGATCAATAATAAAGAGTTCAAGGGCAGCGTAATAGAATAGAAGTATTGGGATCAAGGCGTTTAAAGAATTCAATTGGGAATTGTCAAAGCAGTTGTGGATTGAAATCCTATTTTTGGTAGTTCCTATTCACGTGCTCGTATTAGTACAGTCATGTAACCGATACGATATGTCAGACATGTCTAGGGCAAGTATATTTGTCTAAGAAACTAAACAAATTTTATCCCAATCCACGTAAAGTAGCAATGCGAAGGGCGAACCAAGCGCACTAAGGCTAGCTAGACCTTAATACACTGGTTCTGAAATGTATTAGTGTAGTACTCCAATAATACATGTCATGAACAAGCTCGATAAAGAATAAGCTTGCAAAACTAGGCTATAATAGCAGCATAAGTCAAGGTAGTACAAAGATTATAGATACGCTGGATTATGATGAGAGAAGTTACAAATAATTCAAGTTGTAAAACAAAACAACATAAGCAACAACAACAAAAGACTCTACAATCTCTACAGTTATCATATTAATTCCTTGTCTAAGTCGATAGTCGACAAGGTAGGGGTATGAGCCTCTAAGTTCTACAGTCTGAATAAACACTATCATCTATGCTAGCATTCAATTAATGTCATTCAGTTACACTACCTCGATGGGTCAAGTGGACTATGTGATTCTAGGTTGTGAGGTATACTATCCAACTTAAACAATTAAGCTAATACTGTGACAGTCTTAAGAGGATCCTACAAAACAATCTTGCACATGTACATAGAACAGAAACTCTTATTAGGGTTTCCTATTGCATTATATAGGTAAGGGTCAAGTGCTCATAGAACAAGTGTCAATAGTAAGGATAGAAGAGTTACCGGCCGTTAAGGAGGAAGGGTCTAACTTGTATCGAGGTGAGGGTACAAATTACACGATTTAAAAAAAAACTAAGGGTTAATCATTGGTCACAATCTACAAAACAACTTAAACTTATCAAGCTTTAACTACCAAGCACAAAAATATTCAAATTCAAGACTGCAACTATAATCCTAGCAAACTATGTGTCCTTAACAAGAATATATTTTACTTGGCCTACTATCCGAAGTGTCAGATGGCACGAGTTGAAAGATGAAGAGAAGAAACGTAATTAGCCGTCGCAAAATAGCGAGCGCTATGGTCGCAGGGAAACAATATAAAAAAAAATAAAGATAGAGGGCTCTAGATGGCATCATGGTTCTCTAAGGGGAGTGGGGTGTTATTTGCTATGTTCGGGGTATGATCAAGGGAGAAGTGTTGATTACATTCCTCTAGGCTTCCTAGGGTGCTGTCTACTAATAACAAGACAATGATATAAGTTTTATAGTTCTCTAATACTATCCAATTATGAGGGTTAGGTTCAGTCCTAATGTTCAATATTGGTTCTCCATTGGTTCCTCAATACTAGGGTCAAACATTATGGTAAAACTTCTAACTAACTCTAGTAGCGTCTATACTACTCTCAAGTCTTAATAATACATCAAGGGGTAATGGTAAACCAATTATAGGGATAAGGGATTCTAGGGTTCGCTAGATATTCTAAACTTAGTGGTGTATCTATAATCTCGTTGTATTCTAAATAGGTGTGCTACTATAATTATCATCTAACAACAGGAACTTCTATATTCTAGGAGAAGGCTATGCTCAAAGAATTATTAGGGAAGTACAGGAATCAAGCAAGATACAATTGTTCAAATAGAACAGATAGGAGGAAGATGAATCATAGTCAATGTGGATGAGATCCTATACTCTAGTCCTAGGTGCAGGCTTGTTCGGTATAATAACGTAACCGAGACAATATGCTCTTGACCTGCATGGGCCACCACAAAAACATGTCACGCCCCAGTCCCAAAAAAATACGTAGGACTAGGACACGTAAGCATGCCAGCCGCATGGATATGGCGACTCCAATATATGGAAACCAAATCCACACGTACGCTGTAATATGAATATCAAATCCACAAGTGGTATAATATGTAACACAAGTCACAGGGTAAAATCTAAATCTCATCCACCAAAATCATATAGAAATAAATAACCAGTATCTATGAAACTAGATCTCAACAAGAAGTATCTAAAGATGATAGTTGGGTGGAAACAAATCCACTACCAACTCAAATGGAGAAGTAAATACAATATAAGTACAACTCACTCAAACAATATAAGTACCAGCTACCAATCATGGCTCGAAGAGAAGACATCCACGAAGCATCTATATCCTTCCAAATCTGTGCTCCTGCAAATACTCAAGAACAGGTACACCTGGCAGCGGACCAGGTCCTCAGAGGGACATAACAAGAATACTTAAACACATGCCATAAAGTACTGAAATAAATATCCAATGGGTGACCTAACCATCTATGTGAAATGCACTTTGAGGACAACTTGAGTATATGGGAAAGTGTAGGCTAGACATATGCTGACGTAATTCACCAGTCGTGACAACTGGCTAATATATGCCACACATGCCCCCATAGGAGGGCGCTCAGTAATAACGTCCATCTCCGAAGAGCATGGCATCTGTATAATATAACGTCCATATCACCCCGAAGAGTGTGGCATCAGTGTAGTATATATCGTCCATATCACTCCGTCGAGTGTGGCATCAGTGTAAAGGAAGTGGGGTGTCCCATACGCCTACAAGTTGTCCTCCCCGCCCGATGATCTAAGCATGTTGTATCCACAACACGCGTCATAGTCTATCACTAGAACAGTAGCCCATCCTTACAACCAAACAAGGACAAGGATCGGGCCATTGTATCATGACAGTCTATGCTCCACCTACTAATAACTGCTAAGTCTTCTAACATGCATCACTATTAGCAGTTATACCCTATCCGTCGCATGCCTACACGTACAGGTGGCCAACCACATACGCAGGACCGTGCCCTACATGAGACTCACAACACGTGTACGAAAATGTGTCAAGGCCTGGGAGTCATACCAATAACTTCACACTTTAGGTGGGTCCACTAGACACTAGGTTAGACACTATCCTAACGTCAACGCATCCGTTGACTGCACCCGAGTCTCTCTCGGACGCGCACAATTTAAGATAATAAACATGCATCTAATGTACAGAATTTAAACAGTATAACAAAGGCAAGGTATACTTGCCTGGCAAAAAACTGCAAAATGTCACGTCCAGATGTCCAATACACAGGACCAGAAGCTATGGCCTCAGAACAAATGTCTCCGGATGTTGAAATAAATATCACCAACGTTTCTAGAATGAGCAAAATAGCTAAAAAGTACTTCCCTTTCGTCCAATTTGGATACAGGGGCAAAACGGTAATTTTGGGTAAAAGTGGGGTCCACGTGTGGCCCACTTTGCACCGAAAAGCGTGCCGAGGGTAACAGTCTCTAAATGGGACAAACTATGGGTCAAACAACTCTAGATGTCAGTACGAACCCAACGGTATGTCCAAATTTGGATTCCGATGAGCCGAACAAAATTTGGTCCAAAAAGTCAACTGTGGGGCCCGCCAATTGGCGATCTGGTCAACCGTCTCAGAAATATGTGAAAATTGGGTCACAGGACCAGCGCGTTACCACGAGTCCAGTGACGCAAGTTTCGTCACAATCTGACAAGCGTGCACAAAATACTCGCGAGTTCCACAAAAGTGGCGACACGAAATGTGTCCGCGGATACGGTCTGATTCCGGCGCGCACACGCGTCCGAATCAGTCCCCACGAATTTTCACGTGTCCCGTTATGCTGCGTGCACCATTCGGTACACTTGGCACACGGCGGGGCGGTCCCGTTTGGCGGGGCGCCCTCCGATCTCCAACTTTTGGAAAACCGGAAAAAGTGGGTGCGCACAGTTTTGTGACGAATATATTTTTGTCCACAGCAACTAATAGCACAAAGTTATAATACAGAAAATAAACTAGGTCATGTAATCTACAGGTATCAAAAAGAATCACCGAATTCGGATCTCTGTGGTGGGAGATACGAACTCGGCAATATGGGTGGTCAATCTGGAATTCTGCGATTGCAGAATTCTGTCTGTTCGCGCTGACTTGGGCGCTATTTTTCACCTAGGGGCACACGTTTTCCGAGGTTGACTATAAAACAAATATTAGAGAGGGTTGAGGGAAGATCATACCTATGAAAACGGAACAGCGTTTGGTCGAGCGAGTCAACGGAAAATCACGCCGGAGCGAAGGTGCCTCGAGTGGGAGACTGCAGTTTGCGATGTCGGCGTCGACGGGATGATTGGATGGCTTGGGGAGGCTTCTCTGGCTGTGGTGACGGCTCTAGATGGGAAGAGGAAGTCTGGAGTTTTAGGTTAGGGTTTGAGAGAGAAATATATATATATACTATATATATTAGGAGAGAGAGAGGAAGTTGGATCGCGGGTTGAATAGGAAGGTCGGGTATGGGAAGTCAAGTTGCTGCTGATATCAAATACTCGGCTGAAGGATTACCAATGGGCGGTCAACACAAACTAAAGGGTCCGCCACGTCTACAGCAGTTGCTGGATGGTTTTGCTAAGTGGGAAAGCAAGTTAAGTTGAAGCAAGTGAAAAGCAAACTTCCTAAGTATAGTAAATAGTATATTATTAATATTATTATTGTTATTGCTGCAAAAGAAGTCCAACCCTGGCAAGTGGGTGGGCTCCCTGGCAAGTTGGAGGAAAAGTTTTATGCAAAAGAAGTCCTAAGTAGCTAAAAGTGTTATTACTATTATTATTATATTGTTATTGTTATTATTATTAGTATTATTATTATATTCTTTTCCTTTCTTTTCTTTTCCTTTCTTTTCTTAATAAATATATACATATATATATATATATATATATATATATATATATATATATATATATATATATATATATATATATATATATATATTCTCATAAGAAAATTTATATATTAGGGTATTGCACATCGTTAGGCTAGCAACTGCTCAAGGGGTCTCCTACATGAAATAAATTCCGAAAAATTCCTGATGGTCCCACAAGTCCTCTAAGTGCCCGAACACCTAACATAAAAATTATCAAAAATCTATTTCTCCTATTTAGACCTAATTACTACAATTTAATTAATAATTAATAAATAAAAATATATATACGATTTTCTAGGAAGGGGGTTTTACAGGTTTAGTCGAATCACTAGTTTTTCATAGTTAATTTTTTTAGCATTTTTGGTACCGAATTTTTTTCGGCATATATTTTAAGATTGTATATTGTTTCTATTGTTGTTATTATATAATTTGAATGTATAGTTAGACTTCCTTCATATCTTCTCGTGCTTTAGATTTGTGATTGGGTTTTGTGTTGAGATATTGTTGGCAGATTTTATATTATTGTGAGATATTTAGATAGTATAGTTGACCAAGACAGCGTTCTACCGCCGATGCTGCGACGTAGGCTGGACTTTGTTCCCGACTTGCATCCCTACACCGGGTGCGGGTCGTGACACATTTTTAGTGGTGGCCCATGTAGGTCAGACTTCGCAAGTCATGCGATATTGTGGTGGTACAACGACTTAGTTGTACTATTAGGAGCCTGCAATAGGATATAGGATATAGGATGTAGGATGTAGGATATACGATATTAGGATGAGAGGATACTCAATCACAAATTTTTTGAGAGATTCCTAGGAAAACCCTTCAGAATCTTATTACAAATCCCATTTTAAATATTTTTCCTTGTTCCCGTCTGCTCTCACTTGTTGTTATTGAATTTTTGGTGAATCGGTTGTTGAATTTAATTATTGGTGTTTGTTGTTGAGTTTGATTTTATATCGAGGTAAATTTTATGGACTAAATTACGGTATCATCTGATGACATATGTTGATGAGGATAGTGAGAAAGATGAAACATCTGCTTTGGTTATGGAGCATAGAGTTTATCGCAGCCATATTAGCTGTCGTGGCAAAAATGTAGGAACCTGACTTCGGATGCACATATCTTAGTTATAAAATTTAGAGTTTCTTGCAGCCATACCGGTTGGCATGGTGAGGATTCTATACGACATGATTATAGAGTTGTATACCCTAGTTATGGAATCTATCGTTTATTGCAGCTATGCTTACTGGCATGACGAGGATTCTGAGTGTCATAATTTCTGACAGATGTATATGATTATCAGGTTGTATCTTAAATTGATTCTTAAAGTATCATCTCAATACTTATCAAATTCTTTATTATAGGACTTTGTTCCATCATTCTTTAGCTTAGCAGTAGCAATACCTTCAGTTCTTTAGTCCAGTTCCTTATAGAGCTTCACACCATTATGGTTCCTTGTTAGTGTGATAATTGGTGAATTAAAATTAGGTTTGTGTCTTGAGTATCAGTATTGACTGTTGGGAATGTTGCTTGTGAGTCTGTAAGTGGTTCTTGGTTGAGCATGTGAGCAATAGGCATCAATCTAGAGATAACCCATAGCGTAGTACCTTATAGCAATAGTTCTATAATAGATGTCATTATAGTTAATATTTATACTATAGGTAGAAAGGGAGTAGAGAGTATCAGCGGTGGTTCCATGAGTTAGTATCAGAGTCAGCATGCCAGTTCTGGATAGTCATAAATTCATGTAGTTGGGTGATCCATGTAAACAATTAAGTATCAAGTAAATTGTGTTGAAAATCAATGAAGCAAGATATTTAATTAGGTGGTTGATACTTAGGTGTGTCAAGAGTAAAGAAATGTATATGCATAAAGGGTATTAGTGAGTGTGCCATAGTAGAGTGGTACCAATAAGTATAAAGAGAGTGTGTGGGAATAAGAATGTATTGTACTAAAGTAGTAAGACTTGTGTTGTAGGTAAAACTAAAGCACTGATGTGAGTAGATAGGAGTGTACCAGTATATGACTAGTGATGGATATATCACCTGATATTAAGGCTAGTGATGTGTTGGAAGCAATAGGTGAAAGAGTATCTGGAAATTGTGTGCATAATGCACAGTGGGTGATGAGTGTCAGTGTGAGTTCATGAGTATCAGAAAGTTGAAGCTTGAGTGTTAATAGTATGTCATGGGGTTGAGACATATCAAGATTGGTCATGAAAGATATATAGTGTATCAGTGATTAGTGTATCAGTCTGTAAAAGTTTTAAGGAGAAATACATATGCATCAATAGAGATATGGAATAATGTTCCTGCCTTTGAGAGTAAAGTAAAACATGTGTATTATAGAAGTTAATAAGTAGAGTATTGGATGCAAGTGAATCATGAGTTCCAGTGAGTGTGATGAGGTAATCTAATAATGAAGCTAGTATCCTAAAAAGGGCATATGTTGTGTAGTTAGAAAGCTAGTGTTACTATATCAAGAGTGCTATTATTTCTATATCAGGGATTAGTTGAGTAATGTGCTAGTAACAGTAAGCACCTTGTGAGATAATTGGATTGGTGTATCAGTTAATGGATAGAAAATCATTTGAAAGTAATAGTACAAGTGAATCTAAGCAATAGAGGAGAAAGACAATATAGAAGAAAGTTTAGTAGGTATAGTACTTTGCTAATTTTGAGTATAGAGGTCATATGTATCAGGGGACAGTATGAGGGATATAAGGATACCAGTGAGATATCATGGTGTTGTAATGGCTAGAAGGTAATTGTGTATGCATTGTGATACTAATGTATAGGTAAGAACCTTAGGATAATTAAAAAATATTAGAGGATGAGTTGTACCAAGTATCAGATAAAAAGAGATACCCTTGTAATAAGAGTCGGAGTACCTCAAGTATTATGAAAGTTTAGGCACAAGCATTTTAATAACTAATATAAAGATATAAAGGAAAGACACGAGTAACTTGGTATAAGGATGTCATCTAAAAATACTTATGAGAGATGGTGCCTTGTGTAGACAGTAACAGGATTTGAGAAGGCATCCTATTGGGAGTATTCAAGTTGGACAAGGGTGTATTAATAAAACACATGATTGAAAAAGTATAAAAGTGTTCCTTGCAAGAGAATGGTTGGAAAATTTTGGTGATTACAAGAACTGAAACAGATAAAGGAGGTAGTATTTTAGCGGTGTTTTGTATAGTATCCTAAGTAGCAAGTGCCAGTGAGTTAAGCATGTCCATGACCTAGAATTATAGTATATCACTAGTATTTGTAACCCTCAGTATTAAGAATATCTTGACTAGATTGATGATTAGTGAATACTTAGTGTGTAATCCGCAACAGTAGAGGGAAGACACCCCAGCACGGCAGATACTGAATTTTATGATAGTGAGAGACTATATCCAAGTATAATTTCTCTTTCAGTAGAATGGTAGGATTGTATGTTATATGATAAGACTATTTTAGACTGTGATTGATGGGGGTTTGAACATAGTAAAAATTTGTATAAATAGGTTATGACTGGCCTAAGAGAGAGGGGTAAAAGTTTTAATTTCGAGAAAAAAATTCTTCTAAGGGGGGTAGACTTGTCACTATCACATTTTCTAGGAAAGGGTAGTTTAGTCATTTGGTTAAAATTAAATATTGTGCATATTGAATATTTATTTATTGTATTATTTATTTATTGTTAGCATGTTAGATTTATTTTTGGACTTATGTTAGTGGACCTAACTAGTTTAGATTAGAATCATGGACCAACATTTAATTTTAGTTAGAATTGAGCCCAATAATTAGAAGCACAATAATTAGAAGCCCAATCATTAGGAGGATGATTAATTATATTAAACCAATTAGACTAGAACCTTACCTCCTTAATTAATTTCTTTATGAGAGGCCCCAAGGGATATTTTAGACTTTATATAGTAGCTTGAGGGAGGGGGCAAGTGAGGCATATCTAAAGGGGATAAAAACTTTCTCTCTCTTTATTTTTCATTCCAAATCTAGATCTAGAATTTCCCTCAACCAAATTCCATCAAATTCCTACCAAATTTTTCCCTAATTCCTTACCAAATAATCATTGGAGGCTAGTAGATCAAGGATCTAGAAGGAGAAATCAAGAATCTACAAAGAGGAGCAAGGATCTACAAGTTGAAGTCCAATTTTACCAATTTTGGAGGTTTTATTGGGAATCCATCTCCCAATAGGTATAATTCAATTTTTTCTCTGGTATTAGGTTCTAAATCTGAGAATTAACCATGATAAATCAACCCATATGTATAGTCTACCCATAGGATTTGGAATTGAGTCCATAGGCCTCCTATTGAGAAAGTTATGGTACTTTTTGTGTCAATTTTGGGAGAATTCTAAGATTGACACTTGTTGTGTTTGTCAATTGGTCCTATAGATCAAATTGGCATGTGTTTGTTTGTTTTTGGTTAGTGTCGTATCCACAATTGGATACGTGTAGGTCGTATCCCAACAAAATTGGTGATACGTATTGATTTGGGGGTTTTTCCTCCGATACGGGGCTATATGCATGTAATATGTTAACACGGACACGTAGATGTGTGTTTTACTCTTCGTATTATTCATAAATACTATTTTAGACTTGCTCGTGTCCTTCGAGGTATGTTTGGTTGTGTGGTGGACTAGTATCGCAAGGATATCATAGATCTAGTGTGATACGGGTGCGATGCACTCCACGTGTTTATTGCATTCTAGATCCAATTTTCAATGTTCTTAGCTATTGGTAATATATGTATACATATGTATATAGACATAATGTATTATATATGTATATGTAATTATACCATATAGTTATGTATGTATATAACTATATGATTGTGTATGTTGTATGATATATATATGTATGTATATTTAGGGAGATGTCTATGTTGTAATTGGAGGTGTTGGGGGTCATGAGAATAAGAGGGTGTATGTGCATCATAGTATATTAGTTATATGTATATACTTATTGATTATATATATATATATATATATATATGTATATGGTTATGCTTGTATATGTATGTATGTATGTATGTATGTATAGGTGAGTGTATATATATAGGATGATACATATTGATATCTATATATATTGTTATATATAGATGAGTATATATGTTTGTGTTTGTGTTTATGTGTGTGAGTGGAGGGTTCATATATATATGTATATAGTTATATGTATTGATATATGATTCATAGTTGTTTGAGTGTATGTGTGTATGTTATATAGATATACATATGTATATGTATATGTATATGTATATTTATATGTATATGTATACAGAAAATTTACTGTAGCAAAATAAATTTATATTAAATTCATGTAAACAAAATAAGTTTGGATAATTTTGAAATAAAGACCTAGTCCGCCAACAGTGTTGGCGGAAAACAAAAAAAACGAACACGTAGGCAAAAAAACCAAAAGTGGACCCCACAAGGCCAAATTTTGCCAACACTGTTGGCTGAATGTTAGCGAAATTTGGCCTTGTGGGGCCCGTCGGTTTGAGTGGTTGGGTTTTGTTTGGTTTGTTTGGTTTGTTTGGTTTGTTTTATTAGTTTACTTTAAGTTTTAATTAGTTATGTTTTAATTTTTTTTATTTAGTTTAGTTATTTTAACGAAATAAAATTAAAATAAATTAATTCTACAGAAATATTTAGTAATATGTTTTTCGGAAATTTACATCCAGAGTATCAAAATTTGTATAAATTCCATCTAAAGCATCAAAATTTAAAAAATTACGAAAAAAATATCAAAACGTTCGTTGGGCATTTATATTTTTTAATATTATATTCCTATCGTTAATTTTCTCGTCGTTAACAAACGTTAAAAATAATAAAAAAAAAAATATATGCCTTAAGAATATTACGTCTGCCGTCGAGCAGACTTCGAGCGGCCATAACTATTTATTTTGAAATCGTTTTTCGTTAAATAATAAGTTGATTTGTATGTTTTCGACGAGAGTAACACAAATCGTGTAGAAATTTTTTTTATCCGAAGCAAGATGCATATGTTACAGGCAAAAATATAAATTTAAAAACTTTAAAGTATCATAACTTTTGACTGGGAGATCGAAACAAGGCCCAGTTTATGCCAAAATGACCGTATGAAAAAGTACTTCGAGATAAACGTTTCACTGTTTGACGGACTTTTCAAATTTTTAGAATCGCAAATATAAAATGTTTCGACCTCCAAATTTTACTTTCGATAATTTTATTTTTGAATATTTAAAATTTACTTGTATAATTAAAGTTTCATTTGCATGAATTTAAAATTCACAAATTTTGATGCACTTGGATGGAAAAAAATAAAAAAAATTAAAACATAACTAATTAAAACAAACTAATAAAATAAAGCAAACAAACCAAACCAAATCAAACCAAACCAACCAAACAAAATCCAACCACCCAAACCCGCGGGCCCCACAAGGCCAAATTCAGCCAACAGTGTTGGCAGAATTTGGCCTTGTGGGGTCCACTTTTGGCTTTTTTGCCTATGTGTTCTTATTTTTTGTTTTCCGCCAACACTGTTGGCGAATTATGTCTTTATTTCAAAATTACCCAAACTTATTTCGTTTACATGAATTTAATATAAATTTATTTCACTACAGTAAATTTTCTGATATGTATATGTATATGTGTATAGTTATATACTTGTGTGTGTGAGAGAGAGTGTTGTGTTATATATATATATATATATATATATATATATATATATATATATATATATATATATATATATATATATATATATATATATATATATATATATATATATTGATATCTACTTATAGTTATGTGTTTATGTGCATAAGTGTTTATGTGTGTATGTGTTTATATATAAAGATATAGGTGTGGTTGTGTGTGTGTGCAGTATGTGGAGGCAGCACAGCAGCTGCAACGAGCGCCGCAGCGTGCAACGCAGCAGCCACAGCATGCAGCAGCGCGGTGCAGTCGCAGCAACGACCTGCAGCAGCAGCAATTTTAGAGCACAGCAGCAGCAGTTTCAAAGCACAGCAGCAGCAGCAGTTTCAGAGCGCAGCAGCAGCAGCTTTTTCAGCATATCAGCAGCCAATTGCAGCAAGGTGCAGTCTCAGGCAGTAGCAAGGTTTGGATAGGTTGTTCACATAACTAGTTAGGGGTTTCAGTCAGTGAGGTTAGATATGGGTAATGGTTTAGCTAGTAGGTTAATATTAGCTATTAGATTGTTGATAGTTAGTAGATTTGGTTAGTAGTTCAGTTTAGTAGTTAGTAGATATAGCTAGTAGTATAATAGTTAGTTAAATGCTTTGTTAGTAGAATAGTTAGCCTAGTAGCTATTTTAGTATATATATCTATGTATGTAAGTTATTGTTAAGTACTATATGTAGATATGTAGTATTATGGGGTAAGTTAGTAGATGTGTATCATTTGTTAGTAGTTAGTATCTATGTATTAGTACGTAATATATTTTATAGTTAGTATATGTGCATATAGTTTAGTTTATGGATATTAGCTATATATTAGCTATATGAATAAGGTTTTGAATTACCTTGGGATACCAAGGTAATGTCAAGGTAATTGGAGGATACTCAAGGTATTTGGGGTTTGAGTATCGGGAGGGGTGTGTAGGTAGTGTGATACGCTTTGGTTCTAAGCCATGGTATCCTTTACATTAGTTAACTAAGGTACTATATGTATTGCCTTGTGTATATATATAAATTACTATTTTTTATATTAAAAACTTGTGTATCTTAGGATACGGTATCCTATTGTTTTCCTAGTATCTTAGAATAGCTAGTGTGGGCTAGTTTCTTAGTGTATGGAACCAACATCCTAGAATTAGATGCATACAACCTAGAAATAGCTAGTTTGACCAAGTTTGACTAGTTTGGCATAGAGTTAACCTAGTTTGATTGTTTTGACTTAGAAATGGCTCTATGACCTAGAAGTTGACTAGTTTAACTTATTTTTATTTCGAAACCTTGTATTGATATTATATTCCATATCTAGGTCTTCGAGGCACCGTACCAGACCTTTGTGATACTATTTACCGAACTTCAGGCGAGTACATTCTTTGATAGTTTCTCATTTATGATATCCTCTATGTTTATTGTATCTAGTGTAGCTATCCATAATTTTTTGACACGATGGTTACACGGATTGGTATATCCGGATCTGGTCATGAGATATTATTCCTTGGTATATATGGTGTATCTTGCGTAAGCCTTGTTTCATTGTTCTTCTTGTACATGTACATACACTGATTCTCGGAAAGACTAGCTATCTTCTTAGAGAATCATGTGCCATAGCATACCATGGTTGGATCCACTATACCAATCGGGTTGGGGAGTATGTAGAGTAGATATGTGATCATACCCTCCTTGTTGTCACCACCCCATTTCCAGAGCCGGGTATTTTTTTATTTTTAATTTAGTTAATTGTGGATTATTTATATTTAATTGTATTTATAATTAATTAATGATTGTATTATATTTTTATTGATTGTTTTAGGATTTTGGCTAGCCTGGACCCATGTCAGACCCTAGTGGACCCATGTCCGACCCAGCCCACACCCTTGTAAGAATTATTTTGGGGCTTAGAAATATTTATTTTATTTTTAGAAGGTTAGTGGGAGAGATTTGGAGTTAGTTTGAGTGTTTTTGGACCCCGAAACCCAAAACCGAGTTACGGGAGGGCATTTTGGACATTTGCCAACTTGTGGAACCTATATTTTCACATGGCCGGCCCTATTCCCAGTCCCCTCACCCGATCACAGCAGCCCCCATCATATTTCTTCTTCTTCTTCACTTCTCCTTCTTCTCCACTTCTTCTTTCTTCTTTCTTCCTTCTTCCAAAGTAAGTTTTCTTATTTTTCTTCCTTCCTCTTTCCATTTCTTCTTCTGTCACGTCCCAGTCCCAAAAATACGTAGGACTAGGACACGTAAGCATGCCAGCCGCATGGATATGGCAACTCCAATATATGGAAACTAAATCCATACGTACGCTGTAATATGAATATAAAATCCACAAGTGGTATAAAATGTAATACAAGTCACAGGGTAAAATTTAAATCTCATCCACCAAAATCATATAAAAATAAATAACCAGTATCTATGAAACTAGATCTCAAAAAAAAGTATCTAAGGATGATAGTTGGATGGAAACAAATCCACTACCAACTCGAATATAAGAGCAAATACAATATGAGTACAACACCACAACACAATATAAGAATACCAGCTATCCATCACAGCTCGAAGAGAAGACATCCTCGGATCACATGTAACCATCTAAATCTGTGCTCCTGCAAATACTCAAGAAAAGATACACCTGGCAGCGGACCAGGTCCTCAGAGGGACGTAACAAGATACAGAAAATACGAGCCAATTTGAATACAGTAAACATGCATATAGTTTAAAAATAAATAAGTACGCTGTACAAGACAATCTATATGAATGCAAATGAGGACAACTTTTTGACGTATGGGCAAGGGTAGTCTACTCGATCTAAGCCTCACAACTCACACACCCGTCTAGAACATCAGAAATCGACATACCTCTGGGGTAGCGACCAGCGCGACTCTACAGAAATCGACATACCTCTGGGGTAGCGACCAGCGCGACACACGTCCGTAGTGCGAACTATATACTACGGTTTACCAGAGTGGTTAAAAGCCCATACGCCTAATGATTGTCCTCCCATGATACTAGGTGCCATGTGTCTGTCAACATATCTAATACATAGTAATGACTGGAGAAAAACTACACATGCAAGAACTATACAGAAATAAAATAAATAAAAAGAAATATAAATAGAATACAAAGTACTATAAACAATTTGGCAAGGTATCTTGCCTGGGGTCCTGCTGCTGGTATGAATCAGAGTCCAAGTCACAGTCCAAATAGCCTATGTATTACAAATTTATCACGTCAAAAGATAATTTATTTTAATTTATTTAATTCTGGAATAATTACTCTAAAATCCTATTTTAATCTTATTATTCTGATTTTTATGTTAATTCCTAAATTTTGTCCAAAAAAAACTAAATTTTATCAACTCGAGACTCATGGCACGCAAATCGAGGCGATCTGTTGACCAAAAAGTCAACCGACACAAACTCAACTTTCATGCATAATTTCCTGTAGATTTCAGCGTCAAAAATATGCTGAAATTTACGGCTCTTCCGAATTTAAATTCGTTTGGGAATTATGGCACATACAAATTTTGTATTGTGCACCGATGGTTAAATTCTAACCTAGAAGTTCTACAGAATTAACAGTATGTAAATACTTCGAAATAAATTCTGGGAAAAATATATGTAGATTATCTCGACATTAGCTTTCCGAAACTTTAAACGGTTCGTGATTCTGATTCCTGGTTCTCCCGAAATCGCGAATACATCGAAACACGTCTATTTTCGGACATGCTGTGCTCTACGAATTTTCCAGAATTTAATACTAATAATTTAGAAAAAAAAATTTATATAATCAGAAATCTAACCTCATTATCGTTCTAAAAAAAAAATTTTGAGCGCGTTTGGAGTCCGGAGCTAGGAGATATCGTCTTTTTAATTCGTCATAACTAGTAGAAAATGAGGCTGAATTTATGACGAATTTTGACTATTTTTTTTTGGACGAAAAAGAGAGGAATTTGGGGAAAAAAATATGAAGGATGAGGTATTTATAATGGTGGACACTACTTAATTAAATACGACTAGGATTGGTTAATTTGGATAGGATTATGATGAATTTAAATAAGGATAGGATATGCATGAAGTTGATTTCCTAGTAGGTTCAGGATTTGAATTAATTTAAAATAGAGTTTGAATTTATCTCAATAATTTATAATCTTAAATATAATTAAAGATAATATAAATAATTTATAAAATCTTATTAATATCTATTAACACTAAATTAGCATCTATCTAATATTAAGACTATATATATCCAAATAAATCCTAAATAATTTTAAAATCTAAATAAATTTCTTAAAATTCTAAATAAATTACAAAAATATAATTAAATATTTTAAACTAAAATAAATATTTGGTAGGAACGACATGCAAGTATGGTCGTATAGTAAATCATAGAAGTCCTAAAAATTTATGTTTTCTAAGTTTTAATTACCAAAAATTCTAGAAAAATCTCCAAAAATCTAAAATAACCTAAAATAATTCTAAATGAATATTTATATAAGTAAATATACTAAAAATTTTATTTTCTAATTAACTAAGAGAATATTCTAAATAAATTCAACATCTATAATAAATATAATAATATAAAATATACACAAATACCTATTTTGGGTGAGGGAGTTTACATCTTCTTACTTGAACCCTAACCTTACATTCTTCCCCAACCTAGGTGGGTAGAGCTTAAATTTGGAGTTGGAGCTAGATTTGGGAGCTTGGAAGCTTGGATTGGAGGATTTGGAGCATTTTGGAGATTTTTGCTTGGGATTCCAACTCCCAAGAGGTAAACCCTAATTTTCCCTTTGTAATTACTCTTTTATAGAGTAATTAATAGTTTAGAACCTTCCTAGACCCTTAGGCTACCCGTGGGAGGAAGTTGGAACTAGTTGGGTAGTGTTTGGAGACTTTAACACTAGGTTTTGTGTCAATTTCGGGTGAAATCCGAATTTGGTCCAATTTTGGGTGATGCCCTAGGTTAGATGGACCTAGGTAGACGTTGTCGGGTGTCTAGAGGGTGAGTGCGTGTCTCCATTCGGACACGGAAAGCCGCGTCGCGAAGAAACGGGCGTTTCGGGCAAAATTGGGGCTTTTCGTCGTCGCCGATTCTAAGTGCGTGTGCGTTTCCGCCACGGACCTAGAATCGATGCGGGAGCACCTTTTCTAGGATCTAGACATCGTGTAGAGCGCGTGGATAAATTTTGGGCCGATTCCGAGTTCGTTTGGTGTGCGTTTCAGGAGGTTTTCCGAGCCGCGCACCACGTGTTCGTCGAAATGACCGAACAGCCATTTCGACTTGGACTCCTCGTTTCGGGCTTGTGCGCGCGTTGGGTTAGTATCGGAGAGTGTGTGCTAGAGTTCTCGAGTTATATTTTATATATTTTTAGGTGTTTGGGCGTGTCGGAATCGTTGGGCGTGCGTTGGTGGGCGTTGTGGGCGTGGTGTGCGTTGTGTTGTGTTTGTTTATATATATGTGTATATATATATTGTGTGTGTGTTTTTATATATATATTTATATATATATGTGTGGTTATGTGTTTGTGAGCGTGTTAGGGAGTGCTTGTGTGAGTGTGTAGGTGAGTGTGTGAGTGAGTGCTTGTGTGAGTGTGTGCTAGTGCGTAGGTGAGTGTGTGTGAGTGTGAGTGAGTGCCTATATATATATATATATATGAGTTTGAGTGAGTGTGTATATATGTATATATATTTATATATATGTAGGAGTGTTTGTGTGTGTGGTTGTGTGTTTGTGAGAGTGTGTGCTAGTGTGTGCGAGAGTGTGTGTGTGAGGGTGTGTGAGTGTGTGTGAGTGAGGATATATATAGATATATATATATATATGTTTAAGTGTGTGAGTGTGTGTGTGTGTGTATATATATATATATATATTAGTGTATATATATATATAGATATATGTGTGTATGTATATATAGATATGTGTTTGTATATAATTATGTGTGTGTGTGTTGATTTGTGTTTGAGTGTGTTAGTGTGTGTTAGTATATAGATATAAGTGTATATATATATATATGTATCTAGTTATATATATATAGATATATATGTATGTATATATATATATATATATAGATAGTGATATATATATATATGTATATAGGTATATATGTAGGTGTGTGTGTGTGTTGTGAGAGGAAGGGGGGGCAGAACCTGCTGCAGCAGCAGCACAGCAGCAGGAATAGCTGCAACAGCAGCAGAATCAGCAGCAGCAGTAGCATAGAGCAGCAGTAACAGCAGTAGAAGGAGCAGCAGCAGCAGGAATAAGAGCACAGCAGCAGCACCAACAGGTACAGCAGCAGCATCAGCAAGCAAGAGCAGCAGCAGCAGCAGCATGTTGGCGATAGATAGATAGATAGATAGATAGAAGTCTAAGATAGATTAAATAGATAGATGGATAGATAATAAGTTAGATAGATAGATATATCATTAGATAGATAAATAGGTATATGTTTAGATAGATAGAATAGATTGATAGATAGCTAGATAGTTATTTAAGTAGATAGATAGGTAATTACCTAGATATGTTAGATGGATAGATAGATATTAGATAGTTAGATAGATAGTTTAATAGATACTTAGATAGATTAATAGATAGTTAGATAGCTAGGTATTTAGATAGATAGATACTTAGATAGATAGATATATAGATATCTAGATAGGTATTAGATATATATTTATATCTATATGTATAGATATAAATACATATAGTTAGATAGGTAGTTAGATAGATGCATTGATAGTTAGTTAGATAAGTTATTAGATAGATTAGATAGTTAGATAGTTACCTAGATAATAGGTAGATAGTTAGATGGCTAGATACTAGATAGGTAGATAGCTAGATACTTAGATATATCTATCTAGGAGATAGATATCTATTTACCTATACTTATATATATATATATATATCTATAGATATCTTGATAGGTAATATATATATATATATGTTATGTTTGGTAAGGTAAATGGGTAATGGGTATATATATGTGTGGATATATATGTATATAGGTAGATACCTATTTAGATATATATAAATATGATAGGTATCTATATTACCTAGCCTAGATTAATATCTAGGTATGTAATTAATAGCTAGGTAGCTAGTTAGAGGGTTTTAGAGCAAAATCTCAATACCTTGAGATACCGAGGTATTTCAATACCTTAAGATAACCAAGGTATTGGGTTTCGAACGGGGTTTTTGAGCAATGGCCTAGGAACAGTATTGGAGTGATTTTTATATGCTTATGTGTATATATTTACGCGTGCTAGCATAGGTTTTAGAGGGTATAGACGGGATGCGTAGCCCAGGTTGAGGTATCGGATACCGAGGGTATCCCGGTATCTCAAGGAGGCGAGTTTGTGAGTTTTCTAGCTTAATGAGCTCGGTTTGACCTAAAATTTCAGGAGCACCCTAGTTTGACCCAGACTTGACCGTAGTTGACTCGGTTGACCGCCAAAGTCAACTTTTGACTTAGTTTTGACCTAGAGTTGACTTTTTGGACCCAAAGTTGACTTTTTGACCCAGATTTTACCGGTTTGACCCGTTTGACCTAGAACGACCCTAGAAGCCTATTTTTAGTTATTTTATATCTGTTTAACTCATTAGAACCCTGTTTAACCTTGCTTTTCGCATTAGGTCCTTGCGACACCAGTTCGGATCGTCAGTTGCTCAGGACGTCAGGCGAGTACATTCTCTGATAGTTTTCATTATCTGATGATTATTATGATTCAGCTTCTAGTATAGTATCATCTGATTATTCTGGCATAACACGGGACACTGACTGGTATTTCTGGATTCATTTACTTGCGACACGTATATTTTATGTTTCTGGCCTCTATTTTGGAATCACTACAGGCATCACCTACAGGCATCATTCATGTTCAGGCTGGACTCATCTTGATTTGCGTGTCGGGTCTTGGATCCACTTGTATAAGTCGGGGTGGGAAAATACTCGAGTAGACATGTAAACATTCCTATCTGGCATCATCAGGAATCACTCCCTCTGGTCTAATCTGGAATGATAGCAGCCGCGCACCCAGTGCGCGGTGAGCCGTACTTACCCCTAGCCGTTTACATGTCGAAACAAGTATTTCAAAGACACCGAGTTCATTCTTTATAGTCTGGACTCTCATGCATTTCTTGACTTGTCTCACTTACATGTTTCTGGACTTGACTCACTACATGTTTTTCATGCAGGACTCACTACACGTTCATGTGCACGGACTTGATCTTAGCTTAGATTTCCTGTATCTTGCAGTTATTACTATTTTGCTCTGATATCCATGCATCTTTACCTTATGCACCAGTGACATATGTATATTTCTTGTTCCATACTTTATTTCATTCTTCTTGCTACTTGCTATAACTGTTTTATAGTTTTTATCATTTAAATGGAACTGCTGTTAGAGATGTACTTGCTCCAGTCCTGACTGGACATATTTTTCAGAGTATCCGGAGGAGTGGTGTCCGACGTTTTATGGACCTGAGCCTGTCGATGGTGCAGACAGGGACCCTCTAGTTTAGGAGTGATTTCCGGGTTGGTAGCCGGGATCACTAGGATCTTGTTGTTGTTTTATTAGCTTTTAGCACAGGATTTGTCTCCGGTTTTGGATAGAGACCTTATTTGTATATTATTTTGGATGATGTATTATTATTATGGATGTTGTGGTTGTTGTAGTAGTTGGTGATGGTTAGACTTTATAGCTGTTAGTCTTCTTGTTATCTTATCGTGCTTAGATTCGTGATTGAGTACTTGATTATCATTATGATATTGCTCCTCCATTTGGAGTTGAGATCTTGGCAGATTTATATATACTTGTTTGTGTGGTTGCCCTCCTTTTGGAGAGGTCATGGCCGATTTTTGTGTGAGATTATTATCTAGATAGTTGACCTAGACAGCGTTCTACCGCCGATGCTGCGGCGTAGGCTGGACGTACCCACGACTCATGCCCGATTTTCCGGGTGCGGGTCGTGACACTTGTATCATGTCTTGTTCATTGAATAGTGTTAATCATACACCGCACGTATGATTAGTCAGGCCATATATCTTGTATCAAGTTCCCAAGTCGATCATATGTTAAAGCTGCTACTCACTCACTTAGTCATTAGTATTCTTGTTCATTGTCATATTATTCATTCTTGTATTTATTTTCAGTATTTCCTTTATTGTATATCCCTTGTATCTATTGTTGCATCTTGTATATTCACATCTATTTACTGTTACATAGTTTATATCATTGATTAGAACTGCTGTTAGAGATGTACTTCGCTCCATTCCTGACTGAAAAATATTTTTTAGAGGATCCCGGAGATTGGTGTCCAACATACTATGGACTTCGACCTATAGATGGTGCAGACTTGGACCCACTAGTTCTGGAGTGATTGCCGGAAGGTTTAGTCGGATCACTAGTTTTTTATAGTTAGTTTCTTTAGCATTTTGGGTACCGAATTTATTTCCGGCATATTGTTTGAGATTGGATATTGTTTCTATTGTTGTTATTATATATTTTAAATGTATAGTTAGACTTCCTTCATATCTTCTTGTGCTTTAGATTTGTGATTGAGTTTTGTGTTGAGATATTGTTGGCAGATTTTATATTATTGTGAGATGTTTAGATAGTATAGTTGACTAAGACAGTATTCTACTGTCGATGTTGTGGCGTAGGCTGGGCGTTGTTCCCGACTTGCATTCCTACACCGGGTGTGGGTCGTGACATATCTACTATTATCCAAATAGAATCTCTGCCGGCTGGGAATCTGGGAAGTCCTAATACGAAATTCATGGTGATATGCTCCCACTTCCACTCTGAAATTGGTAAAGTTTGAAGAAGTCATGCGGGTTTCTGATGCTCAGCTTTAACTTATTGACAGACCAAACATCGAGAGACAAAACGAGCTATTTCTCTCTTCATTCCGTTCCACCAGAATTGCTGACGAATATCTCTGTACATCTTTGTTCCTCCGGAATGCACTGAATACTGTGAACTATAAATTTCTGCCATAATCTCGCGACAAAGGTCTCCACTTGGTATGTAAAGCTGATTCTCAAAACGGAGAGTTTCTTTACTGTGAATCTTAGTTATGGTCTACGTCCTGCCTCACACTCTGCTCTGAGACGCTGAAGCTTGACATCTGTTGGTTGTGCTACCTTGATTCTTTTCACTATACTGGACTAAACTTGCAGATCATCAATCAATGTTGTGTTACCAGGCAATACTACTTCTATGCCCATCTCCGGAAGATCTTCTAATATTCTTCGTTGCGTTGTCAAGAAATAGGCTCTTGCTCTCCTGCCCAAGGCATATGTTACGATATTGGCCTTCCCGGGATGATATTGAAGTTCAAGGTCATAGTTCGTCATCAACTATATCCATCTTCTCTGCCTCATGTTGAGATCCTTCTGAGTAAAGACATACTTCAAACTCTTGTGATCAGTATAAATCTCTACCCGATCTCCATAGAGTTAATGTCTCCAAAGTTTGAGTGCAAAGATAATTGCTGCTAACTCCAAGTCGTACGTCAGATAATTCTTCTCATGATCTCGAAACTGCTGAGACACATAAGCTATAACCTTGCCATGCTGCATAAAAACACATCACAATCCTCTGCCTGACGCATCATAATATACGGTGAAACCACTTGTTCCATCTAGAAAAGTTAAAATAGGTGTCATGATCAACTTCTGTTTGAGCTTCTTGAAAGAGGTTTGACATTCATCTGTCCAATCAAAGCGCACATCTTTCTGTGCTAGCTGCGTCAAGGGTGCATAAATTCTAGCAAAGTCTGACAAGAAGCTCCGATAATATCCTGCTAATCCCAAAAAACTATAATTTTTGGCAACTGTTCGAGGAATTGGCCACATCTCAACGGCTTCTATCTTCTAGGGATCCAATTCAACTCCTCCTTTAGCATTAATATGCCCTAAGTATGAAATACGATCAAGCCAGAACTTGCATTTGCTGAACTTGGCATATAACTTGTGTTCTCTGAGAGTTTGAAGAACTGCACGAAGATGTTGCTCGTGCTCTGCTTTACTTCGACTGCACACCAAGATGTCGTCAATGAACACTATCACGAACTTGTCCAAGTATGGCATAAAAATATGATTCATGAGATCCATAAACACTACTTGCGAATTGGTTGCTCCAAAGGGTATTACTAGAAACTTCCAATGTCAATATCTTGATCTGAACGCCATCTTGGGTATATCCTGCTCCCTGACTCTGATCTGGTGATATTCTGACAGTAAATCAATCTTCGAAAAAATTGCTGCTCCACTAAGCTGATCTAACAAGTCGTTGATCCTTGGCAAGGGATAGTTGTTCTTGATGGTTACCGCATTGAGTGTATGATAATCAACACATAATCATAACATTCCATCCTTCTTCTTTACCAGTAGCATTGGGGCTCCCCAAGGCGATCCACTAGCACGAATGAATCCCTTGGCCCTTAATTCTTCTATCATCCGGTACAAGACTTCTAACTTTGAAGGCGCCATCCTGTAGACTCTCTCTGACACTTATGCTATTCCTGGAAGTAGATCAATGGTAAACTCGATCTCTCTTTCTGGTTGCATGCCTGGAAGTTCTTCTAGGAATACATCCGGTAATTCATTAACAACTCTGGTGAATTGTACTTCCTCTATTACTTCCATTCTCATGATTGATGTTAAAGACTCTGTCTCGCCTCTAGAAAATGAGAATTTCTTCTCACCAACAATATAAAAGATAACATTGCCATTATGGCAATCTATCATCGCGTACCGGGCACTCAACAAATCCATTCCTAAGACGACGTCATAATCTCCATCAAAATTTAAGCAATATAATCATGAAGTCAAATCGTTCTTGTTATTTAACAAAGTCCTCAAATTTTGTTTCATCCTCACACTTAAAATTTTAAAGTAAATCATTGAAATTTGAATTTATCTTCAAAATTTTAAAATCCAATAAAATTTTCTTTTTAACTCAGATTCTCAAGTCATAACTCTTAAATATAATCTAACATTATTTCCTCAAAATTTAAATCTCATTTATAATAGTCTACAAAAATTTGATAATTCAATCCTTCAAATTTAATTCCATATCCAAACTTACAAAATCAAATCCAATCATCAAATTTAAAAAAATTTAAATTTCATCCTTCAAATTTTGTATCTCATATTGGAGTCATTTCTCACAATCTTCAAATAATTTGATTTGTCCTTATAGCCATAATTTTTTTTGTCCTCACTGTCATTATGTAAATACAAATTTTCGGTGTTTAAATTAAGGTTCATCCTCAAAACATCAATTAATGAGTCAATCCTAAAAATTTAAAAGCTACAATCCTTAATTTAAATCCTACTAATGCATATCTCATGAATAAATTAAAAAATTCAAAGTCTCTTCATCAAAATTTGAATTTGAAATCTGCTCCATCAATCGTATCTCTCGAAAAAAAAATCTTCAAATTTTGAATTCAAATTAAGTCCTTAAAAGTCAATTCTATAAGTGATAAAACAATCTTTATGTTATTATTCCTTTGGTATAATCCAACCCATAAATCAATTCTCAATATTATATTGAACTCCTAACACTCAAAATCCTCAACATTATCCTTGAATTCCTTGAATATTATCTCAAACTTCTAATTAAATTTTAAAATTTAATCTTTAAAATTTAACCACTTCAAGATTTAAACTCCTCAAATTTAATTAAAATCAATTCTCACCTTTAAAATTTATCGTTACCCTACTCATTCAAATTTCTTTAAAATCCTCAAATTAAATCCATAAGATCCAAAGTCCTCAAATTCTCAAACTTGAATTTAATTCCAACCTTCAAAATATAATTTGAACCACATCTTGAGGTCCACTATTTATGATGTTAATCTTCTTAATTTCCTCAAAAGTTAAATTTAATAACCCAATATTCAAAATTTTAAATCCAATCCCAAAACTTATTCTCCAAATTTAAATTCTAAAATTTAAACTCTGCTGGATTTAAGCCCTTCAAATTTTAAGAGAAATCAAATCCAGTATATCATGGTCTTCCCAAAAATTAAAATTCAATCTTACCATATAATACCTTCAAATTCCATCATCAAAGGTGTCTCATTTCAACATTTTAAGATTCAATTCTCAAATAGTCTCATCCTCAAATCATTTTCTTTCTCGAATTCATAATACCCATAACTTAATCAATTTATCCACTATAATATTATTAAACCTAGTAATCATAAAGCTACCCAACAAAATAATTCATATATGACATATCTAATCCTAATCAATTTTCTAAATCAAATCAAATCCCCAAAATTTATAATCTTTAATACAATATATCTTTATCTCCATAAATCTCAAAACTTAATTTAATTCTATCTATTCTTAAAATTTAAATCCAATCACAAACATTAAACTAATCGCATATAAAATTTTGAATTCCAAAAATTGTTCCATCAAATTTTACTCCTCTATATTTTTTTTCTTTATATAATCAACCACAATTTCTGCACCATAATTTCTACTTACCTTCAATTCAACAATTATCGCAAAACTTTCTCAAATTCACGAAATATTATTTAACCTCTAAATTTTTTTTCACGAAAAAATAAATCTATTTTATGAAACTCTTGTCCAAGTTTTAAAATTTAAAATTCTATCATTTAAAATTTTTAATTTAAATCCAATTCCTCAAAACTTCATTTAATAACTCAATCTCAATAATTCAAGTTTAAATCCAATCCTCTATTTTAAATCCAACCATTGCATATTCTCTTGAATAAATTTTAATTCAAATTTACATTCTCAAATTTTGAATTTGAAACTATTCTCTCAATCATTTTCCTTTATATTTTTTTTCACATAATACTCAAACAATAAAATGATTACGAAATCTTCAAATTAAGATTCACCAATGCTCCGCCTCATCATATCCTAAAATTCTCAAATTTAGATTCCAAGTCAAATCTTATCAAAATCTTCAAATTTAAACTCCACAAAATTTAAATGCTTCAAGATACTTCAAATCTAAATTCAAATCCATCATCACAATCTCATTTAAATTTAAACAAAAATCCAATCATATCATAATCTTCAAAAACTTATGGTTTAACAAAATCCTCAATACTGCCATATCAAATTCCTAACTCTTTATTTAAATTAATGTTTATCCTTGAAATTTAAACTCCACAACATTTAACTTCATCCAAAATATTTTAATTTAAAATTTTAAATTCATTACATCATAATCACCTTAAAATTTTAAATTCAATAAATCTTTAGCTTCTTATATCATTATTTTTTTCAACAAATTCAAATCGAAAACACCCTTTTTTAAATCATATAGAAGTTTAAGCCTCGAAGCACCAAAATTGACAATTTTCATCTTCATCAATTGATTAACCTCCAAACCAATTCGCTAATCGAGAAGCCTACCCACCTTAGATCAAACTATCTTATCAAAACATAATATTATATCCTCACATAAATGACTCACATTCATCTAAAAGATTTATCTAATAGTATCCCATCACTTATAATCTAGACAATTGATAGAGTCTACCTTGGTTTAGGTTCTTACTGATAATGCCCTTAATATATTATATCTCTAACATCTAGAAATCATCTACCATAATCTTTCCTACTCAGGCAACCATCTACTTACAAATATTCTAGCAAACATGTCTTTTACGTCTTGACAAGAATCTTCTCTTGGGGAGATCACCGCACACAAGTGTTCGTTTCTCCGAGATAGAGAAAAACGAGAATCAAGGAATAAGAGTTCAAAGAAAGTTTAGATGATTACAATTTTGAGGTTCAAGGACGATATTAGAAATCAAAGAAAGTTTCAATAGCAATTATGGATTGATATCCTAACAACATTATCCTAACTATAGGCTCGTTCGGCACAATAAGGTAACCGAAATGATATGCTCTGACCTGCCACAAAAATATGTCACGCCCCAGTCCCAAAATACGTAGGACTAGGAATACGTAAGCATGTCAGCCGTATGTATATGGCAACTCCAATATATGAAAACTATGACACATACGTATGTTATATTATGAATAATAATTCACAAGTGGTATATAATGTCACAAGTCACAGGTAACTAAATCTCATCCACAGCACAAGTCAATAAATAAATAAAGTAAACCAATATAGATCCAAATGATCCAGTCCAAATAATTTAAAATAATAGTCGGTTGGAGATAAATCCACTACCAAACTAGGATAGAAATAGAATCCTACTTCTTAAAATAAATAAATGACAGAAAAGTATCAACTCAACTACGAACCAATAGACACAAATGTAAAGAGCTCCTCGGAAGGGACTTAAGTAGTAGGTTCTGATCCATGCTCCTGCAAATAGTCATAATCGTCTACACCTGGAAAGGGTGCCAGGTCCTCAGAGGAAAACATAACAAGTACACAAGAAATCAATATGTATAAAAGTAAAGAAGTAAACAATAAATAAGGTAACTAAACCATCTATGTGATATGCACTTGAGACATCTCTAGTGGCGCATGAGGGGGAAGAAATAGAAGAACCAGCCATCCCACCATGCGTTCAATAGAACTCGGGGTACACCATTTACACAGTAAGAAATAGAAATTCCATACGCTCAGTAGTAGATTCTCCCCTCCCAATCTACTGTCTGAACAGTATACACGGTGCATACATAATACAATGACGTCAATAAAATCTAGGAAATAAACTAACATCAACTACTAACACAAGACGCGAACTCACATATCAATGGCCAGTCAACACGCTATTCCATGCACTCTCTCTCACTCAGTGAACGTGTTGTACAAGTGTCAGGTCAGAAGATACCTACTTTCATAATATACTAGGTAAGTCTACTATTATAAGACGCGTGCACACAACTAACAAATAACAACTAGGCATAATATAACTGAACAATATAATTAACCAAGGTGTATTTGCCTTCCAAGCCGAGCTGTGAGCACCACAAGTTTGGTCTGGAGCTCTCCACAGAAACGTCTCGAACACCTACCTATTAATATTGCACTAATTAGACTCTAATTTTCTAGTTTGATTAGGTTATTATCTAGTTATTAATTCTACATTGGTTGCACATGCAAGTATCTACACCCCAGTATATTACTAGTCATTAAACATTGCCAAAAATATTTTTAAATAATTAATTATTAAAAACTATTATTTCTAGAATTTAATATTTATTTAGTGAAAAATACTGAAATAGTTGTTGTTGCATGCACAAAGTTTTGTTGCGCGTCGACTAGGAGTTATAGCAACTTGACAACTAGTTTGTGCATGCAAGGTTGCCAACTTGCATAAAAAATTATTTAATATATAAAATATATTAATTAATATTCTAAAAATTATTATTTAATATTTGGAAATTTATATTTTAATAATAAAATAATAACATCTATCAAAACTAGGTTATTATGGTTACGACATTGCCATGTATTGGTTTTGTGTTATCAAACAATAGTTTTGCATATAAAATTTGGGTTTCTCATGCATGGCAGTTTCATCATATGTCATCTAATATGTATATGGGTTCATACAAGGGTTCTCGCATGAAAAAATATATATAAAATAAAATTTGTGAAACTTACGTGTTCGCGATTATGGCAGAGGCTCTTCTTGCGACACTGACCTTTTGGAGGGCCAAAAGGACTCCAAACTCCACAAAACTTGAGAAAAATCTCGCGGGCTTCAAGTATGATGTAAATCTAGGATTTTTAGGGATTTTTTTGTTGTGGAGGGGTCTAAACTGCTATTGCAACCATCAGCCAATATTTGGCCTAAAGGGGGGTTCGGTTGGGATTGTTAGTGGTCGGCTTGTGGGGGATTGAAAGGGGAAAGGAAGGAGATGGAAAAGAGAGAAGAGAGGGAGGGTTAGATTCTGCTTGGTCTTAGGTTTAAGTGTTAGGGGTTGATAAATATAGGTAGTTTAAATAGGTGGGTAGTTAGGATTTGATTTAGTGTTTTAATCTATTGGTAGGATTTAAAGAGACTAAAATAGGGCGAGGGGATGCTCTAGAATCTTTAAATTAGATTTTAAAATATTTTTTTCAGATTTAAATTGATATGCAACAAGATTGCATAGGGGTCTTTCCTAATTTAAAAATATTACATTTATGGACCATTTAATTGATTTGTTCAGATTTTTGTATACCAAATTATGTGGGATGTATTATGGAGTAGAAAGGATGTGTGGGGGTAGTTTACATATTTTATAGGAATTGGTTTGAGAGTAGTTGGGTGTTTAGGCTAGGTTGGGTTCAACTAGCCAATAATAGAGTTTTTACGGTATCGATGGTTCGTGATGTTTGTCAATATTTTTGGAGCATGGAAATATCAAATTAATACAACACCTATGTTCCAAATGCAGTAGGTCCATCCAAGGTCAATAATGTGAATTCGGTTGGAAGAAAAAATGTCATGCATTGCTCAAAATATCCCAGACATAACAAAGTGTCATAAATATTAAAAAGGATTTTAGAAATTAATTCTTTAAATCTATCTAATTAAACAAAATAATAAAAATAATTATAAATTATCAAATTACCCATATTCCAAAATGAGGGTCTTATACGAAGTATATATCATTGAGGAGGTTTCAAACTTCTGCTCCATCTACTTTGATACTCATGTCAGAACAAATCGTAATAGAGCCCCAAGGAATGATGACGGTGGGGTTGATGCACCGAATAGTATAATCCGCACTATCTTTAATCTGTGAGGCAAGCCTACAAGTGCTACTAAAGTACGGTGGTTGGAAGATAATGAGTTTGAAACTGCTCATCGATATATATTGTTAAATAGTGGTCTTGAGGAGATGCTAGATATTGAGAAGTAAGCGACACATCTTTGCTATATATTTTAATTTTGTATATGCTTGGAAAAAAAGTGCTCTAACTATTCTTCGTATTATCATAGTACTTTTCAAGCCCTAGAACCAGAATACTGGAGAGCGGAGACGGACAAAGCCAGCTACGTACACCAAAGTACTAATACTCCGAGGTACGATCATGGTTGTCTAGACATGTGAGGGTTTTACTCTACAATCCAACAGTCATTCATGGGTCAAGAGTCCTAGGTGTCTCAATCTTAAGCAAACAACAAGTTACAAGTTGTATGATCACCAAACATACAATAGTAAGGAGTCCCAAACTATACATACACAGATGATAATGAAGCTAGTTATAAAATAAAGAACTAGCAATAGTACAATATTACATGATCAACTCTGGCTATAGTCTAGAATATGTTTTACATGTAGGCCCACAGGCAAGATATCAAGTTCCAAAATATGAGCTAAACATGTGCTCGGTGGCAAAATACCTCAAAAGTATAAGTACAAGATCAAGTGGGTGATGAAAAAGAAATCCACTCATGTCCTCGGGTTCTTTTGGTGTTCACCATCTTGAGGCAAAAAATACGAGAGATCCTGTGGTCCTGCTCCGAAATCTGGCCATATAAAACCAGTGGGATCAGACCCTAAAACAGCAAGTACCACAAGGGAGCCAACTTAGAAATTAAACTAGCATGCAGACAAATCAGTAAGAAATAGCACAAGAAACAGTTAAATAAGTACAGCAGATAAAATAACAATTAAACAGTTCTGGAGTAATTAAACAAGGATATCTGAAATCAGTACTCAAGTTACAGTTCCCGGATCAGTTGTTCAACAAATCAGGACAGGACTAGACTAGAATGGAAATCAAGCAATTACGGCAAATAATGCCCTACGGCTTGCTATCATTAGCTAACTAAGGTTATCACAGTACTAGTTACTAACACATGCAGTTTGAGATTTCATACAGATATATGTCCTGTAGACTATCCGGGTTATCCAGACGTAAGGATACATAGAATAGATTATATCAGGTATAGTAATTTACAGGAATATGCAACACTCGACAGCGTGCTGGAAATGTGCCCCTCACGACGAAGAGCTCCAAATCTATCAAGTGTCGCTGGGATACCGGAATTGCATGTAGCCAGAAAATCTCTCTAGATGCTTCTAATACTTTTTCTAGTTGTTATCCTGGGCAAGTTATTAAGAATTCCTGATCGTGATTGTCACGACCCGCACCCAAAAAATCGGACATGAGTCGTAGGTACGTCCAGCCTACGCCGCAGCATCGGCGGTAGAATGCTGTCTAGGTGTCACGCCCCGAGGCGTCCCCCGAGTCGTGACCGCCGTACGGGCCTGGAGTTACGCCCGCACAAGGCTTTAATGATTTGCATAGCAGGCACATATTCAGAGTACGCAGATAAATTGAAACACAGATTTGAAACATAGAAAAGTTCTCTTTATTGATAATGAACATCTATTACAAACTCCTGAACGAGTCAGCTAATATGCCGAACGGCTTACAAAAGGGTTGACTCAAAATGAGATAGCAGTCCTGTACATTACATCCTTTTATAAACTCAAAACGATAAAGACCTCCAGGCTGGAGGATCGCTTTGCCACGGAGCTGCATTTGTGTATGAAGAGCTGCAGCTTCTGGCTTCAAAAGGCTTCGAGACGCGGTGAAGATGCGCTAACAGCTGGACTGGATCGGGAAGACGACTTCGGCTCCTCGCTCGGTTCGCCTTGGTGCGGAGAACCTGTTTCAACGAGGGTCAGCATATCGAAACATGCTGGTGAAGGCGAGCTAGCCTGACTATACCAATCAACACGTTGTTTAGTGAAGCATGCATATTTTGTGGGTTTCTATCTTGCCTTAGTTCATTTACAAGTAAGCAGCATATTGAATTTACTGAAATGAACGTGCCACCGTTAGGTGGATTTTACCTGACCGTCTGAATTACCTGCACAATACTTACCATGTCTTCCCTGCCACGAAGATACAAGTTAGTATTCAACAGGTTTAAATATACACGTTGGGATCACTGGCTAGGAGCCATTGTGGACCGTTTAGTCTTTGAACGAAGATGGTGTGCAACGAAGCACGTGAGGTGCTGCACGCCATTCCGTTCGCACGTGAGACTATCGTGAAGTTCCGTCCGGACCGGATCGGTGCCAGTGCCCCAGCGACCGTCCGCGGAACCCGTTACCTTGTGCACAAGTTGTCCGTGATCAATCGTTCGTGGCACGTTAACGTTGATGCAGTTGAGGCACGTGAACAAGATAAGCAATATTTCATGATTCGTTTATATTGCAACTACGTTATATTCATGCATCAGGATATACGTTTAAACTTGTATCTATGCATTTGATGAACATTACGAACGAACCAGCATGCAAAGATATAACCGTTCACAAGTTTATTGACAAGCATAATGAACCCAGTCTATTCTTTTTTATCTTGGTTTCTTTTATTATTACTTGGTATCGTTTGATCGGGGCAACGGAGTGAAGCTGGAAGCAGAGCTAGCTAATCGGGTTGGTAGCCACTCACTTAGATTTTAGAAAGAAGAAGGAAAGAGGCGCTTCACGACTCCGTTCGTAAGCCGCCTACTGCTCGTTCACCTGCACACGAACAGCTCGATTAATACTTCTTCCTCTCTTTCCAATCTCGGAATTGAAGTGCAGTTCAATGAACGAAAATAATGAAAACCATCGAAATCGTTCAAGGAAAACAAGCAAATCCCAAAACCAACTCAAAGCACGAAAGCAACAAGCGACATCGAAAACCGAGGCAATAAAAGATAGCAGCGGAGAGGTCCCTCCCCACTCTGCCGCTAAGCCGATCCTTGGGGCGCAGTCCACTGAATATGGGAATCGATTCCGAAGAAACAAATCCATAACGAGGACGAGTTCTTAATTCAATCTATCCCGATCGAACGATACCGTCTTGTGTTTCTTAGCCGCGCTCTCCGCATCGGGAGAACGGGGTGCTACATCCTACCCAACCAATTGGAAGTTTCGTCCCGAAACTTAAGAACAATGCTTACCGTTAAGGGTGATGAACAGAATAGTTTGGGCAATCACGGATTCGGTGGGTGGAGTCACCGCAAATGAGACATTGCCCGAGTTTCTTGCGGCACTTATCGGACGTGTGCCCTTGTTTCTTACAGAAATTGCACGAAGGCCCTGGGTTTGCTCGTTGTGGACCGCCATGGTTAGGGCGCTTTGCAGCGGTGT